>JAYKXP010000041.1:0-435376 GCA_037176845.1 Paramarasmius palmivorus | reverse complement strand
GATGGGGGAAAGAACTTCTATTGGCGAGTTGATGGTGGCGAAAAAAAAGAGCAGGTGCGGTCCCGGGTATCTCGGACTGCTCTCTTGGGACTTCTCAGGATCTACATTATACATCGCCCTCGTCCATGGTGATCCCTTCACCTATCTGAGCTCCGTAACTTTACCATCAATGAGGACACACTTCCCCCACACTTTCAACTGGGCAGTACTTACGGTGTCGATACCAAATACGACGATGGTCTGTATTTGAGGTAGATGATTCGAAATCATATGTTCTCACCGCCACTCCTCGACGTCTCGAGAATCAACTATCGCAACGACGCCAACTGGCACTGACACCCTAGGCCTCAACACAATATCAGACGCGTTAGCTTTGAAACATGTACCGAGTTTCGGTGGAGAAGGCTAGTGCTGTCCAAAAACCGTACTCAGCACAGACCTACCTGAACCGTAGGTGTGTCACCCTCTTCCGCAAAACTCCCGTGCTATGCGAACCTTCTATTTGAACAGGATTACGGGGAAATGATATCTAAATGCGTGCCTTGGGACTCAAGCGCTCAAGCTCTCGTTCTGTGCTGTCAGATATACCCAAATTGCTAGCTCAATCTCCAACAAGGTGACGAGGACCAGACAACCCACATGCATGATTCCGACGAGCTAGCTATTCAGCTTCGGCATACAGTCTACTAGTATCAGAAAACCCGATGGCGTTTCTCTTTCAGAACTTTCTTGAGCTGAATACATACGGCGTATCTCAAAGCTACAAGACCACAAATTCCGAAGCCACCAAATATATTCTAAACACAAATCAAGAAGAATTAATACCAACATCTGTCTGAACTATCCTAGTACTTACTAGTTCAACTGCAAACATGATGATCACCTTATTCCCTTCGAGTTTCCATCCGACGGAGCTCAATCATGACGTCCGTCGAAGCAACGTTGATGGTATGCGCATTAGGTTGACTGTTCAGTTCAATGTCCGAAATACCCGCCGTTTGTAGGCTCTCAGAATTCGTTTTCAGTTTAGCTCGGACCAAGGCGAGTGTAGGCGCAATTCCCTGTTCATAGATCGACGTTGATCAGCCTCATGTAGTAAAGAGGAGAGAAGGGGAAAATCACGGCACTCAGGGTAAAGATCGGGGTGAAATCAAACGGAAACGTTTTCATGCTTGAGGCATTGGCAGCGACTGAACCAATAAGTTGCAAGACAGGGTAAAGCAGCCCTGATAGGATGCTACAGGTACCGACCGATGGAGTGAGACACGAGGGTTTCCGAGAATCAAATCAGAACCACGCACATAATCCTACAAACTGACTGGCAGATTCTATCACTGGTATGAATACCGTGAATACGAAGTTGTCGGTAAGTCCACCAGATGCGTCCGCCTGCATAGAGCATAAGTGTTACGAAAGCAGAAAGGGGAAAGCAAAAAGACACACCAGTTAGCAGTGTCAGAATGAAGTTGATAGTAATGCTGCCTATTGAATAAACAACATAGAAATCATTTCCCCGATCATATAACCGCCCTGTTCCTTCAGCCCTTAATAGGCTAACCAGCATCGCAATGACACCAACCAGGCCAAACACTGTCAATATGTCAATTGAGGGGACGGTGAAAGGGTGATAAAGTTACTGTTTATGAGAACTGAAGCGACTACCAAGGTTGCGCCGATTCGTTTGTCCGAAAGCCAAATCGCATAGCAGCGATGAATCTGACAATCGGGAATTGCGGTCAGTCCGGGGTTGAGAGCGTGCAGAAAGAAATGCTCACAAGCAAACAATCTGCAGTAGTGCTATCAAATCGTCAGTCCACTTCAACGCTGAGAAATTCCGATACCTACTTGAGGAGAACGGGAAACAGTCTATTAAGGAAGCTAAAGGAATGGATCAGATTCACCATAACATCAACCCAGGAATCGCGTGAGGCTTACTTGAGTACTACCATCTTCAAATTATCAGTAGGCGCCATATATCTGGAAAACGCTCGGTGGTCTCCAGTTTCGAGGGCATCGAAATAGGTGGCAGAGTCGGTGACAAAGCGGATGGTATAATCCACGACAAACATGGTAGACAATATAAAAAGGGCCACCGCTAGCCATAGATGGAGCCTATTCTCACGACGGACAGGCCTTTGCTCGCGGCGTCGCATCATGTACAGGTATGTTCCGAAAAGGAGGGCGTACATCCCTAAGATAAGAGTTGGCCTAAGCTCTTTGGGCATTGTGATTTGGCACATACCGTAGAAGGAGTACGTAGCCTAATCATGGAATATCAGTGTCAGTAGAACGATAATGGATTCGATACATACCGAGAGTGTAGATACGGTAAAGATGACGGTGTATTCGACGGAGGAAAAATGCGCCAACTGTTCAGGGATAGATGCCATGGTTGTGATGAAAACGTGCTTTCATTCCTGCTTTTTTAACAGTAGTCGCTAGTTGGAAACTTGTCGTACTTGAGGTGATCGTTGGCAGCGGGAAGAAGGTGAACATATTGCAGATGAGCGCTCGTTGTGGCACATAGATCAATCTTCCACACGAACAGGGCGTCATCAGAGAATTTAAATTACTTCTACGCCTTGGAATATATTGTCATGTGGTAAAGCGGTGAAGAGTTCCTGTGAGAAACAAACCTGCCTAGAAGGAGGTTGTGATAACTAGAAACGGCCCTCGTATGAAACGCATACATGTTTTACAAAATCACAGGCATCCCAGACGACAGCTCTGGCTCTTTCAATCTGTATTTTGCCTCAGGCGACAACCACAAGGTCCTAAAACCGCCATTCAACGAATGCTCAGGAGGGGAAAGACTAGTTCTTACCGTATGTATTGCACGTCACGTTGAGGTGAAGCACTATAGCATTTTGAACAGTTCGAACGAGAGAGTGACTTGTGACCAAAATTATCAAAATATGGATTCGGCCAACCGCCCACTGACCTGGGGACCGACGAATGTTACAGTATATCCAGGGCACCACAAGCTCCACTACATGCATCAAGCTATAGCCTGAGCTCATAGCGTGAAACAACTTGCGATGCAAGGCGCTCGTCGGCAAACGATGATTGATCGAGTCGAGGACTCAATATCAATCTGTGACAGTCTGTGACCTTTGGATAATTAGACGTGGTGAACTACACACCTCAAAGCCACGGCATCAGTGCATAATATACTGCGTGGACGTCCTGCGATTCCTCTATCGGCCCTTATCCTGCTTCATCATCCACCACACTTGTCAGACGCTCTGAGACCCATGATTCATCCAATCGCGCATACGGATGATGAATTCAGCAGCCTAAACAGCAACACCGATATGACTCACTATTACTAGTGATCAGGTCGTAATTGAGACTGCATGAAATCTGGAAATGTATCAATGAACACGTAAAGAGAGCAGATCAAATAATGAGCACGAACTATGTATGATCCGAGTTTCTGGCCACGAAGTCAATCCCACCTTTACATCAAACATGTGGACCTCGAAATGGGCTGTCTCCTCGCCATCAGACGATAGTCCCAAAGGCCCATAGCCCAATACCGACTTTGAGGCACCTGCGGTCAGTTGTGGATAATTTGGGGTTTGGGGTCTGGGAATGAAACACTGGGTTCCGATACGCGTGTGGGTGCTCGCTAGTTTCAGGGACCATATCCATGTTTGTCGCGTGCTGGGCTTTGAATTAGATACTTGGAACTCGCGAAGCTGATTGACGAATTACTCACCTGTCTATGAGATAGATTTTAAGTCCCCAAAAGCTCTAGTCCCGGTCGTTATCTCTCAACGCCTTCACTGTGACTGGTGCAGCAATCCAGAGTACTCCGGTGGCTACCATGACTCGCAGATCGTCCTACTCGATTCCAATTGTTCCCAGTACTTTGCCCTAGCCTCGTACCGTTACGGTAGCACTTCCGGAAACCCGCCGTCGTAGAGACGCGCGAGTTGGATGGGTAGAGGCCGGCTGCGCGTGTCTTGCCAGCGTGGGCGGATTGAATGAATGCTTGCGTTCATGGTCTGGAGGCTTCGAAAAGGGCGGTGAAAGTGTCGGAGATTCGCTGTCGAACTTCGTGCTCTGAACAAGGCTATATCGATATCGCGGGTGTCTTTGATCCTGAATGGTTGCGGTCAACGACCTAGTGATTGACAGAAATTGAAGACCTGAACTTACAGTTCTGAACGAAGTAATTGTACAGAGCTTGATGTTGAGAGTGGTCTCCATTTCTTTTTCTGCTCCGTCACGACAAGCACCTACACCCCGGCACGTAGCAAAATGGTACAAGAGAGCCAAGAGTGGGGTGTACAATCTTCCTAGTAGTTGCCGAATTTGCGTATACAGGTAGAAATCGACGCCGGTGTTGGTGAGGACATGCGAACGTTGCGAAAATGGTTTGCAGTGGTATCGAGAGTATGATGCAAAGCTGTGCGAAGTCTATCACAGTAAGCCCGGTGCCAGACGAACGGAAGGAGAACTACATACCAGATTCACTGTAAACGGAGCGTCGCAAGCTTGGGCATGTCTGAGGTGAAGATAATGGTCTAAAAGTCGAGTCTTTCCCTGTCCGCAGACTCAGGAAATCTCTTCGAATCGTTGTGTATGGGGGTGTCGACAAAAGGCGCCTAGGATGCCTCGGCCTCGATGGTTCTACTTGGGAGAAAAGATTTTCCGGTGTTTTTTTTGAACTGCGGCGCCGCGCTTCTATTGGCGAGCTGAAGCTTGAAGCTAGAAAGCCTGATGGTGGTTGATCAAATGGGTGCGGTCTCGGATCAGAATTGAAGCTGAACTTGAAGCTTGAAGGGGTGCACCATCTTTCACCATTCGCATGGGTCCGACGAGCTTCGGCGTATAGTCCAAGTACTAGTACATAGCGGGTATCATATGGATGTCTCCCCCACTTCTATGCCCATGCATGGCTTTAGAACCCTACATGTATCCAAGTAGTGTAGATAAACACCAATTCATTGGTTCCAATACAGACACGATTCATGAAAGTACATCAACCACGTTCTCATATCGGAAACCCAATACAAGCCTGGAATGGGACGCGTACTAAACGGATGATTTCTTTGAATGAGCTACGAACATCATTTCACCCTCCATTTGACTCTGTAATATACAATATCACACCGATACCTTATCCTCTGCCCCCCGATCCCCAAGCGCGATCTCCGTAAACGCTATATTATGTGATTGCACCTGAGTTGTAACGACAACCCCAGATCCAAACTGGAGGTCTGAGATATTGCCTCTCGTTTGTGAGCTTTCATCGCTTGTACCAAGTTTCGCGCGAACCATGATGAGTGTAGGTGCAATGCCCTAGGACAAGGAGTCATTAGTGGTAATGTAAGTATCGGGGAAGGAGGCGCTTACAGCACTCAAAGCGATGAGAGGCCATAAGTCGAGAGGAGCCAAATGTCCGGTGTTGGCTTCGATGAGACCGGCGATCTGGAAGATTGGGTAGATTATCCCTGATTCGAGGCTAAACGAGACGATGAATGATAGAACGGGGATACCATGATATGGCACGCACATAATCCTACAGACCGACCACGCGAGTCTATCACTCGTGTAAACGTTGCAAGCCCGAATTTGTCTGTGGATCCACCAGACACGCCCAGCTATATAGGCCTGTGAGAAGAGTACTCCCAAACAAAGGTTGAGGACGTACCGGTAAGAACAGTCAAGGCGGAGTTAATAACAACACTGCTGATGCTGTACGCAATAGTGAGAGTAGTCCCCTGATTGTATAGCTTCTGCGAATCGCGACTGATGCCTGCCATCATGATGGCGCTCACCAGCCCGATAGCTAGGGATCTGTCAGTACTGAGCTGGCAAAAGGATAGAAGATGGTACCGTTTATGGCAAGGGAAGCCATTATCAGCGGCACACCCATCCGTTTGTCGAAGCTCCACATTGTACAACAGCGGTGAATCTGCATCTCCGATTAGCTCGAGGCGAAGTTGAGCTGGAAAAGGTACTCGCCAGCATCCACTCCGCTGTCACGCTGTCAAAGCGTCCGCGTCAGTGGTGAGCCTGGATGTAAAGAAGCCACACATACTTGAGAAGTACGGGAATCAGGCTCTCGAGGATCCTGTATATGCAGATATCAGCTCATTAACCAACACATAACACAAAGCTCTAGCCATACCCCAGAATTATCCTCATCTTATTACCGCCCATTTCCAAATACTCCGCAAGCGTTCCGTAGTCTCCACTCTTAACAGTGTCGAAGAACATGGTAGAGTCGCCGACATAGTAAATAGTAACGACTACGACGAAGATTGTCGATAGCACGAACAAGGCTATTGTTTGGCCGAGATATAGTCTGGTGGTACCATCGCCGGCGTGCCTTGGTCCACGTTTCCGCATCATGAGAAGGTACGTTCCGAAGAGAAGGGTGTAGAAGCCTTGTGAAGGAATCAATGTTGAAGCCCTTGGGGTATTATTCGGACATACCGTAGGTGAAGTACATGGCCTAAGGAGGTGACGTTCATTAGAACTTAGGTCTGGATAGAGATACTGTGACTAGATGCCTACCGAGAAGGTGAATATTGGAAGGATAACGGTAGATTTGACCGACAGGAAAGGCGCAAGTTCTTCGGGAATTGCTGATGCCATAATCGCAATGGTTGTATGAGCTCGTTCCACAGGAGAGCTTTGTGGGTTATCTTTGAAGTCTAGGCAGCGACAACCGCAACTCTTATGAGCCTGAAAGACAGCATGCACCATAAAGTCAATGCGATGCCGGCTCAGTCCCGAAGAGCATGGTTCATATTGTCTATGGGTTGCCCATGACATCGTTCTGATCCTCTTGATGGCTTGGTGAAAGACCCTATATGCAGTGATATCTAGCCATGCAATCTTGCGAGGGATTCGTCGAGGATTTAGCTCTGACTCGCAGCTCAAGTGCCAACGTAACTATACACAGTCAGCTAAAAGACACGGTATTTCAAAAACAAGACACCCTCGACGAAGGGGGCCCATACCACCTCGGCTGAGGCGATCAGAGTCCTCGTTGCACTGTGATCGACAGGACAATCCGATCATCTTTCGGCATCGCAGGCAGTTGCGGAATCTGATCAAGGCTCTTGGATGGTATGGGTTTGCCGGTCTGTTGCTGCTAGAACAGCACCAGAAAACTATATCAGGGCGATGTTAGAGCCTGGAAAACGAGCTACACACCTCAAGTCAACCGAGTTCAGCTTTAACCTAGTATCTAGACCGAACCAAACCCTTGAAGATTTCACTAAGCGTAGGTGGAATGACAACCCTTGTATTACTGGTCGACCTCTATAGTATCGCTGGAGTTCCTGGTTGTCAAAGCGTGTAATTTGCACGGATAGACTTGGCATGTGGAGAATGGCATGATGAGGTTCTTTCGCTATTGTGGATTTCTCAGCTGGGTGAAGGTGAAAGGGCTCTCATTGGGAGATGATGGCGGTCTAAAACAACAATGGGTGCGGTCCCGGGTATGATTATTTTTTTGGTGATGACCACCATGCTCTCCTAGCGCTTCTTCGCACTCGATATCCTCGACAATTCGAATAGCGAAGCACTCGACATCGAGCTCGTCCAGGGTGAATCACCTCGGCCCCATCATACCATATTTGAAGGTCACCTCTAACCATTTTCCAGCACTCACCACGACTTTTCGACAACTCAAGCAGCTGATCCACTCAACCCATGGCTCGGAAGCAACCATTCCAACCATCCTCTCTGTCCAGTAGACAAGGCTTGAAGACCTCGAACGGCTTGTTTCGCATTCTCTCTCTTGCCTCGACTACCAATACAATTACACCAACGAGGTGCCCCTTGCGGGCTCCACCCTAAGGTTCGATACAACAGGAGCGTTGGTTTTGGCTGGTATCAGAGTTTCCCTGGTGAAGGTTAGTGTCGTTTATAAACTGCTCCCAACCAGATACTATAGAAACGCGCTGCCCAGAGACAAAAAATCGAGCCCGAGAAACACCCCCTCATCCAGACCTTCCATCTGAACGGGACTACGCAAAACGAATACCAGAAGACGCGCTTTGGGATCTCAAGATCTCAAGACTTCACTACGGGCCTCGCTATCTCGATGTTCAACGCAGAGAGCTTCCAACGAGATCATGAAGGAGTAGCTATCAGTTTGGCATGCAAATCGATCATGGATGTATCTAACTATGTGGTTCAAACTCATAATGTCACCAGGACCTCTTCTACCGCACCGATTTCCAACTGCCAGTTTTGCTAGGGCTCGCTAGGTGCAGCCACTTGCGCGATTCAGATGGCGGAATGACAAGGTTGTTGAACCCAGCGTAATGTTTCTCTGGCCCAGATATTCGGGGATGCGACATTCGCCAGTGGCCACCAATATGTACCAATGCCAGTTCCCGTGGTTTGATGGTGCAGCTTAATGTCCACGCGATTTACAGCACAGTTTTATCATCCCATCCCGGCGTTGTTGTAGGCAGCGTAAAGACTCAGAGATCCACCGCAACGACGGGCGTTAGTAGAGAGATGATCGGTGACATGCCTGGTGTCGTAGGTGTCCGCAATCTCACATTAGGGAAGGTTCTCAACGTATACAACGCTACTTATTTCCTGGTAAATTCATCATACACATAGTATGTATGGATTGAACTCGTCACCCAAAAACAGATTTGACTCGTTCTCCACGTCTGTCATTCTCTGTGGATTCACACAAATTCCTTGACCTCTTCCTCCTGAGGCTCAACCCCAGCACCTGTCAACGTAATGTTGAGAGATCGGCCATGTATGGTGGTAGTTGGTTGATCGTTGAATTGAATGTCCGAAACAACCACTCCCGTTTGCAAGCCCTCAATGTTCTTTCCAAGTTTGCCGCGAACCATAATGAGGGTAGGCGCGATTCCCTGTTCAAACAGACATCAGCATTATGGAAAGGCCTAAGGGACGAGTCTACTCACGGCGCTCAGTGTCGTGACTGGGTAAAAATAATACGGAAACGTGATTGCATCGGAAGTATTGACAGAAACTAGAACAGCGACTTGTAGAAGTGGGTAAATAATTCCCGATTCAATGCTATGAAGGTCAAACGAACAACGGTGAGAATCCGAGTGTTAGATTTGGTTGTACCCACATAATCCTATTAACAGATTGGATCAATCTGTCGCTTGTATGAGTGCCGTAGGCACGAACTTGTCGGTGAATCCACCAGATGCGTCCGGCTATGTAGAGTGTAAAAATGGGCGGGAACAAGGCTAGGGAAGAGGAGGGAACATACCAGTAAGGAGCGTCAGAATGGAGTTTATGACGATGCTGCCGGTAGCATATACAAAATTGATTAGATCTCCTTGAGCGTGCAAACGCCCCACTCCCTCCTCTACGAGACCGACTATCATTATAATGACGCTGATCAATCCAAGAACTAGCGATGGAGATGTCAGTAAGGGAGTACGGTGGAAGGGAAGTAGAAAACTCACGGTTTACAATGACTGAAGCCATTATCAAGGGCACTCCAATTCGCTTGTTGGCACTCCAAATCGTATAGCAACGATGAATCTGCGATAATCAGGAGTCAGGAGTTTGGTTCGAGACACTGTATTAAGCTGGCTAACTAGCATCCAATCTACAGTGATGCTAGTAACAAGAGGTCAGCTTCTTCGATAACTCAGAAACTGATACATACTTCAGGAGAACGGGAATCAGGTTCTCGAGTCCACTAGATGAGTGCGCGAAGTTTAAACAACGAATAAAAATCAGAAAAAGCACTTACTCGAGTGCTACCCTCCTCAAATCAGAAGCTGGCGTCCAGTACCTGCCAAGGTTTAGGTAGTCTTCAGTTTTGACCGTGTTGAAAAAAATGATCGAGTCGTCGACGTAGAGGATGGTATCAACCACGACAAACAACGTAGACAGCATAAAAAGGACCGTGGCTAGCCACGGGTAGAACCTATTCGCAGTGGCTGCCCTGTCGAGCGTTTGCTCGCCGTTCCGCAGTATGTACAGGTATGTTCCGAAAAGAAGGACATAGATGCCTGGCCGTAATGAGACCCGGAGCCCTTCTGAGGAACGACTGTGACGTACCATAAACAAAGTACATCGCCTGTCCATGAAAGGGCCGCCGTAAGTCGGCAGCGAAATGAAATAAAAATCGAAAACCCACCGACAAGGTCGATATTGGAAGGATGATAGTCCGCTCAACTGTGAGCAAAGGTGCAAACTCTGCAGGGATCGTCGACGCCATGACTGTAATGAAGTTATGGCTCTCTAGGGTTCTTCTGCTGCTTTTATAGAGCAATTGACCTCGTTTCGGAGATTAAGACTCCAGTGGGAAGGCGGGCATCTCTGGGAACAAGACTCTAGAGGAGCAAAGGCGGGAGATCATCACATCTAGAATCATAGTTGGGATCCTCACAAAATACGATTATCGCAGGAGTATTGGTAGCCGTGCAGGGAACCACTGCAGGTCCTTTTACTTCCGACTTTCTTGATTTCGGCATCCTGAAGCAGAGTCAAAATAGATTTCAAGGAACTAATGTGGATCCGAACCATGCCACCGTACATCGTCGTCGTCATCTCGGGGAAGGTAAATATATCGATGTGGATCAATAAACCTGATACCCCGTCGAGTGCCTTTTCAGAGTATAACTCTGCGCGAGCTATGGCCTACCGCTCGAGATCAATCACTACAGGCATGCGGAGTGCAGTGGTACTCAGATCGGGCATGGTTCGGAGGTAGTACTAGTATGTACATCTGCAGATATGACTCATGTGGAGCTTTCAGGGCATGTTCGAGCATATCCCACAAGCTACTTCCTGAAGCCTCATATCAATTGCTGCATACGGAGTGTATTGAGTCAGATCAAACCTTGACGATTGCTATGCACCTAATATTCGAGTGGGGTTGCAGCCTGATATGAAAATCAGACCTTTGGCACCCTTAAATCAGAGACCAAGATAGCTGGTGCACCTGGTCATCCAAATGCAGCCTGCTGCGTACGTACATGAGAAATGATAGTCTAGTAAGAAACATCGGGAGGACATACCAGTGAAAAATCGTCAGAAGTGGATTGATAGCAACACCGAGTCCCCCATTCACAATGACCTAGCAAGTAGCCTGTGGCGTCCGGACCGTAGTCGTGGTCTGGAACGATGGTGCACTCCGGGTGATCTAGTCTCTGACTGCACCGCTGCCGATGAATTGGACAACGTATTCGAGTAGTCATCCAGAGCCCAATGTTGGGGCCGGGAGGAACTAGTATTCAGTAGACTCCCATCCTCCCTTGAGCTCTGTCACGCCGCATCACAACATTGAGGAATTCATCGAGAGCAACACGTAGCGATGACTCGAGAGTGTCGAGGCATGGAATAGTTGTGCGCTTGTACTTTGAATACGATTTTCAGATGCTCGAGGCGGCAGGGAGAAGTGGGTGTATGAGTTGGTTTGTGTTTTAAGGAGAATTAGGATGGATGTTGAAGAGGACGTGTTGAACTCGCGATAACAGCTTGTGGTGCCGGTACGAGAAGTGTTGTGACGCAGCTTGAGGTATTTCGTTCGGTATGGGAGGTTTCATAGCTGGGCGAATAAAGGGAAAAAGGACTTTTTTTTGGCGAGTTGATGGTCCCAGGCGAAAAACGACTCCGAATATGGTTCTTTCGATATTGCAGATTTCGCAACTGGGTGAAGGCAAAGGGGCTTTCATTGGGGAGATGATGGCGGTCTAAACCAATGGGTGCGGTCCCGAGTATAAATTGAAAGGACCGCGCACGGCCCTTCATCGATTCATGATTCCGAAGTGGTCGAGCTCCTTCGACAACGACTCCTCCTGCAAGCCCAGTTTATTCAAGCCCTGCGCCTCCCTACACTACGCCCTGCCCTCAAGGGGTCCCTTGCGCAGGGCATTTTTTCACATAACTTCCACCACTATTTCCCAGTGCTCCGGCCACGTCATGTACTCAAAATGACTGATAGCCGCCCTCCCGTCTTAGCATCTCCTAGCATCCCCCGTTAAGTCGCTTATCACGCCAGCACGCTTACCTTTACTTCCACTTGCTGAGGGTTACCCCCGATTCATTGTTGGAGCTTTCAGGGGGCTTTCGAGGCTCTCGAGTCGCGAAGCTCGTGCACTTACTTCAAAAGGGCAAGCGTGTGGAGTGGGACACGATTGGCACCTAAGAGTGCGCTCTTTTCTTCGAGAGGCTCTAGGGTTTTCACGATATCGGATAGCTGTAAGCTGAGGGCTTACAATGCACAATTACTTAATGTTCCGACGTTGTTGGTCTTGATTATAAGGGTTCTCTTTAAATAATGCCTATTGAATCCACTTCAACACCTCATCCAGTTTTGGACACTAGCGTGTACCCGCGACTACCTCTGGATTCTTCACAGACTGATTCAGACCGACGAGCATGTCGTTCGCGCTGCCACTACAAGCACTTGACGTATTTCAGCTGATGATTCGCATCCCTGGCGGCGGCTTCTCAATGCGGCCTTCCTTCGAGCTTAAAGCACTACTCCCAGATGCGTTCTTGAAGCCAGAGTGCAATGCATCTCAGATGCCCTCAAGTATACAAATTGACGTTGTGAAAGAGGGTCGTGGTGGCTTGACACTTTCCGTCTCGAGAAAGCCTGTCGTCACTCAAACAGCACAATGGCCTGGTGAGTGATTTTTCAAAAAGAGACATGGCAGAGCGTTGAAAGAAAACTCTAGCAGCCCCTTCAGAGCCCTGCCGAGCTCCGTCAGATTATATCGAGAACGAGAATCACATTTACTTCGGTACGTCAAACTGTTCCCTTCAAGCGGTTTTATGACAACCTTCCTGCAGATGGTTCAAGGCAAAGTCCCTTAAGCTCGTTAAGACGTTTCGAGGGTATGCCTTCCAATGCGTTACCCCAGGAAGGAAGTGATATGGGTGAGCCTGAACCGCGTCAGCTGTTT
This sequence comes from Paramarasmius palmivorus, assembly GCA_037176845.1. Classification (NCBI taxonomy): domain Eukaryota; kingdom Fungi; phylum Basidiomycota; class Agaricomycetes; order Agaricales; family Marasmiaceae; genus Paramarasmius; species Paramarasmius palmivorus. The sequence continues at coordinate 422,480 of JAYKXP010000041.1, read as the reverse complement.
ATCTATCAGCGGGGACTTAGTATTATACACAGGCAGCCTAGGCATGACCGCGTTCATGTTACCCTCTGATCCTCCCAGGTTCGTTTCGAGCCCTAGCTATCCAAGTTACGACAACTTTCTTCGCCATCATTCATTCGGGGATATGCCGGTTGCAAGCACCTCTATGCAGCGTGCCTCACGCGCTTGTATGGACAATAACGAAGGGCTCCAGAATACTGGTCATTCGCCGTTCGATCCTACTGTTCGTTCGGACAATTTATTGGAAATTCCATCGCCATGTGCTAGTAACAGCTCTTCATTGTCAGCTGCTATGACACCAAAGTCACTCGATGTCGACGACTCGCCCGCCCCCGCAGAAACACCGTCGTCATCGTCGTCATCATCAGGGACACGAAAGCGCCCACGAAACTTCCCTTGCAAAAAGCCGAACTGCAACCGAGTCTTCACGAGCAGTTATACGCGAGATGCTCATATGTTGACACATCGGCCAAAGGACAAGAGATCATACGAATGTACTGTGGGATGCGGCGCATGCTTCTCCAGGCAACACGACTGCTGGAGACATGAAGTCACCCAGCACGGGAAACCAAGCCAGTGGACGTGTACGCGATGTTCACAGTACTTCTCGTCTCAGAGGGGACTCGAGATGCACAAAAACGTTTGCAATGCTTCATTGGCGCCAACATCACCATCAGGACCCTCAGATGGCACCGCGGAAAGCTCTGATTCGTGAGGCCACAGCGGATTCCTTGTTCTTCACCTCAGGGCGAGCCAAGGGCAGGGGTCACTATATTCATAGGTATCATCTTGTACATATATATCTGGTTCATTGAAACAGGGCGATGGTTTGAACTTGTTCTTGAAATCTCCATCTCGTATTATACAGATGCTGCTCCGGATTTCTCTCGAGGCTCAGTTCCAAATTCAGTCACCGCAACATCGAGAGATTGCGCTTGTACGCCAGTGGTGATAGTCGTGCGTCCATGCCGGTCGTTGAACCGGACGTCAGAAAGAACGTCCTGCGTCTGCAAGTTCTCGACGTTCCTTCCTAGTTTGGCGCGGACCATGATGAGAGTAGGCGCGATTGCCTGTTTGAAGGGTTAGCACCTCGAGGTAAGGGGACATAGAGAAAATTAATCACCGCGCTCAGAGAAATGAGAGGAAAGAAATCGTATGGGAATGCTACTGAACCGCTAGTGGCATTATCCTCGATTAAATCGGCGATTTGGACTAGTGGGTAAATGATTCCTGATTCGAAGCTGTAGTAACCGGGTGAACAAGAGGTTGACGAATTATAAATAGACGTACATAATCCTACAAACTGATTGTGCAAGGTTATCGGCTACCTGAGTGCCGTGCGCGCGAACTTGTCTAGATATCCACCATATTCGTCCAGCTAGAGTGCTGGCTTGAGTAAAGAAATATCGCAAAGAGTGGGTAAAATCCACCGGTTAGAAGAGTCAAGATACCGTTGAGCACACTACTGCTAATGCTAAACGCTTGAAGGACGACGCCCGCCTGATTAAATAATTGCTCCGAGATACTGTTGAGGCCAATTGCCAGCATGATAACGCTGGCAAGACCCGTTCCTAATGATTATCAATGCTAGAGAAGGAAATATATGTACAAAGAGAGATACCGTTTACGAGGACGGAGGCTAACACCAAGGGTACACCAATTCGTTTGTTAGAGCCCCAGATGGTATAACAACGATGTATCTGTATCGTTTAGATGTTTGAATTATCATGCAGATTGGCATAGGCACTAACAAGCATCCAGTCTGCTGTGATACTATTGGCACATCAGCCAGGAGCTCCTTGATACTAGTTTGACGAGGACTTACTTGAGTAAAACAGGGATTAAGTTGCCAAAGGTTCTAGATTGGAAACCAACAAAGTCAGATCCAAATGACCACAGACCGTAGAATGCAGGGAGCTCACTGAAGAATTAATGTCTCCGGGTTGTCAGGTGCCAAAAGCTCGATTACAGCTTGGTAGTTTCCTGTCTTTATTGTGCCGAAATAAACTTTGGAGTAGAGCACCACGGTAATGGTTTCGTCCGCAATGACCATTGTGACCAACACGAAAAGAACCGAAGCAAGGCTTAGGTACAGCTTGTTTGTAGTCATCCCATCGAGCCGTTGCTTGCAACCCAGTGTCAAATACAAGTACGTTCCAAAGAGGTGAACATAGACGCCTAGGTCAAGCGACATTTACTTCAGGATCGACCCAAGATGACTTAAGACATACCGTAGACGAAGTACATGACCTAGACAGAGAACGTTATTACGGTTAGAATGAGAGATGCTATTGATGCTAGCGAAACCTACCGACAACGTGGTTATCGGGAAAATGATGTCCCGTTCGACTGTGAGTAAGGGATCGAGCACTTCTTTAGGGATTGACGACTCCATGGTCGGGGTAAAGGTAAATGTTCAATCGTGCTAATATAGCAGCTTTGGAACCTGCTAGATATAGGTTTATGATAAATTTGGATCCTGTGTATGTGCGAAAGGAATCACTGACCATGAAATGCACAGAATGATGCATGGTCAATTGGCAGATAGGCAGGTAAGAGTTCTATGGCGTTACTCAGGGATCAGAACGAATGTAAGATGAATATGTAGCAGAAACCAGACGGTGGTTCATCACGTTAGATGTGATGATCAGTAAATGAAAAGCGCCATTGAACAGAGTGAACAGCTCGCTGAGATTGAACACGCACATTTGCATAGAGTGACAGGGATACGTTGATATATCTGCCCATGGAACATGGCATGAGAAGGGTGGTTCAAACTTGACATGGGAAATCGGTTTCTGTTGATCAGAATCTGTTGAATAGTATAGCGGGTTAAAAACGAAGAGGTTTGATTGCTACCAGCCATAAAGGCCGAACGCGGTAGTAAAGAATGGTCATTTCCATTGCTTTCGAGCAACGCAATGACCACATGACAATGGATGCCTTTCCAGCGCTGATAGCAGAATCTCGATTCAATCTCTTTGCGTCACTTCCGTCATCTACTAGCGCACCATCTCCTTCATTTCTTTGAGGCTGTGGCTCCACATAAATTGGATGGAGATCTTATAAGGTCCTCATGAGCGAAGCGCATGGAAACAGCTTCAATGCGGCCTGTTCAGTGTGCTGGAAGGAGACGATATCAAGACGCAGTTCTAGGGGTAGGATAGGACACGTACCATGATAAATCAATTCGATCAACGCGGTCAATGCCCTCGATTGATACCATAATACGATAGCTTTGCGACCACGAAGCGCTTCAGTATTGCTCAGCGGATACTGGCACTTCGATTCGGGATAGGTCTTTGTCTCAACCATCGACTTGCCGTGCATGGTGCACCATGTATTCGATGATAAAATGTCATCGAAATGGTTTGTTGTGTGTGGTCCGCAAGATGTGCCAAAATGCCGACAGCATGGCTCTTGGGTCTCAGCATGAGCAAAAAAAACAAGAAAGGTAATCAGGTGTGTATCTCGGGTGACCTAGTCTCTCCTTCAGCTTATTTAATCGAGTTTGCGATGACTTGGACAACATACTAGAATAGTCTGTGGGACTGGTAGGAAACGGTCCCCGGCAGATCCTCCCTTGAGTTCTTGAATTCGTGCCGCGTACGTAGCGACTTAGGACTCGAGTGTCGAGGCAAGAAAGTATACGATTGTTCTTTGAATGCAATTTTCGAATGTTTGAGACAGGTAAGAAAGCAGGAGTTCTTGTGTTTGAAGGAGAAACGGAATAGAGAGCGTTGTAACAGTTTGTTGGTAGTGCCGATACTATGAGAAGTGCCATGACGAGAAACCTGGCCTATGGCGTACAAATTTCCTGTATATAGGCGTTATCATAGTAAGCGTGGTGCTCAGCGTCGTAGGTAAAGCAGAATATGAAGAAAATGAAAAGAATCTACGGACGCACCGGGAGTGTCGCCGAAATCTCTAGCATCGTCGAAGCGCGTGGGTACTTGGTAAACACAGCTTGGTGAATTCGACCAGTATGGGAGCTTTCATAGCTGAAGCTCTGAAGAGTGAAAAGGGATTTTTATCGGCGAGTTGGTGGGCTAAGGCGAAAAACGACACCCGGATATCTCGGACTTCGATTTGAACCATTCGGCAGCCCTCGGCTGTTATGCACCTCGTCTCTACACTACGACAGGCCAATTCCTCAAGCTTAGTAAAATCACTCTGACCCTCTCCCGATTGTCCTCAAGATTTACCATGCACGACGTTACGACTAGGCCTCACCCAATCATACACGTTCCACGGTCTAGGGTTATGCCAAAGGAAGTTCTTGCTATTGATACTCGTTTCGATTGCTAGTTAGAAGGAGGTGATGGAAAGGATCCGAAAAGTCCAGAGACTCTGGCAGAGAGGAAGAATATGCTGTTGTCGACGGATCTCGACTTGGATCCCAGAGGAATCAAGGAGGAAAGCTGGCTGCATCTTTCTCAAGTGACTGGCCGCAAAAAGGTGTGTATTATAGCTATAAAATTCTTTTCAAATGCTATAGTATTGTTACAGTTTCAGAGGAAACATGCCACGGATTGCCCAGAACTTCCTCATGAAAAGGCAAGTCACTTAATAGTCGCGTTCAGCACGAGTCGCAAAACCTCAAGTGGATTCAGAAAGCTGCCACCTCTTTCTGGTGTCTGTTCTATATTCGCTATCGCTACGCGTCAAAGATACATCTTGGGCACCTCCAACAAGGTCAGCACTCCTATGCAGCCTCACGCGATTCGACGGCGTTCACCAAGTTCGAAATTCGCCTTAAGGCCTTATTCGGTACCGATAGCCCTGTCATTGGCTCAGTAGGGCGGATGATCATTCCACTATGATCAGTGCATTACATTGCGGGTCAAGAATGTCCGGAACATCGAGCTGGTGGGAAATCATGATGGGTTTTAACATCGGGCTTAAGACATGGAGGACAACGCTGTATGGAAGTAAGGACTCCGCTCATACTTTGTTGAGTGAGCTGACATGCAACCTTTAGATACTTCAGAGAGAATCAACCAACTGTAGTTGCAAGATCGGCTTTTCTTGGACAACACTTCAGACTTTCTCAGACCTAAATCATCTCTTCTCAACGCTTACCTGTTCAAGGATCTTCCTTTGCATTACTCACGAACACGAAGCGGCAGTGAAGAATCAAGTCCTCGGGAGGTGTTGCTCTTGTAGGCTGCTTCAAATGTCGCATTGTTGAATATAATACTACAAATAATCTGTACAGGAATACTCGGATTTCATTTCCACGTTCATATACCCAATGTTGCTGTGATATCTATCTGGTTTCATCTGAGAACGAGATGCTAAGAATCAGAAAACATCCAGAAATACACCGCCTACCTACTAGTATTAGGAATCAAGCTCGCATCAGGCGGAGCTCAATTACAACGTCTGTCGGAGCAACGTTGATGGTATGTGCGGCGGATTGACTGTTCGATTCAATATTCGAGCTCCCCGCCGTTTGTAGGCTCTCGAAACTCGTTTTCAGTCTACAGTAGACCATGGCGAGTGTAGGCGCAATTCCCTGTTCAAAGATCGATGTTGATGAGCCTCGTGTAATAGATAGGAGAGAAGGGGGAAATCACGGCACTCAGGGTAAAGATCGGGGTGAAATCGAACGGAAACGTTTTCATGCTTGAGGCATTGGCAGCGACGAAACCAACAAGTTGCAAAATAGGGTAAAGCAGTCCTGATACGGTGCTGTAGGTACCAACCGATGAACAATGAGAGGGTTTCCGAGAATAAAATCAGAACCACGCACACAATCCTACAAACTGACTGGCAGATTCTATCACTGGTATGAATAACGTGAACACGAACTTGTCGGTGAATCCACCAGATGCGTCCGCCTGCATAGAACATGTGTGTTAGGGAGACAGAAAGGAGAAAGGAGAAAGCAAAAAGACACACCAGTCAGGAGCGTCAGAATGAAGTTGATAGCAATGCTGCCTATTGAATAAACAACGTAGAAATCATTTCCCCAATCATCTAATTGCGCTGTTCCTTCAGCCCTTAATAGGCCAACCAGCATCACGATGATACCAACAAGGCCAAAACCTGTCAATATGTCAATTGAGGGGACGGCGAAAGGGAGATAAAGTTACTGTTTATGAGAACTGAAGCGACTGTCAAACTTGCGCCGATTTGTTTGTCCGATAGCCAGATCGTATAGCAGCGATGAATCTGACAATCGAAAATTGCGGTCAGTCTGAGGGCCGAGAGCGTGTAGAAAGAAATGCTCACAAGCAACCAATCTGCAGTAATACTATCAAATTGTCAGCCCACTTCAATGCATGAAATTCCGACACCTACTTGAGGAGAACAGGAATCAGGCTAGCAAGGCAGCTAAAGAAATGGATCAGATTCACCATAACATCGAACCAGGAATCGTGAGGCTTACTCGAGTGCTACCATTGCGATATTATCGGTAGGCGTCATATATCTGGCAGATCCTCGATGGTCTCCAGTTTTGAGGGCGTCGAAACAGGTGACGGAGTCGGTGACAAGATGGATGGTATAAACCACGACGAACATGGTAGACAATATAAAAAGGGCCACCGCTAGCCAAACATAGAGCCTATTCTCGCGAGGGACAGGCATTTGCTCGCGGTGTCGCATCATGTAGAGGTACGTTCCGAAAAGGAGGACGTACATCCCTAAGATGGGAGTTGGCCTAAGCTCTTTGGGCATTGTGATTTGGCACATACCGTAAATAAAATACATAGCCTAATCATGGAACGTCAGTGTCAGTAGTAACGTTAATGGGTTCGAGGCATACCAAGAGAGTAGATATGGTAGAGATAACGATGTGTTCGACGAAGAAAAAATGCGCCAGCTGTTTAGGAATGGATGCCATGGTTGTGAAGAAAGCATGCTTTCGTTCCTGCTTTTTTAACAGTGGTCGCCAGCTGGAACTGATCGTACTTGAGGTGATCCTTGGCGTTGGGAAGAAGATGAACACATAGCGTCTGGCGAAAGATAAGCGCTCACTGTACTATAGAATTGCACATAGCATCAATCTCCACACAAAGACGGCGCTATCGGTAGAATTCCTTCCGTGCTTTATATCGTGATCTGGCAAAGCAGTGAAAAACCCCTGTGAGTAACCCAAAAAACAAAGCTGCCTAGAAGGATTTTGTGATGAATAGGAACGGCCCTCCTCGTCTGAAACGCACACATACTTGATTCGCAAAATCAAAGGCGAAAAACGCGTCCCCGACGATAGCGCTGGCTCTTGCGATCTGATTTTGCTAGTGACGACAACCACGAGGAGCTGTCATTCAAACAGAATTTCGGAGGGAAAAAAGACTACTTCTGTACCGTGTGTACCGCACATCACCTTGAGGGACCCACTACATCTATCGGACTACAGCCCCGAGCTTACATCGCGAAACAAATTGCGATGCAAGGCGCTCGTTGATAAACAATGACTGGTCTAGCCGAGGGCGCAATCTGTGACCTTTGGATTGATGAATCAGACGTCGGGTAAGCTTGGAAGGTGAACTACAGACCTCAAAGCCGCGGCACTGGTGCGTAATACACTGCGTGGACATTCTGCGATTTCTCTTAAAGCCTCTCATCCTACTTCACCATCCAGCTCAAGGCATTGGAGCCCCTCTCCGCATGATAGACGTTCTGGGACCCATCCAATCGCGCGTACGGTATAGTCGCGGATGATGAACTCAAGGGCCTAAACAGCAACACCGATCGATATGACTCACTATTACTAGTGATCAGGTCGCAATCAAAACTGCATAGAATCTGCAAGTGTATTAATGAACACGTAAAGGAGAGCAAATATTAAGAAACCATGATCCGAGTTTCTGGTCAATCCCACCTCTACAGCACACATGTGAACCTCGAAATGGGCTATCTCTTCACCATCAGAACACAGACCCATAGCCTAACCCCCGACTTCGAACTTCGAGGCACCTCAGCTTGCGGTCAGTTGTGGTTAACTGGGGGTTTGGGGCTAGATTGTGAAACACTGGGGTTCTGATACCCGTATGGGTGTTCGCTAGAGCTTGAGGCACCATATCCACGTTTATCGCGTGCTGGGCTTTGAATTGAATACTTGAACTCGCGAAGCTGATTGACAAGTTACTCCCCTGTCTATGAAGTAGATCATAGATCCCCCAAAACTCTAGTCCCAGGCATTATCTCTCAGCACCTTCACTGCGACTGGAGCAGCAATCCACAATACTCTGGTGATGCACTTGGAGGGATGCACACGGGTTGACCGCGGGTCTCCCAAATCGACACCGTACCCGTGAAGACCGCGGTGTCAGGCGAGGACCGCGAGTCGAACCCTGACGGTGTACCGCGCGAGATCAGTTCAGCGAAGAATGTGCACAGCTGGGATTTGGATGGGATGCGTGGATGAGGTTAGGTAGTCGTAGTTCTGCATAAAGCTCGGAAAAGCGCGTTCGTCCTGTTTGGAGTGTCTATGTTCTCGCTATGTCCCCGTGTTAGATTAAAACGACAGAGTAAGGACAAAAGAAGGGAACGAACGCACCCTATCGACCTGAACCCATTCCTCAGCTCATGGGCACGGTTCCTCAAACAGATAGCCTTGTGAAGGAGAACGATGTTTCTCCCGGATGTTTGTCGCGTGCAGGTTGGCGTTGGGCCTTTTTGTCGATAATATTGAGTCGCATCCTTTTCCAGACGACAAGAGATGGGCCCAGGGAAACATGGGCATTGGGATCCGGAGCCTTGGGTACAGATATTCCGAGACTGCGCGTCGACGTCGATGACTCTAGAGTCCACGTAAACGTGCGCTTGGGGTTTCTTGATACTGAATTCAAGTCCCAACCCATTGTGTTCGTGACTGTTCCTGTGAGACTTGTGTCGGGTCTGAAAGGGGACGCTACACACCTTGAGTGTAGTGACTACTGAACCATCCACTGCCAGTGACAATCATCCTAACCGTTCTCCGCTCCCTGTCGACGAAGAAAAGTCGCCAAAATCCTACTCCTCTGTGTGCGCTAGCTGGAGCATCTGAGTTATCAGTCCAGCCAATGAAAGCCAGATTCGCCTTCAACTAACCCGTTCCACACTTTCTAATTTCTTCATAAAATTCCGCTATCATGGTCGATAGGAATGGCAATCTTTCGCATTGGTAAAGTTTAGAGAACCTTGCAAATGTATATGGCAATGGTGACAGTTATTGTCGTCTTGTATAGTCTATAGAGGAAGAAAAGGAAGAGAAACAATTGTCGGGTTCCGGTTCTGACTTTCCCGGTCACGCTTCACCCGCACGCTTCACTGCACCGCTTTGGACGATATTCAGAACTGCCACAGCGAGTGGTTCCAGTCTAACTAGGTCTAAATGTCACTCGCACCCAATTACAAAATGCAAATCCTGCAAGATGAATATTTACTATAGGTTTCGATAACATGCACTAGCAGACAACTGAGAATGTAGCACTTGTAGGTATACATCCGGAAATCCATCCTAGCCGTGCTAGACAGACACCTTCCCCTCCTCCCGTGTACTGCTCCCATTATCCGTCAACGCAATGTCAACAGCACCACCTGTAGTAGCAACAGGTCCATCATTGAATCGCATATCCGAAACAGCCTGGCTCTCCTGTAAACTCTCCACATTCTTTCCTAGTTTTGCGCGGACCATGATCAATGTGGGTGCAATGCCCTATAATAATATAAATGTCGGTCAGCGTATATAGCGTAGAAAGTATGTAAGAAGAGGATAATCACAGCGCTCAATGTAGTAACCGGATAGAAATCATACGGAACCGAAACTACATCAGAGACGTTGTGTAAGATGAGGCCGGTTATCTGGAAGAAGGGGTAGAGGATCCCTGATTCGAGGCTGTGAAGACACATTATTATAAGTGTCAACGTCGTGATTGAACCCAACACCTACATAATCCGATAAACAGTCTGAACAAAGCGATCACTTGTCTGACTACCATGGGCACGGACTTGTCGGTGGATCCACCAGATTCGACCAGCTACATAAGCCATAAGCATCAAGAGGGAGCGATAGAAAGAGAACGACATGCCAGTGAGGAGTGTTAAAATGGAATTGAATATGATGGTACCAATGTTGTAACCAAGATCGACACTTCCTCCTTGATTAACGGTTTCCTTCAACTCGTACACGAGGCCAACGACTACCATGATGCGGTTAGCGACTCCGGTAGCTGAAACGTTACGATCGAATGTCAGCACGGGAGAAGTCCGAAATTGAAAAGATGCACACCATTCACCAAGATCGATACCACCACTAACGGTACACCAACCCATTTATTGTAACTCCAGATCGCGTAACAGCGATGAATCTGTTATAATGAGTTCCGTATAGGTGATGCAAATAGCAAAACCACGAACAAGCATCCAATCTGCAGTGATACTATGACAGAATCAGCTTGAAAAAGGACAAGAAATGATCATATTTATACATACTTGAGGATGACAGGTACCAAGTTATCAAGCTCACTGAACAATTCACCCGCAAATCAGTGATGCAGTTGAAAAGGATAAGAAAAGTGTTCCGCATACTAGACAGCTAGCCTATCCGTGTTATCCCTCGCCGAAAAGTACTCGCTGAGAGGCGAGGCATCCCCGGTTGAAAGAACCCCAAAATAAACGATGGTATCGCTGACGTGAAAGATGGTATAGACCACAACGTAGGTCGTGCACAGGACGAAAAGGGCTACTGTGAGCCCGAAGTAGAGCTTGCTCGCGTTAGCGGTACCGCTCGACCTTTTTTCGCGACTTCGCATCAGATAGAGGTATGTCCCGAAAAGAAGGACGTAGATGCCTGACGAGCGTGGCAAGTCAGAACGATTTGGTACACAACACTAGGGCGATAGGCGGCATACCGTAGGTAAAGTACATCGTCTAGATACAGAGGTTTAGTTTAGAGTTGTGAAAAGAATATCTAAGACTGACCGACAAAGCGAATATGGGGTGAATGATCAGCCGTTGGACGGAGAGCAGAGGAGCAAGTGCTTTGGGAATTGTCGAAGACATGGTCGTGATGAAGATGCAGTTGGATTTGGACGTTTATAACAGTCGTCCTGCAACTTTTGATAGAACTATTGCAATGGGAAAGGGTCCATTGGGTGGATAGGGGCGAGGAATGTGCATCATGGAGTTGATGTGATGAGTACGAGATCCGAGTAGGCTGAAACGATCAAGAAGTTGATGAGGGTCTTGCTACCATTCCTCTACAAGTTTAGGGCTCGACGGCAATTTCATCTAGAAGAATAGGGTCCTCTATATCAGCCACGAAGATATATTGGACGGAAGGCTGAGTACTTACACACCACGCGGATCATATTTGCTGTGACGATCCAAAGATGTACACATTGTACTCTATATACCGCAGCTAGGGAAGCTGTGATTGTGACACGGTATCAATCACTTAACGCTGATACGAGGATACGTTGTGAGGGCCTGGCGTTCCCTATCGACGAACAAGGGGGCAAATTTCAGTCTGTGTCGATAAAGTACAAATTAAAATCCGGACGCTGTATGTAGCCTGAATCATTCTCTCAGCACAGGTACGACGATGAAAAAGACGAAAGCGCACACCGGGCGCCGTTGGATATACCCTTACAGGTTCCCGTCGCTGGTGATTGAGAGACCGAGTCACCAAGTCCTGTTACGACGAATCGGAATGCCACATTTCAGAGTCGAACAAGGAAGGCAAAGGACGTACCGGGAGACCTTTCTTTATCGTCTTCGGCACCTTCCCAATTTGATGAGATAGCGGAGTCTACTAGGTGATAGTCCTTTTCAACATCACCTGCACGAGTGACGACATGTTCATATCAAGCGGGCCTGCGGGCAACGTTGGAGGTCATTAGGAGCGTGATGTTTTCACTGTAGGGAATGCCAGCATGCGTGGGTGCCGGAGAGGTTAAGTAGTCTTTGTGAATTCTGGTATAAACGTTGGCTGATGTCGGAGCGGCCTGGCAAGAGGAAGGAGAAGGAACGCACCTTAATTATCTCCTAGCAATGCAAAACTTTCAGCTCCCGAGTCCCGGTTCTGGTTCACTGAAGACTTTTAGAGTTCGTGGGTTGTAGGGGATACTGTAGCCTGTAGGTCGACGAATGGTACAGGTGTGGGTGAGGTTCGGTAGTTCCGTGCACTGAAGCTCGGAAAAGCCCATCTGTCCTGCCTGTCCTTTCTGTGCTCTCGTGTTAGACTAAGAACAGCGAAGTAAGAGGAAAAGAAAAGAAAAGAAGGAACGCACCATATCGACTCTTGAGCCCATTCCCTCGAATCCGCGGTGTGGAGAATATTTTCCCTGAAACCTCGTCGAGCTGACAGTGACGGTAAAGGCACACGAGCGTTATTGGAGTATGATGCTGAGCCGTATCCTGTTCTGCTCCAAACGATAATCTGGCATTGGCTTGTTCATTGAAGTGGTACATGATCAAGCCATAGGATCTAGAGCCTTAGGCTTAGGACTCGCGATAGGCGCTATGAAAGGATAGACACCATGAAGCTTTGAAATCTAAAGATCTAAAGGCTTGGGTGCAAGGTATCGAGAGCAGGTCCTTGGCACCGATGAAGGGATAAAGACAACGAACGAAACGCGTCGACGACGTTGTAACGACAACATCCGAAAGCAATGTCCATTCAAACTCAAGATACAATACTTTTATACAATCCATCCTAGGCCTACGTAGGCAACCCCAACTGCATAACAGGCGGCGGCGGTGGCGGTTTTCTCCTCGTACTAGTCTTGCCTATACTTCCATCACCTTTACTCTCGCTCCCACCAACACCATTCGCACCAACTCTCCCCACAGAAACATACGACCCAAACACCCCCGTCGAGCTGGACGGCGAAACCGACGTAGAGATCGACGTAAACGACGACGTAGAAGACGTCGGTGAACCCTGCTGTACCGGCTGTATCGGATTAGGTACCGGTCTCGGTACAGGTACAGGTATCGCCAGGGTATTCGAGTTCGTTCGTGTACTAGAAACACTAGACGTGCGACTAGGAGCTAGGATAGTCGTACTCCCCCTCGAAGCAATCTTCGGCAACGGCACCTCCGCCTTCCTCAACTCCTCATCAATCCTCCACATCCCCACCACAAACGCATTCTTATCCAACGACCCTTCTTTGCCTACATCGCATTCCGCCCAGATCTCTTTGAGCTTGTGTTTGGGCAGCCTAGACCAACCCCATAAAACCTTGATAACACACCCCGGTAACCTATCATCCACTTGAATCGGCTTCCATACTTCCTCGTCCTCGGAGTGTTGGTGTTGGTCACCACGCCACCCAGACCCAGCTCCAGGGCCATCCAACGAAATCAACAACCCCTCACCGGAACCGACACCGACACCGCGCCGTTCCCTTTGCCGCACATATTTCGCCCGTCTCCCCTGGCGGACGTTCTCGTCGAAAACGGCTTCGTAGCGTCTACGAGCGGTTGCTGGGACTGGTGTTGGTCTGGATGTACGTGTGCCGGCGTTGTTCGGTGTGCTCTTAGGCTTGGGCTTGGGTTTAGCTGCGGGTATCGGAGGCGGCGGCGGCTTCCTCGTAATCGTCCCCATCCCGCCAGAGTTTAACGAATGATTCGACGGACTCTTCCTCAAATACGGTGCATACCCCGTCGGTGTCGGCGGTAAGGTATGTGTCCTCGACGGAGGCGATATCGCACTAAACGACGACATTGAAGTCGTCGAGGTAGTTGAAGGCGCACGTTCGCGGATAGGTGAAGGGAGTATTACTGTTGATGCGCTGGATGTTGAGGTTGTTGGTGAGATGGGTGTTATGGGTGTTATGGGTGTTATTGGTGAAGGGGAAGATGTAGTAGGTATCCTAAGTGAACTCGTACTCGACGATGAGGATGTAGATGAGGCTGTCGGTCGACGTTGAGGTAGTTTCGGCGGGCCTGTAGCTGTATTCGTAGTCGTAGTTGTACCATTCCCTGTACTCTTCACCCCAGCTCCGCCGCCCCAACCTCTAACAAGCTGCTTAACACTTATATTCTCATACGACTCCTCTACATCCCCACCTCCCCCATCGCCTGCCTCTTCCTTCTCGTTGTCAGACAAAGACACCGAATGGAACGACGATATCGACGAGCTATGCCCATGTTTGGGCGGGTAAGTGTGAGGCGAATCTACACGCAGTAAGGTCGAGTTTGGGGAGGGTTTGCGTGGTGGTAACGGCGGTGCCGGTGCGTTCGTCGTTGAAGGTGGTGAGGATGTAGAAGGGGGTAAGGGATCTTGAAAGTTGATCAACGGCGCATCTGCATCGTCGGTGTTGTTTTCTGAGGATTTGGGGAAAGAGCCTGATTCAAAGGCTTTGATACGGGATTGGACGCGGGACATTGTGCATTGGTGGTCGTTTTTGCGTTTTGTGTTTCGTGGTTGTGGTGGTGGTGTGGTGAGGTGTGGTGGTTGTGGGAAGAAGAAGAGAAGAGAAGGCGTTTTACCGTTACCGTTACATACCGCAACTACCACCATGGCTTCGGAATCGGAGAATTCACAGGATTTGTATGCTGTTGCTGGTACGTCTTCTTCATCTCTTTATTTTTTGGGACGATAAAATAAAGAATGAAATAGATTTCTGCTTGATACCAATGGGAACAGGCGAACCGTCCGTTGCGGAGTACATCGCTGAATGTCAGCGAGTGCTCGAGAAATCTGGGGTTCAATACAAGGTACGCCTTTGTCTAATCTCTTCATCGTTTTTGGCCAACGGTCTCTTGTACTCTAGTTACAGTAAGATGCCAACCAAAGATCCTCAAATCCAAGTACCTAATCAATCCCAACTCCCATCTCAGCGGCTACGGCACAAACCTCGGTACGCCCTTTCCCACTCTTTTTCATCTCTTCAATCAACTGAGCACACGACCCGCAGAAGGCCCCTGGACACAAGTCTCCCGCGCAATCCACGACTGCCACGCAGCTGTACACGCTAAAGGCGCTCCTCGGATAGCTACTGATATACGGATCGGTACGCGTGTGGATAGGGAGATTAAACCTGGGACGGGGAATGAAGGCAAGGTTGAGAGGGTTAGGGAGATTTTGGAGAAGGATGGAGGTGGCAATTAATTTCGGGTGTGGTGAGTTTTGTTTGGGTCGGCGTCTGGATATTGGGCCTTGGCTGATGGTGTTGGCTGTAACAGGAGTGATAAGTTGTTTGTAGGATATGTAAGATCTAACACGGTGTACAAGAATCAAGATCTTCAGCATTGCGCTTGACGCTAACCGGAAGGCAGCGATTCCATTCGTGACCTTGTTGCTCGCGATTTCTCTTCTCCCATTTTCACGCATCATGCTACTACTGAAAAACAGCGAACACAGGACCACTCGAAGGTCACTTCGATAAACCTCTGAAATCCAGGCTGCCAACCGCGCTGAAGCTTCCAGAGTGCTTCACCAGCATGTCCCCGTTAGTACTGCAGTTCAAATACATGCCGAATACACCACTAACACCACAAACCCAGGCGGTCGTTCCCTTGTCGTGTACTTCAAGTCGAATCATCGAGGTATCGATAATGCTGCGTAGGAAGCGAGAGGAGTGCGAGAACGGACAGAACGTTGCAACACCTCGCATATCTTTCACCTCAACCTGGCCCTGCCATCGCCGAATTGCATATCCTTCACTTTCCTCCTACTAGCTCTTCGGTACAATCTTCAATCTTGCCTTACCTATTGCATCGTGTCACGACATTGCCCTGTCGGCGTTATCACCCTCGTGTTTCAGCCTACGAGGCCAGAGCTTCAGAACTCACATACCCACCTCTGATGTCTCCCAGACTCCGACTCTCAAGGCTTCGTCTGGCCCACCACCATTCCTTCACGCAGACACGACGACGACGACACGTCCCATTGTTTCTTGCTCCTGGTGATGGCAGCCAGCGATTCCAGCCGATTTGTTCGCTCGTTTTGGGATCGACACATCATTTGCACGATCCTGTAGTCATCTCCGCGCTTGATTCATCCGAATCTCGGACCGATACCCATCCTTCACCTTTCAAAACATAATTATCTCACGCTCTCCAACCAACGAACACAAGACATGGCAGGATGCAGTGTTCTACGCCAGCCTCTGCCTCACTCGGATACAACGCGACAGCACCCAATCAATGCACATGGCGCCTTGCACCAGAACCCAGGATCGACACTCTCAGAAGCCAACGCTTCTATGCCTCTACCTGTCAGTTGCAAGGACCAACGCCAATTGCCTGCACTCGACGAACATCCGGGAGGAGCATTACTTTCCTTCATAAGGCTATCTGTTTGAGGAAACAATATGCATGATTGTTCTTAATCTAACACGGGAACATAGACACTCCAGGCAGGACGAACGTTGACGCGCATTTCCGAGCTTTATACAGAACTGTGACCAAGCCTCATCCACACCTGTACTCGACCCACAACACGCGCTCAACTTGAATGTCTCCGTCTCAATCCTTGCTCTCGCATTGAAACGAATGACTCGGATGTTCAGATGCTATTGTACAGGATCTAGACATTCACTGGACGTTTTGAAGGTCTATCCGCCCCACGGCCTCAGATGGATGTATCCGTCATTGCTAGAGGGTGATCACTGAGGTGTGTTCCTTCTTTTCCTTCCTCGCCTGGCCGTTCTAACTCAGTCTCCAGGATGAACACGCTTTCCCGAGTCTTGCACAAGGACTACCTAACCTCTCATGTCGAAAAGAGCTATCACATAGACTCCCTTTTGGTATTTCTCGAAGGCAACGTTAGCGTCTCCAGAATAAAGGGAAGGACTTTGGTGGGCGGTGAAGGGCAGAAAGGTCCACCGAAAACGGAAGGCCATCCTCAGAGGACTACAGCGTCGTTCTCTGGGCTACGCTGACCCATGAACCAGCACCAATGTCGAGTTCGCCGATTTGTACTGCCAACCCCGTGGGTGTCTTTCCCTGGCTGCCCATTGGAGAGGCTTACTTATGGTTCATGGGCATAAACGTCACTGAGACTTGAGGCGTAAGGATTGGTAATCTTGCGGAACCCGACATGAAGGGTGGTCAACGAGAATCATGCACGCTTTCTCTTTCTCAATCCCGGTTCCCTATCTTTCGCCGGGAACACGAGGAACGGCAGAAGAGAAGAATGCAATGTCAAAGGATCTTTGGTCATGAATCACGTACCACAGGTGATTTGATGTCCTCCTCGCCTTTCGTTTCCATCTAACGTGCTATCGCAGGATGTTATTCTACTTTCGGTTCTCGAAGGGACTCGCACTTAAACTTAGGTCCACAAAACCACCGAGAGAGGTGACGGACTTGGTTTCCGACGAGGTTGTTGGAAAGCCCAGACGATGAAGCAATGTACAGGCCACACCGAAGATGCTCACCTAATAACCTGTACAGCGAGGAGAATTTAGGTTCGTTTCTTCGTCTTCTCTTCTCACGACTATATACCACTACTCTATGCAGAGTGGGATACGACTTGGCCTGTTTCGCCTCACCCCGTGAAATCGTCGGAATCGAATCATGCGTAAAATTGGGTGCTATCATCGCGACAAAGTCCTCTCTTCGAGAAAAAACACGGCTGGGTTGTTTTCTAGCCTTCGCTACCTTATCTGGTTCATCTTACCAAATCGAGAGATCGAATGGAGAGATTCAACAAGGTGCCGAAGACGATAGAAGACTACAGGCCTGCAAAAGCTGTATAATTAATCATCTCTTTCGGATAGCCAAGCCCTTCGACTTCACCCTTCCCGGCAACATGAAACATTCGGAACTAATCGTCAACATTGATTTTCCTTTCCTGCTTGAATCGAAGTCGGACTCCCTCACGCCGTGTTTTCGAATGGCAGATGATCCGATGGTTATAGGCTTCGCCACCCTGTCTAAACGCCATCCTACAACGGGAGTCGTTGCTGAGCGCTGATATGTGACTCGAGATATAGCGCCTATCATGCGCGGTAATTGCTCCACAGCACTAACTGCAAAGGTCTACTACACAGCGAAGGTTTTCACTGGCCTTCTACACTCTGCCCCGGATATCCGCTCGTACAGAAGTAATCTTATGCATGACAATCGAGGTTACGGACTCTAGTTAGTCTGTCCCTCTGTCCGGTAAACATTAATCTGACAAGCTCGCAGTTTGCAACTCATAACTCTGGTTCCATGATCGTGGCCAATACTTTCGCTCCGTATAGGACGGACTGCCCCCCCTCATCACCTACTCCCCTTCGCATCTTTGATTCATTCCCTCCGGCCTTTAGTATCAATCATTAGATCAACGCAATGGATTGCTCTTCCGGCTATGGCTTGGTCTATGCTATCTACCGTAACTCTACGGTTAAGGAAATGGTGAAAGGCCATATAACGGCGAGATTTGGTTCCATCCTGGCTAGCATCATGGCTTCCGAGACAGTCCCAAAAGAAGTGGCCCCCTACATCTCTGTCCTGCGAGTTATCGACCTTCCGTTGTCCACGTTTTCGGTACGTCTAGGCTAGCTAATCTTCATTCCAACTACTAAAGTTCATCATTAGGTTATGTACTTTGTCTACGGTATGCACCAAATGTTGCATGCTCAATGGGCTTTGACTCATGTGTTCCTCACTAGGCATCTACGTTCTGATTTTTGGGACATACCTATACATGATGCGAAACCACGAACAAAAGTATGACAATACCTCCGTTGCGAATAGGCTGTATCTACGGCTAGCGGTGGTCCTCTTCGTGCTATCCACGATATTTGTTGCCGACTTTACTGCTATGCGCGTTCAAGATTCCGAGCTCTTTTTCAATGCGGCCAAGGCCAGGGATTATCGAACCCTCTATAGATATCTGACGTCTGCCAACAAGGAGAGGATGGCGCTTTTGTAAGACGAACACAGCCTAGTCCTTGAACCTTTGTCTAATCCTCGGATCCATTTTAGCTCGCTCGAGACATTGATCCCTATTTTCTCAAAGTACGTGCCTTCTCTGTGAATAGCTAGGTCGGCTTAGTGACAGATTAATAGCATGGCAGCGGACTGGATGCTTGTCAGTGACTACTCCAACCATCTTCGAGTCAAGCTAACTGAAACTCAGATCCATCGCTGTTATACAATCTGGAGTTTCGACAAACGAATCGGGATACCCTTGATAACGGCATCGGTCATCTCAAATGGTACTGTTTTCTTTTCGTTTCTTTGACGATCTATCCGTGTTAATCATTCATTCTACTAGCGGCTGGGATCGCGAGTATCATTGTAATCCTTGTTAGCCTCAACGTACGCGGGCTATGGCACTTGAGTCATCAAGGAAGAACCTCCTTTGCCGCATACAATATTTGCAGTGCAGGTATCAACTCTATTCTAACGCTTCTTACTGGTGCGTCGTACTGTACCGTTCTTTTCAGCTGTCCCTCTTCTTATACGAAGCGATGCTACAGCTGGACGCATCTGGTGGATTCACCGACAAGTTCGTGCCCGTGGCATTCAATCAACGGATAACTTTATTCCATCAGTCTGTAGAATCATGTGCGTGTTCTTGAATTTTGACATTTATGGATCTTCGATCATGTTTATCGACATCACTGGCACAGCTTGGAATCGGGGATCATCTACCCACTTCTCCAGATTGCTGATCTAGTCGAGGTAAATACCACGGACATGGCGCCGTTCGATTTTTTCCCATTGGTTACTTTGAGTGCTGTGAGTGGTTTACCGAGTCCTTTTTTTGGGATGATGTTGATTGCCGCTTAAAGGGACTCGCGCCTACTCTCATCTTGGTCCGTGCAAAACTCGGGAAAACCGTTGAAAGTTTGCAGAGGGAAGAAGCAGTTTCGGATATTCGCTTCAACGATCGACGTGGTGCTGTGGATACCACTGCCACGGGGACTCAGGCGCAGTCTCTGAACGTTGCACTGACGGGGGCCAGCGTTGGGTCTCGGGAGGAAGAAGGGAAGGTAGAGTCAGTCTGATGAATGGGGCAATATGAGGCTGAATTCTATGCACCTATACACGAATTTGGATATGTGAACCAACTGCGTTATTTCTACCTTTTATCTATCTATATAACGATGAAGACTCGAGAGTGGACAACCAATAACGGTGGGCGCTGTCGATTTGTTGATAATAATAAAACAGCTCTAAAGCTCTCACTGTCACGTTACGCGATAGGAAGTAGCCGAGTCGATCGTAGGGCATGCTTGTTTCCTACCACCATCATGCCTTCTGGATACCGCCTTGAATATGCCGCCTCCAATCGCGCAAAGTGCAAGGGTGAGAAATGACTCCTTCAAATCGGTGTTATTTGATGCCATTCTGATTCAGGCCCTAAACCCTGCTCAGGCAAGCTCTTGGGCTAACTCATTATCTCAAGTTTCGGGGTTGCGATACACATCCGTTGTTAGGTACTCCCATTGCCAAAGGTACACTTCGTTTTGGAACCATTGTGAAATTCGAGGGAAAGCAATCATAGTGAGTGCGCATCGCCTGTTTTGTTTGTCTGACCTCGAACTGTCCTATCCCTTTTGCTCTTTAGCGCATGGAGACATTGGGGATGCGTTAGCAAGAAACAATTCGAAAACATGAAGGCGCGGTCCTCAGATGTTTCGGAGTTGGACGGCTATGAAGATCTCAAGCCTGAAGACCAGGAGCGCGTGAAGAAGGCATACGAAGATGGCCACGTTGCCCCAGAAGATATTCCCGAGAGCGCAAGGAAACCTCTCAGAGAAGTGGATGGTGAGGAGGAGGAGGATAAGCCTAAAAAGATGCCTCTGGCCATCGTGAAGAACTTGAAGGACGACAGCGAAGAGAAGACCGAGAATAAGGATCATCGTGAGAAGTCCAACAAAGCAAGGGCAAGCACACAGGCGTCCAAAACGGCGTGTCATGCAATTGTACAGACCGTTGCGGGCGAAGCTGAGGGGCAAGGGGCTGGAGATGCTGAGGAGGAGGAACCCAAAAAGAAGTCTCGTGCCACCATGGCTATGACTTCAGAGAGTTCTCAAAATTTGTATGCTGTTGCTGGTATGTCTTCATGGATTCTTCCGTATACAGGTCCCTAGCTGACGAGCTACACGGTAGATTTTTCCTTGGTTCCTGTGGGAACAGGTGAGCCGTCCGTTGCGGAGTATAATGCAGAGTGTCAGAGAGTACTTGAGAAAGCTGGTGTTAAGTATAAGGTATCTGTGTATCTGTCTTTCTACTTCCCGTCGTTCTCAGCTAACGCGTTTGTTATAGTTACAGTAAGTCGACGTCTGCCTTCTATCTAATTCTGATACTAATACGCATCATAGCGGATACGGTACCAACATAGGTTCGTCCCTTCCTGTTGTACCACCCAAAATACACTTAGACTAATACTCGATCGCTGTCAGAAGGCTCATGGTCCCAAGTCTGCCAAGCGATATACGATTGTCACGCAGCCGTCCATGCAAAAGGCGCTCCTAGAATCGCTACTGATATTCGGATAGGTACTCGTGTGGGTCGTCAAATTGGTCCTCGGCCTGAGGAGGAGAGTCATCGGTAGGTCGGTTGCCCCCGCCGACCCTTTAAAAGTTTTGGTGTGTGTGTATTGCTTTCGCGTACTGTCTATGATGTATGATTACCCTGTGCGATTACCCTGTGCTATGTACACCAATCTCTGCGTCTTCCTGTATTGTCATTCGGAAGAGGATATGACTCAATACCGTCGAGACTTTTGCTCTAACCACCATCCGCTTATGTACCTCCGCCGTCATTGGCGCCCGAAGATTCGGGAGAAATTTTCTTTATCACAAGCCTGTCCGCTCGAGGAAACTTTAACGTATGCAGAATAGTTGTGTATTTATCTACTATTCATAAGTAATTCCGATAACATTTGACTGCTACATTCTCAGTTGTTTGCTAGAGCCATTTTCTCTTCGAGAGCTATAGTTGGATAGGAAACATTTGTTTTGCATTTTGTAAATGCAGGTTATAGGTGGCAGTAAGACCCTAGTCGGGCTCGCGATGTTCAAAGTGTGCCGCCTGAGCCGGTGCTGGTGAAGCGTGACCGGGAAAGTCAGAACCGCATCAGGAAGCTTACGGCCTCTCCTTTTTCGGCCCGTAGACGACCCGTAGGCGACCCGGGACGGCCTTTTGTGACGGGTCACGGGCTAGACCCTCTTTTACCGAATGCCGTCCTCTCGGCAACGCTCGGCAATGCCCAGCAAAAGGCCTAAAAGGCCGAAGGCGCCGGGCTAGGTCCACTTTTCTGAAAGGTCGGGTTGACCATGCTTATTCACTCAATGCTGCTGATCAATTCTATCCATAGAGTCTTCTTATATAAGGTGTATTATATGCTTTTATGCTGTCTGGAGGCCATATTTCAATTCACAAACATACTTCGATAGTGATTTATATATCTGAGAGACCGTGGGAACCTGGATGTACACATCTCAAAAAAAAGCACGCCGGAGCTGGGCATTGCATCGGAACACTATACAAAGACAGATTTTGCTACTACCTATGTCTAGATAGCTCTAAGTAGTCAGGATGCACCATATATTATGCTGCTTAGAATCGGCATTTCAAACCATTGACCAAAGGTCGAAATGCCGTAAAATGCCGAAAGGTACACCGCCGGAGACCAGCCAGGCGGGTCACATACGTATTGGGTTATGACTGTATACCATGTGTGACGGATGTCACAGGTCTTCACTGTCTTTACGTGGTACTCCCTTGGCAGCTTTACTTGGGATATATTTGAGCCTAGGCGCCCGTACGTGAGCGCATGGTGATCATCATTGATGAATCAATAAATAAAAAGCATACCAGTGAGTCGAACTGCAGACCTTTTGGCTTTGCATGCGGCAGTCACGTATCTCATTACACCTCAAGACTACTGAGCTATCCGTTCTTGCTTAACTTTGAGTGGGGCTTCAACATACCACGTCGTTCACGGAACTTGGGAGATTTTACTCACACCTATGTATCAGTAGTGTTTTACTTCCCGACTTCCTCGAGCATTCCACCGTTTGAAAAATGACTTTTAAGGCTTTTAAATTCTACTGTGATGATAGAGCAGGTTGAAGGATGTTTTATGCTCAATTGGTGTCTTGAGACCATTGGACAGGACAACGTGCTGGTCAAAATTTTTATCGGTGCTATGGCGTAGCGGTATAGCTGCTATAGATGATAGATTGGGTAAGCATGTACCCGTTCTGGTGTCCGGTGTTCGACTCTGTGTCAAGTCATTTTTTATTATCTTGCGTGATAACAATTATTGTCATTCTGCTCTTTACAGGGCGCCTACCATTACGTACAGGCGCCTAAGCCCAAATATGTCCTAGATACTTGGCAAGGGTGGGTGACGTGAGCTGTGGGATTGTGGCTCACATAAACCCGTAATACGTTGTCCATCATTCATGTAGCTTGCCCGGTCACGTTCGAATACGTATGTGCCCCACATGGTTGGTCTCCGGCAGTGTAATTTGTCATACTCCTGATGCGGAACCCGAGACTCGTTTTTCCAAGTTTTTCTTCCTCTACAATAACTGTCACCAATGCACCATTGCCATACACATTTTGCAAGTTCAAGTTGAAGGTTCTCTAAAACTTTATTGATGCCAAACAACTGTGCTCTCGATACTTCCACCCCAAAGCTTCATGGCGTGTCCTTGGGCGGCGGGCGATATGCACGGTCCTTACTCTCACAAGCCAATGGTTTATCGTTAAGAACAAGAAGCGGCTCGAGCTCAATATCATCGACATCCACTGATACACTAATAACGCTTTTGTGCCTCCACCGTCATCACTCAACAAAGTTCCAGGGAAGATATTCCCTTTCACGCCATGGCAACGTAGTCTTGAAACAATCCTTTATAATGGGACGCTCCAGGTATTCACTTAGCTAGCGCTAGCTGGGTAACAACTGAGGTGCGTTCCTTCTTTTCCTTCGTCTTACCAGGCCGCTCTAACTCAGTCTCCAGACAAGATGAACACGATTTCCCGAGCTTTGTACCAGGATCAATCACCCATATTGCCCACGCATTCCATACCCTACTCCACGAAAACAACACACGCCCAATGACCTCTACCCCAATCCCTTCACCGTGTAGGCGATGTTCAAAAGAATCACCATCTAAACTCGACTCCGCGGCGCGAGAATGGCATCCTATTCATGGTGTATTTCCCTCGAAGGCAACTTTGGCGCATTTTGGTGGGCAGCGAAAACAGAAGTTCGGTCAATCACGCCCCGTTTGTTCAGCGTCGTTCTCTCGCGGCTAGTTGCAAGCACCAGCGCCAGCTGCACTGGGCGAACATACGGAGAAAACATTCTCTTTCACGAAACTATCTGCGGGGAAGCATACACGTAGGGAACGGGCTCAAGTCGATATGGCGTACTGGGCGAAGATCTAGGGAGCAGAGGGCTAGATGTGAGCCCATTCTCGACAAGGTCGGAATAGCGTCGCGCACTGCCTGGAAGACGAGAAAGAAATGGCGATATCCCGAGTCTCATCTTACATACCTGCTATGGTGTGGGAGTCTCGCATACTTGAAAGTTGCGGTGCGTTTTCTCTCGTCGGCCCAGAGTTCATATGTGAAAACTCTCAATACAGGATGGAAGATGACCTGATCCACAACTAGCCTATCCGCAATTGGCACCTTCTACAGCATTATCTACTCCATCGATTTTCGTTTGGAGTAATCGAGTCTGGGTGACTGGGAATACGTACCTGGATCCCTCTACACCATGATGGAATGTTGACGCACTTCCTGCCAACAGGTTCGTAGGAGCTAGCAGTTGTAACCTCATTACTGATATCATCGTAGTTCCCAAACTACCTGATGCAAGGTGGCCTCCTACTCAATGTAAAGGCAGCTCTTTCGCTACAGCTACAATCGCCTTTTTCTCTCTCGGGTCCTCGTCAACGATGGTCACCATCACACTCTTATGCGACTGTTTCTATGATCGTGTGAAGGTATGTGGTTCTTCTGACAGGTTAACACAATTCCAGCCTGATTTCTCGAAAAGTGTGGAACCCAACTTCAACTGCTGTAACCTGTGACGATCCTGAGCGCTGAGCGCTCTTGATCAGCGCAGTGTTCGTACTTCGGGATCATGCGAATCATTGGATTGAGCATTCACATTGGTGAAATTGCAGTGTTCATCAATGATCATTGATTATACGTACGCTCAAGGTGCGCGTTGGTTTTCGTTTGTACATCTTTGACTTGGTGTATTGTCGCATAACGAATATAGCCTCTTTCAATCGGCTCTGCTTTGCGTCTCTCTTAACTCACAGCCCATGCATGGGATGACCCTTTCAATGAACATAATACAGTCTTCTCCAACTCATGCCGGTCGCCGAGGCGCACAGGCTTTAATTAACGACCATCATGATTCTGTCAGGGCGGCAGCATTCACCTCTTCGATATTGTCGAGTTCGCGACGTATTCAATTTTTGACTATATTTAAAGTGAGCATACGGTTCATATCTGCAAACTGCGTTAGCTGCGCTAACCTGAACTCAGCCATATCCTACCCTTGACTATGGCATCGACACTCCCCGAAAAGTACGCCTCTTACATCTCCGTTGAACGGACAATCATTCGCCCGATATCCACATTCTCTGCAAGTTTCGAATGCGTTTTTCGCTCTGCTGCCACGCTAATGCCCAGTATTGCAGGTTATGTACTTTGTTTACGGTAGGCGGCCGCAATCTATATCCGAGCTATGGCCCGGGAATCACACTCGATTCCTCTGCTAGGAACCTACGTCTTCCTTATCGGCACGTATCTTTATATGTTGAGAAATCACAAGCGAAGGTCGGGCAGTGCGACAACTACGAATAGGCTCTACCTAGGGCTGGCGTTATCCCTTTTCGTGTTGTCTACGCTATTCGTCTTGGTTTATAGTATTCTTTATGCCAACGACTCCGTTGTCTTCTTCAACACGATCAAGACTGGGGACCCTCAACTTTTTCGCAAATACTTGGTATCTCATACGAACGTCAGTAGGATAGTTCTCGAGTAAGTTCAAGTTTATCTGTCTTCCATGTTCATATTTGTACTGATCTCCCTGGAACACTTAGGGTACTTCAGCCACTGGTTTCTATTCTCCTCAAGTATGTGTCAATCCCGATCGTTATGGTTTGATGTTGACGCATTGATAGTGCCACGGCTGAATGGATGCTTGTTAGTACTTCCTCTACACATTCTTAATACCAGTTCTGATTGAAATCCCAACCAGATTCATCGGTGCTACACAATCTGGAGTTTCAACAAACGAATAGGTCTACCCTTAATTTTCGCATCAATTATTTCAAATGGTACCGTTTTTCTCGTCGTCATTTCCCTGTCCTCATGAATGTGGCTAGCTACTGGAATTACTAGTGCTATAATCATAGCAGTTGGTCTCAAAAAGAACTCGGAAGAGCTGTTTGCTCAAGGAAACCTCATCAATTTTGCCTCTGGCATCAGTAGCATTGCTATCAATTTGATTCTGACGCTTCTGACTGGTGTGTCTTCCTCGCTTTCCTGCCCTGATCTTATATCTATGCGTTTTTCAGCCGGGCGCATCTGGTGGATTCACAGACAAGTTGTTGCCGATGGTACTCACACTAGTGATAATCTCGTCCATTCAGTTTATAAGATTATGTGCGTCCAAGCTTTCGAGAATACCACCGACTCCGTTGGTTACTATATTACCTACAGCATGGAATCAGGGATCCTTTACCCACTGTTCCAAGTTGCAAATCTCATTCAAGTCAATACTCTGCCAAACAATAGCTCAGTGTCATTCGACTTCTTTCCTATTGCTACCTTGATGGCAGTGAGCAAACATTCCCGGTATCCCAATGACTTGTTGCTAACTGGCATCTGAAAACTCAACAGGCAATCGCACCGACCCTCATCCTAGTCCGGGCAAAACTCGGAAAGAACGTCGAGGATTTGCAAACTACTATGGAAGTTGTTTCTGACATGCGGTTCAATGATCGACGTGGGCACCGGGTGCAGTCTATTGATATTGTGCTAACAGGGGTAGAAGTTGAGCTTCGGGAAGACGAGGAAAAGGTTTTTGTACGATAGGCTCAGTTGATTGTCGCGGAGACGACTTGAAGCTGGGAATCATGGACCGATGCATGTAGTATGTTTCCTGTTCGAACAGGCCATGTAACCCCCTACGTATCACAATAAAACAAGTGCTGTTTATGTAGAGGAGTATTGCAATATGTAATATGGTCGTCGAGGGCCGTCGACGACGTTCAGCGGCTTGCGTTCAAGTGTGCTGCAAAAATAACCACGTGCACCACAACCGCCTTTTGAAATTGTAAGTACGAGTCTTCCGAATCCATATCCCTGTTCATCCTATCCTATGACACGCCATATCTGAAGGCCCGTTGGCTACCCCAAGCGATGCCCACAACGCAACCACCACACCTTTACCCTCTTCCCAATCATTCGGAAGCAATTGACACAATTGCCTAGGAAAATTCGGGTGTTGTGGGTGCGTTCCTTCCAAGTTCCTTGCCCTTTTGTCCTCTCTCTTTACTTCGTCGCTCTTGTTCTAACATGACCCTAGAATATTCAAAATGAGATCGCATTGCCTTGATACAATACCTTGTATTAGGACCAACACGGATCGTTTTTGCCGCACCGCTACCCTCATATGCACCACGACGCGTCCCATTCCTCAACCTATCCCACTCCACTCCTCAGAATCCAATCCAAAAACACGGTATATAATCTAGTAGCTCTGGGCTGTGTAAATGTTGGGCGTGCGGGTGCGAGTCGATTCACCGCCGCCTCTGGCGATGGACATGCGTTTGGGGATGTCTACCTAGCGCGGAAGGTTCACCCTTTTCATTCCGGCCAACCCAGCACGTCTTCCAACCTAAGAAGCCAGTACTAGGTCAGGCTATCGTCTCTAAAAGTGATCTCAAATCCAGAGTAGACGCTTCATTTCCTCGAAAGAGAACGATACTTGCAATTGACGACCGGCTGCACGGTTTCTGTCCTTCCTTGGTCATCGTCATCTTCGGGCCCAGATCATGATTTTCTTGTGGATGAACTTCGTTTCACGTACTAGTCAGCTATTTTTTGCTTGGATGGTTTGCCAGTTTGTATCTCGCCTTTGGTACGCACCGAATGCAAATCCCTTTCAATTTCAAAAGACTATCATATGTCTGATATGCTTAACCATGTATGGCAATGACATGGTCCAACGAGAAAGCATTGGGAAGTTTGATACCTAGAGTGGTTTGGCTGCTATATGGTTTGTGCGTCGCCCGGGTCTCTTGGGCAACGTCTGTCTTTCACGTGAAGCATACATAGTGCTCTGTCGTCGCAATATAAGTTTAACTGGCTTAAAATCTGTATAAATACACAATCGAAAGGGGGAATACATGTACGAGTGACATAAATACTACGAATAAGGTATCTGGGTATGAATATATGTATACGGCAGTGTAGCACCGTCCTCGTTCGACCATGCTTGTTGTTCAAGCACTAGACGACTCCGAATGCTCAACCTTCTGGGCTTCCAAATCTCTGCTTCCATCAATGGACGCCCGTCGGAGAACAACGCTATGGGTTTCATAGGTTTCAGATTCGGAGGTAACGGCGGCGGGCGGTTCTCCAAATCGAAGAGTAGACAACATTCGAACTTCTGGCACGGCATTGTCGTTGATAGCAAGGCTTGTGCGCAGGAATATCAATGTTGGTGCAATGCCCTGAAAATTAATGTTGTGAGACAGCGCAGGTCGACATCCTGATGTTTTGACTGACCACCATGAGATCAACAAGCGGATTTAGATTGAGACTAAAGCCCAATTCGCTCGTCGACTGTATAATCCCCTCATTTACAATCAGGGTCGCAGAATACAGAAATCCAGATTCGATTCTGAAGGATATAATTTGATTAGAGGATGATCCAAACCCCAAAAATGACCCTGACTCACAGCGCGGATGTAATCTTTTTGTACTTTCGATCGATGTTATCCCCCAGGATACCTCGCGCGTCCCTGGTCATCCACCAAATCCGACCCGCTAACAGAGTTTTACTTAGTTCCAATCTGAGTGTATTAGCAACCTACCAATAATTAGTGTCAACAAAAGGGTATTGGCCGCAAAGGCAAGATTGTATGCCGTGACGACTTTGTTGACCTTTTCGTATAGATCCCATTGGTGTTGACTTATGGCTATATATATTGCCACATTTGCAGCAAAATCAAGGCCTGAGAGCGTGTCAGTCGGAAAACGGAAGTCCGCATGCTTGTAACTACCGTTGACTCCGAAAGAGAGCAGCAATAGTACGCCGGTCAAAGCGCGCCAAGTAGAGCCCCAAATAACGTAGCAGCGATACAGCTATACATATACCTGAATCAACAACTGAACAACTAGAGAAAAGATTACTCACGAGGATGGCATCTGCGATACAGCTGCAGGTATATGAGAAAAGTATATCCAAGACGTCAGTTTTGCACCTACTTGGCTAAGAGATACGACGTCCTAGCACAAGCACTGACGTACGTGATCAAAGATGAATTTTAAGAGGTAACGAGACAGGCAGCTCACCTAAGAATCAATTGGGGACCAACTCCCAGGGTCTCCCAGCTCATCAGGGAGTCGGCATTACCAGTGGAAGCAGCCTGAAAGCCTAGTGCGGCCTCCGTAATTGTAATACTTGCATCAAACCCGGCGGAAGAGACGGACAATGCAAAAAGTGCGATCATCCAGCCAAGGTGTGGCCTTCTATTTACCATATCTTCACGGACGGAGAGCAAGTAGATCACCATCCCGAAGAGCAAAACATAGAAACCTGTACTAAAAATGTCAGCATCGTCAAGTAGACTGTCCAATGTCCAATGATCACTCACCGAGCGCGAATAACATCAGCTGTTCGTTCACGGAGTAAATACCAATTGTCTCGTGAATATAGTTAGATATCACCCACTCCTACAGAGACAAACGGCCCGAGCAGCACGCCTTGAATAGAGTAGAGCGACTCAAATGGAAAGTTAGTGCTCATTTTTGCTAGTGCGAGGGGAAGGTATACTAAGAGAGGCGCAGAATCTAATTAAGTAGTTAGAGATGAGCTTTATATGTTATCAAGAATTATTCCGGAATGAAGCTTGTTGCCTGCCCATCACTGAAATATTCGAGATCGAATAAAACAGATCAACAGATTAGATAGAAGCAATACTCACAGCTTCTAGCTGGTTCCCACTGCAGCAATCATCTTGTCTGACTCTATCCAGTTCCGAATCCGTTGCCGCCGTGTCCTTATTATGATAGGACCAGCAAATCCAAGTTGCTATGTTCTCATTCAGCCGGCGCAACGGTACGATGGCTTGCTACCGCACTTAGAATGCGAAGAGTTCGCAGACGTCTTCTAGTGACTGTTCCTGCAAGTTATATCGAGGCAGTCTCAGCTACTCAAAGCAAGGTTTACAAGGACGTACTTGTTCTTCCAAGTTCATCGACATCATCCATGATCTGTCACAGCCGGAATTGAACGTTGAACCGCCTTGCGCGGCGATAAGACAGGAATAGTGGAGCAACTTCGTGCTGACATTCCGAATGTGATGCTTGATATTTCATGAAACGCTGAACAGGAGATGCTCAATTTACTTCGTATCAGCTAATGTGATGCTCCAATATACAAGGTTTCTTCGAAAAGATATCCGTCAAAGAAGTAGCAATGGACCTCTGCTGAGAAGAGCATTCAGTTCGGGTTGGCGCAATAGCCTGTGGACAACGTACGATGGCTAATGAGTGGTCCCTCATGAAGAAATTGACGTAAGGCAAGGTTCGGGCCAGGGGAACGCTCAGAGTTGGTTGTCTCAGCATACTGCAGTGCTGGGCTTGATTCCGCATCTTTCAGGATGCGTATGAAGGAGTGGAGACGAGAAGAATTAGAAGCGTGTCAAGTGCTACTTAACGACAAAGGAAGACCCGGCAAATTCCGGCACATTCACCCTTTTCTCTCACCGACGACAAATACTCAAAAGTCACTGCAAAAATTGTGTAACGGGATTCACTATGGACTATGGGATGCGCAGTTATGAATTGTCGAAGTGTGGGTTGGGTAGCACCTGCTAGTCGGAAGGTCTCCAAAGGTGTGTGCCCAGCCAGTGCATCTCGCGCCTTTTTCATACAGACCTAAGCCCACAAACTACTCGAGCTCCGAACCTCCCCAGTGTCCTCAGTAGGTCGTGCCATTCCCGAGTTGAGAAGGAACAAAGAGGCACCCGTCAATATCACTATTCTTTGCCTCACGCCCTGTCCAAGATCCATACCGCAACCATCATCAGGTCACTCAACGGCACTTCATCAGAAGCTTTCCTATCATCGCCGCCCTTGGACATATATCATCATATCTACTCTCATGCCGACCAGTTTGAATTTTGCCGTGGGCTCAGTTCGATATGGCGGTACCGTTTCTACGTCCGAGTCTATGTACTCGACGCCCTAAGTGCACTTTCACCCAGAGAGCAAAATATGCAACTTAAAATGCCAATCTCTGCCTCCAAGCTCGACATCCATGCTTTAGCGCGGAAAACTACATCTTTCGCTCTACTCCCGACGGAACTAGTTATTCTAGCTGACGCAATCAAGCCGTGTTTTTTCTTCACTTCATCGGGACAACAATCACTGCGAGCTCACAACTGCCAAACCGAGCTTAATCGACCCCGCAAAGGAATGCCGCTCTCCTGAACGATAACATGAGAGACGAACGCTGGTATGTATTACTCGGCCTGGTCATACGGTTCTGATTCGAAAGCTTTAGGTCATGCCCTGGTAGGAAAATGTAGGGGAATACGGTATAAGTACGTGAACCACAAGATGTAACCAACATAATAGAGAATAAATGATTCGAGGTACCGAAGTACAGTACTTGAGAGATAAAAGGTTCAGGACGGGTTATGGCGGCGCCCAAGAAACAATCCCTCGACTCCCAATAAGACTCGGAGATTCACGCGCTGGATGTGTCCGAGCGTTCAACCTTCTGGGTCTCCACGTCGCTGTTCTCGTCGGTGGATGCCTGTTGAAGTGCCACGCTACGAACATGGCCTTCGGAGGATACCGCGGCAGGCGGATCTCCGAATCGTAGGGTTGACAGCATCCGAGAATTTGGCACGGCGTTGTCGGTGGATGCGAGACTCGTGCGCAGGAATATCAAAGTTGGCGCAATTCCCTAGAGGAGACAAAATGTGAACGGTTTACATAGCAGTCTTGAGGAAGATCGACTTACCACCATGAGCCTAACCAGCGAGTTCAATGAGATCCTGTACCCCAGATTGCTCGAAGTCAGAGTAAGACAGGAGTTTACGATAAGCACTGCGGAGTATAGAAACCCGGATTCTATGCTGAGATATATAGACGTCTGAGAGGCAGATACTATCCAAAGCGATTTAGCACTCACAGCGTGGATACGATCCTTTTATATCTTCGATCGACCTTGTGCCCCATGAATTCTCGAGCATCTCGAGTTATCCACCAAAGTCGTCCCGCTGTATAGACATAACAATTAGTTTTTCCTCTTATATGAGCCAGCGATGAACGACCTCACCGATAAGGAGTGTCATTATAATGGTATTAGCAGCATTGGCCATATTGTAGGCCATGATTATGCTACCAGTCTTGGCCGACAAATCCCATCGTTGCTTTCCACGGGAAACAAAAACCAGGACATGGGCAACGAGACCAAAGACTATCACGATCAAGGTGTCAGCTTGATATATGAACACGTATTTGACGGATTAGACGTACCATTGGTTGTAGATAAAACTAACAGCAACACGCCAGTCAAAGCACGCTTCGCGGATCCCCATACAACGTAGCAGCGATATAGCTATAGTCACATTCTCATGAAAAGTACAATATGCAGGAACGAAAGTTACTCACGAGAATGATATCTGCAATGCAGCTACTCATGCATTAGGAAATAGAACCCCCATAATATCATCAGGGCACTTACTTGGACAAAAGGTAGAGTATCCCGGAAAAGACCCTAAATCTGGTATTAAAACTACGATCCCAGAAATGAGGAGACAGCTCACCCAAGTACCAAACGGGGAACATTGTCCATAGCCATCCAGTCTTTGAGGGAATCGAAATTAAGGGTTGAAGCTGCTCGAAACGCAAAAACAGCCCCTGCGATGTCCCCGCTCGCTTCGAAGATAGCCGAAGAAACCGATAGTCCAAAGAGCACGGTCATCCAGTAGAGATGTGCTTTCCTGTTTACAATGGTTTCACGGGTGCAAAGAAAGTAGACCACCAATCCGAATAGCAAAGCGTAGAAACCTACTAGGAGTGAGCGATGGAAGGGAAATGGTTGGCTATCGACTCACCGAGCCAGAATAGCATTAGCTATTTGTCGCTAGGGTCAGCCTTGATTACAATGCGAGGCTGATACAGAAAGACCCACCCCGACGGAGACGAATGGTGCCAGCAGAACACCTTCGACGGAATAGACAGAGCTGAATGGAACATCATTACCCATCCTTTGTGACGAAGAGCTCGAAAGCAAGTTGAAGGACCCAACCAAGCGATGCAGATGAAGTATACTTATACCAAACTCATAGCGCTGGTATTGAATGTGTTCCCATATCGGTAAAGCATCAGACAGACGATCAGCACAGATGGAAGCAGCCTCTGGGTGGAGTTTCTAATCCCGTCTGTCCCTAGCGCTGCTATGAATATATCATCCAGATAGGGTCGCGTTATGCCAGCTGTTCGCGTACATTGAATTAAATCCTCGTGGTGGATTCCAAGTACACTGTTTCACAGTACTTGGTCCCTCCTGCGATCGCAGAACGAGCGACATATCGAAAGGACTCAACACTATGTTTGACCGCCGTCGAAGGTTGTTGCGCGCTAGAATAGTGATGCCCCAACCGTTCAACGTCCATCAGCTTCAAGGTGACTTGTGATTGCTTGATGTGGGCGTAGGAATCTGTGAAAAGATGAGAAGACGATAGCTATATCCGGTGATATCACATACATACCTTTAGAAACCTACAATATGACCTTGACTCCTTGCCCGACACCGTGACTTCTCATTTTGCACCCACCGAGACACGATTTTCTTGACTTCGACCCCAACGATGAAACGGGGTAATTCGAAAGCTGAACGGATTTCAATATCTATAAATGGGTCTGACGTCTCGGATCTTTATCGTTGGTGCCCAAAGGGCGACCTGAAGCCAATTTATCAGCCATTCGAAACGATCAACGTCGACGAGCGGAATGATACAGCAACAGATGGAATTCAAAAGCTGAAAGCCTGCCGTACAATGTCCCAGTATTGGAATAGATTCTTTGCCTGTAAGTCCCTCGAAAGGAATGTTTGGTCTATCAAGTTGTGCGCCATCTCGCCGGGCCAGTGGACTGAGGAAGCTAGCGCTATAGTTTGCGGTGAGTTCTTCGAAGTTCGGAGTAAGAGACGAAAGAGAGGACTCGGCACATTCCGGCGCCGCGTGTTCTCGCCGTACCCGCCGTACCGACCTGTAGGCTGTACCGGTCCGG
Source organism: Paramarasmius palmivorus (assembly GCA_037176845.1). Lineage (NCBI taxonomy): Eukaryota > Fungi > Basidiomycota > Agaricomycetes > Agaricales > Marasmiaceae > Paramarasmius > Paramarasmius palmivorus. Next base: position 388,052 of record JAYKXP010000041.1, on the reverse strand, counting down.
GTCTGTGCCAGTCTGTACCGACACCGACCGCCGTTCCTCCTCTTCCGACCACAGCAACCCATACACAAGCTCGACGACTTTCAGGAACTTGCACTACTTCTGATTTCATAGAGAAACTCTCGAACACCCGGTGTAAAAGGCTTGGTGGTGTCATGCTGCTGGAGACGAAGCATACCGCTGTCGTAGAAAATTCTATTACAAAGCCCTCCAAGTCTGGGCTAGGTCAACATCGGAGTCCTTCGAGAATTGTCGACATAGGCTAGATGGCAGAGTGCCAGTAAGCAGTCGCTGGACAATATCGACGGCAAGTAATACTTGTCGTGTATCCAGTGTGTATCCAGTGTGTATCCAAGTATCAATCTGGTGACTTCTCTGATTCTCCTTGGTAGATTTCTCGGCGCGAAGTCCTCGGATTTTGATATTTGGAGTTGAATAATGGAAGAGATGGCTGTAAACCATTAAAGTGCGTTTCCCTGTCGCAATTGAATTATAGCTCTCATTGATCTCAGATACCTTCCAACAGCCTTTTGTCAATTGCATTCGTACTTCGCCTCAAGCCTTGAGTCTCGAACAACTACTGCCCTGGTTCGCACTGTGATACATCCTCAGGTTCGATAGTCCGGGGCTCGACCCTGACACCCAGGAGCAATAGGATTCTCATGCCGTCGTCAAGATACCACAATTAGACAGACTACCATCACTGAGTCAAGACCATGCTTGCAGGAGCCTCCAGGGAGGCGTTTGCAAAGATTCGAAAGAACTTTGGCCTGTCTCTAGACACCTCGTCATCGTACTCGGATGCAAATGGCCCGGTCTTTTACGAACCTACGCTGCCATATTCATACCAGGTCATCGGAACATGTAATCGATTAAACGATGCATACGCGATGCGTAAACAGTATTCCGAGCTGACATCCAGGATAGGCAAATAACGGTTAGGTTCGAATGGCCATAGTATAGTTACTTTTCTTCTTTTCCACATGTTGCTCTCACTAAACCTTCCACAGGTTCTTAATACCTACGAAGGATATAAACGCCTTCATCCTTCTGATCTGGTCAAGGTACAATGGCTCGGACAGGTACTCGTTAAGTACTAGTCCCTCGGGTCTAGCACTTAACGTCTATTGCCTATCTACAAAGGCTTCGTGACCTCATCAACGTCGTCATTAGTGATTTCGCTTATTTTGGGATCGCTTCTTGCACCAGCTGGGGCCTTAGCTTCCGCTTCTCAGTATCAGCTGCAGCTTTGGAGACAGATGTGGAGATCCGTCGAATCAGATGAGACTCACCGGGCATCTTTTCGCTGGAAGTATACATCTATAGGCTTAATGAGCATCAATCGGTGGCCATTCGCGTTTTTATACTCCCTGACGGCTCCACTAGCTCCGTGACGGTTTGGACGTAGAGCTGTAGACTCGTACCCATTCCCGTTCGGTCTCGTCTACATACTGTTAGAACAGGTATATTAGGGACAATCTACAACCGGGGTAATGATTTGAAAAAGGAAAGAAGTTACGGCAGGGGAAAGGACGAGACCGAAGGGACTGGTATAAACCGGGGCCATTTTGGCAGGCCCCGCCAAATATGAGTTCGGACTTAGTGAAATCATCATATTCCGTCTACGATGCGAACACAGAATCTCAAATCGTATCGTTCCCTCCCAACCTTGCGCTACCAAAACACTATAGGAGGTGAAACGAGCACTCAGTGAGTCAGATTGGCCAACCCAATGAGGTCCTCGACCATTCGAGAACGAGGAAGAGCGAAAATTGTGCCTGAAAACCACAAAATCAGCCCAGTCTGTTCGGGAACCGCACGTAATACCCACAAACATACCCTCTCAGGTGGGTGACGATCTTCCAAGTCTTCAGAGTCCCAAACGACCCCAATCGGCAGGATAATAGTGTATTGAGCCATGATTTTGACGGCAGCTAGCGCAAAAATGGCACCTCCAGGAGGTGAGACGACTGAAAAAGCAGTCGAAATGCTGGATATCCTTGAGCACATCAAATGCGATTCGATTTGTGCTGAATGGGTCCTCTCGAGGCGGTGTAATCGGATACGAAACCGCGAGAAGGCCACAACACAAGCAGCCGTCAGGCTCTGGTGACAATATAGACAGACGAAACACTAAGGATTTGATATAATCGTTGTGAGTTAGGGAGTAGGAACGATATCTAGCTGTTTACGCACCGATATTCCTCCTTGATGAGCAAAAAAGATGCTATAGAACCAATCTTTCTTCTGTAAGCAATATTGCGTTGAGAAGGGGACGCATTATTGTTAAAATGCGCCTGACAAGTCAAAAAGATGAACAATTGACAATCTGATGCTCTTCCTGAGGCTATATGGGTGAGGGATGAGGGTAAACATCGGGGAACATTGAGGGAGAGGAAGAAAGCGGGTTTTGATCGAGCTGGTTTCACTAAGTCCAAACTCACATTTGGCAGGGCCTGCCAAAACGGCCCCGGTTTGTACCAGCCGCTTCGCAGTACCGTCCTCTCTCCCATCAAAATTACGTACTGCGAACGCGGCTGGAACCGAGCCTAGTAGAGCTGCGGTTCATTGATGACCTACCTTGACGAACTTCGAGATAAAAAGGTGTGTGCTCAATCAGTTCTGATCCCACTCGCTTATCAATCATGAACCCGACTTCAAGCACATACCAAAATGACACAACTCCATTCACCCTCGACGATTGGATTACGCCGTCTGCCCTCCAACACGCAGATTCCGAACTGGCATCTTACTGGAATACTTCGAGGTAATACCTATTCCAATTCATCGACTCTATCGCCGAAGACGAGCTGAAGCCCGACATTGAACAGCGTTACGGAATTCCCCGTGGATTTACCGATCCATGTACGTATACAGTGCTCTTCAGAGGCCTGTGTTTGACTTGATTATTTTAGTCGTCCGACAATCATCATGATGCATTGACGAGTGAAGATTCCATGTGTCCAAATCCGCCCAATGATACGGCGCAGTCATTGGCGACTACTGGTTTCACTGTCTCGCCTGTATTTGGCCCCATTTTGAGTGGCCGCGAAAGACCTTCCACAGACTTGATATTGCTCACAGTTGATTTGATGCTATTCTACGTCGATGAAGCTACGCTGTGCAAGTCTTCCTCCAACAATTTCGGTGGATTCCTTCCTGTTCCACCCAGTAAACAGCTTCGCCGTGTCGCTTATCTTCCTTTACTTCTTTCCTCCGACTTGCATATCATGTTGCAGGCGATCTACGACATCCCACCCAGTCAGGATCGCCAGGTACTTTGGAACAGCCAATTTGGTATTGAAAACATCGCGTACGGAATCAACTCTCTTCCGCAGTACGGTGTAGATCCCAAAGAGCACATCCGCCCTCGGAGTAACATGTACGGGCGTTTGCTCACATGTGCCGCTCTCTATCCCCTCGATGTTTATACGCTCGCTGCACAGCACGGTATGCACGATCTTGCTGTAGCTGCATCTTCCCATCTACTTTCGGTAAATCCCGATATCGTTCAGCTAGAGAGTTCAGGGAAGATTGAGCCACGTTATTTTCGCAGGCTTATTCAACTCCTAGAGGAGAGGAAGTCACTGCTAGCGAAGCTTATTGCGACTGAACCGAGCTTGCACGACCCCACGAAGAAATGTGGGTTTTTGGGACAAGGCGCGTCGAAGAAGGCATGGAATAAGGCGGTTGCATCTTTGACATCGGAAGCGCATCCTGGTATGTATTGAATGACTTCTTGATGTGGTGCTGATTCGGAAGCTTCAGGTATTACTACTGGCATGATTAAGGAAACGTTCCTGAAGGCAACTGCGGACATTAGATGCAGGGATTGCTTGAAGGCTAGGGACGAGCGTCTCCGTGCCATATGCGCAGAGTGGACATTGGCTCCTGTGGGTTGTCCTGCTTTTGTTGCCAGACTTGACACTTATCCATTTATCAGCGTACAATATGAGATGGTAAATGGCGGCGAAAGGCCTCTGAGCGTCTTCGTTATTGGCAGACTCCTGAAATTCTTGTATCCCTTCTGTAAAGTACATAGAATATGCGGTTTTATCATTATGCATAACTTGGAACGGCCTGTTTCAATATGATAGCGTGAGGAACCGGAGTAACCGCTAAATCTGGACTCCAAGCGCTCCTTTTTCTCAAACCTTCAAAGCTACAATTCCAAGTCTGAAATCCTTAACCACAGCGCTAGCCTCGTCACTCGGTAACAACTCTCAAGGAAGTGCAGGACAAAACTACTGGAGATGACGAAAACCAGAAGCGGAGTACGTACTAGTACCTAAAACGTACGTCAACTGCTTGAGGAAACGAGGCCTCGGCTCTAATTCCCTGACTTTATAACAGAACTCATTGCCACTGCCATTTTGCCACACCTCCTTTCCCTTTTGACCAACATGAGCAACGAAAAACTGGCTCGTGCAGAGAAGCTCAAAGATGAAGGAAACGCGTTATTCAGCCAGAAAAAATTCAAGGATGCGAACCAGAAATACACCGAGGCGCTTAGCCTCGACGACAAGAACCCAGTTTTGTACGCAAATCGCGCTGCTTGTAGACTTAGCTTGAAACGGTGCGTGCTTTCCACTCAAAATTGTTGACAGAACTCGTTTCTCAACCCTTTTATTTGACAGCTATCTAGACGCCAGTCATGACGCGATGAAGGTGAATAATAGCTCAGGACAGCAAACCCAGTGTCTTATGGATACTTTTAGGCAACGGAATTGAAACCATCTTACGCAAAAGCATGGGCCAGGCTTGCTACTGCACAAGACGTGAGCCTTTGCGACACGTGTTTCTTTTCACTTCTCAAGATCTCAACCATCACAGCACCTTGGCCGCCCTCAGACCAGCATCAATTTCTGGCGCAAGGCCCTTGAAGCGCTTCCACAAGAGAATCTCACCGACGGAGAGAAGAAGCAAAAACAACAATACGAAGCTGGTCTAGCCGATGCGATCAAGACTGAAAAGGCAATGCAAGAGGGTGTCCCAGCAAAGGTTCACACTATTGATCAGCGTGATACGCCTGCTTGGGTGGCAGCATTTTCCATGCTTCCTGAGCTAAGCCATCAGGACAACGTTGGGAGTAGTGTGTGTTACCCTTTCATTCGACCTTTGTTTCACCTTTCGACTCACCCCTGACTCTACAGGCCTGGATCATCGCAAGCGCCTACCAAGATCTCGTGGAAGGGAACCGCAAGTTGGGAGTGGAACGCCGTGGTGGTCTTGACATCTTCCAGATGGAAGTGATGGAGCACATTTCTAACTCTATTCTCACCGATCCTCGAGCCTTTCATATCAATGACCCGGATTGGTGTCTAAAAGTCATGAAGCAAAGTATGGGAAGCTGCTTGGTATCATCCTGAGAGCGACACTGAGGATATGTCTCCCTCTAGTTCAAGTTCACACGAACGGCGTCCGCGCTTGGACCTTCGATAGCTTTGATACATTATTCCCGAAAGTGGTGGAACGTCTGGAAAAGGGAGGATGGGATGGAACCAGGCGAGCCCTGACTACGACTCTTCGGTGAGCCGTGCTATACTTTTTCGTCGCTAAGTCTGACAGTAGCTGTCGATATTAGATGCTGGATCGTATTGGGACATCTCGAAATGGGAATAAAACAAAATCCCCACTCGAACCTCGAGTTCCTCGATCGTGTCGTCAAGACTATAGTTTGGGGTCAAAAGAAATGGGCAGGTGTTGACTATGAAAATCGTGGTGCCATCTTTCGCGAGTCATTTCTTCGAGGTGTGCGCAACCTCCGCCTCGAGGCTCTCTTGAATGTAATGCGCGCTTGCTATCGTGAAGGACTGTCACTGACCGGTTCCCAACGTTCAGGTTTACAGCAACGATAACGACATGTCACGCAAATCTGAATTACTCGAGGACATTTGGAAAGAAACCGAAGCTATCCACAAGAGTATCAAGGATGATCCTACTGTTCCTCCTTTTGACTATCCGGCCGTCAAACTCGCGTATTGGGACTATCCGTGTGCACATGGCCATGTGTAAGTCTCTTCTGTCTTCGTCATTTCCATTCATTGATGAATGTTTGCAGGATGAAAGGCTTCTACCACCGTGAAAAGGCTAAGCTTGCAAAAGATGAACTCGAACAGTCAAAACTTTGCGTGCAGGCAGGTACGGAATACATGAAGGGTGCTAGCAAATACCCAGACGACGATGAACACCATGCCTGTGAGTGGCATACTGATCCTCATCTTTCGCATAAACTAATGTCGTACCGCTGGCAGGGCATCTAAGTGTAGCCGTTGAGCTTCTTGCGAAAGGACATGCGTCTCCCAAGTTGATATTGGATGTCATCGAACGGTTGAAGTTGGCTGTTCCAAAGATGCAGAAGATTTGGGCCGTTTCTTCAATGGCGATGCAAGGACGAGATGACATCATCAAGAACACCCTTGACTCCGAGGAAGAGATTAGGAAGCGACTTGGGGACGGCAGAGTGTAAGGTGCTCTAGTAGAGCGACCTGTGGTGGTGGTGGTGGTTTCTTGGTCCTGTACTATTAGTATGCTTCTGTAAGATATGAACGCAGCATTGCGATAAGTGTAATATACCTCTTGCGTCCTGGATCTCGCTGTTGGATTAACCTGGATTGACAAATTGAGTTTTGAACTTCTGGCCCGTGCACGCGCCGGTGAGCATTTTTCAACAATGTTTATACCTCACAGCACTCTCCTGAAAGTATTGACAATCTTCTCCCGGGTGCTCTCTCGATTTCCTTTTTGATGTCATGACTCATGCATCATGCAAAAGAGGAAAAGAAAGTGTGTTGATGGTCCGAGTCAGCGAACTAGAATTTGGTTCTGGGCGCTAAGCGCTAAATCCTGTTGCTCTTCCCAGCTCTTCCCATCCTGCCTTCCGACGCCCTTGTCACGGTTTCCTTCCTTCCAAGAAATTAAAGTCGGCACTATCAAATTACTTCAACTCTAACTTTGAAAACGCTTCGAAAGCCAACAGAACAATGAGGAAAACATACCCGAATTTAGGAGATAGCGACATACGAATGATACATTCTCAGAAGTCCAAGGGGATCACGATGGCTGGAGGTCGGGGCCGGGCTCACAAGTGGAACCAGTGAGTTATCATCGAGCATTTTGAATTCAGAGCTGACCATTTCGTCGCAAGACAATGACCAGAGTAAGGAGCTAGTTCACGAAGATGAATGTCGGGTATCTTCCACCAGTTTGGTATCAGCACTTTTGTCGCAGAAAGACACGTAGTCCACTGTTTGGGACATGCGAATGCTCTCAAATCATTTTCAACCCCACTCCAAGTACCAGCACCTCAGGCATTGTGTCCACGAATATGCACATCTTGCAGGTCCGGGTGACGGCTTACCGCTCACCGCGCACCCTGGGAGACCAACGATAATTGGTCACCTCGTTTCCAGAAAATCAAGTTCCAGATGCGCTGCCAGCTTCTTGAACCTCTCGGTGCTATCTTCTGAGCTACAATGACACCGTGCGGCGGGCCTGTAGTGGGGCCACCTCTTTGTGATTGTCCATTGCCGGGCAGCATTGCTCCTACAATTCCCCCATCGCTATATCTATCTCGGCTTGATGTAGCTAACGTCGCTGGTGATGATTGCAGAACTCTTCAGTGATCGTGACTGAGAACTGGATGTTCGGTTGAATGTCCTCGGCGTACACGCAGCACGATTTGGACTCCACCCACTGAAGTGGAGCCTTTTCATGTCGATGCGGTCCTCTTGGAGGAGTAGGTTGACTACCGCCCCGATACGTCGACGCGAAGGAATGGCTACAATGGTTCAATAGACGTGGGGCTACCCATCTTTGGTTGTGCTACTCGCAGGAGGATTCGTCGTTCAGGACCCCCCAGGGAATTTTGGAAGTAGAAGGGCATGTCAAGATGCTCATATGCGCGACTCTACCAGTCACGAATCCGTTCGGACTTGTAAATATTTGCGACATGGAAGCATGACGAGTCTGGCGGCGTAATCGATGACATGAGTGTATTGTTGCATCGGCCGCTTGTACAGAATTGCTACCGGCGATAAAACAGCTCTCACGCCGGATGGCTTCCATCCTGGGACTCGCGAACTCTCTATGGTGCGGAAGCTCGTATTTTGGGCATTGGGCACAAGACACCCGGCACTCAACGCAGGTCCGAGGTCACTCTACTCTGAAAGCTCGATGTTGGAAGAATACTAAGTCGTGGTCATGTTTTGACAGGAACTCTGCTGCCGCGTCGGCTTCGTCGTCATTACCTTTCGTAGTAGCGGTCAATGCCCACCTCAGAAGGTCCTCCTAACCTTCGGTCTGTCTTTCTGGCTAAGCCTATTTTCCATTTCTTGGCCGACAAACACTAACTAGCCAGTAGGACATGACCTTTTCTGTCTGAAGTCACGAAGTCACAATGCAGGTATCTGCTGATTCATATAACTCGCTCTGTGCCCATGCTCATGCTCCAGAATATACCTCAGAACAGGCTTAGAGCGCATGCTTTACCGGTGAGCACATTCTTCGTACTGGTATGATTCTTTCTTACTCGTAACCCCAGAACATGCTACAGGATCTGAATCCCGCACCAGTCTCTCCAGACTTTGGGCCAGACGTCGAGGGAAGTAGGAGGCCTCCAACGAACATTATCCTGATCTCTAAAGATTCTGTCCTATTTCATGCCGACGAGTACTCCCTTCTCCAGTTCTCGAATAATTGCTTCAAGGGCCTTCTTCCTCTTCCTAGTCGGGACAGAGATAAACGGATGATCTTCCTTCGAGACCTTCACTCTAGCGAACTCGATGTTCTACTCCAGGCAATCTATGGTATCACGCCGAAAAGCTCGACAGATGGAAATGGCATTGTGGAGTTGCGCTTGTTATCAAGGGGGATCGGGTGGTTGCCTGTCTTTGGTATACCCCCAAAGTCGGTTGTATTGCCCTACACATATATCTTCGCCCGAATATTGTCTTTCGCGCCGGTACATCCCCTGGAAACATACGCCATAGCTGGACGATATGATATACACGACCTTGCCGTCGCTGCATCCTCGCATACGTTGCCAGTAGAGCTGTCGAACGTGGGCGAGGAATTGGCAACATGCATGGGGGCACGATATCTATCGCGATTGTTCAGCCTTCATCTGAACAGGAAGGCTACACTTTTGAGCCTTTTGTCAAAGGAACCTGAATACCATGATCAAACAGAGAACTGTCGATTCACGGATCAGAGGGAGGCGAAAAGCAGATGGAATACGGCGATGGCTTCGTTGGTGTGGGATGTTCGACCAGGTTGGTCTGCTTTTCTGTCTTCGTGAACTACCTTGAATTTTGTACTGATTTCGCACCATTAGACATGCCGACAAGTCTCATACGGGAGAGCGTTCACACACACACAAGTGATATCATCTGTGACGAGTGCATAAAGGCGCGGGATGTTCGCTTAAACGCTATTCTAACCGAATGGTCGGTGTCGGGGGTAGGCAATCCCGTTACCAATTTGAGACTCTTTTACTTATTGCGCCCATTCAGAGGACGATATAGTTGCCGTTTGATCATGAAGAATCTTGGATATTGGGCTTCGACTTTACCAATTAGCGACTAGTTATTACCCTGTTCTATGTATGGAAAAATGTGATGTATGAATAGCTCTGTAAACTGTCGAATCGGAACAAATAAAACTGCCGCCGCGTATTCGTTGGTCGACTCTGTTTTTCTCCATCCAAATTCGAACGCAAATGTATCAAGCGGTTCATCGGAATACCCATGACCACGGAGGTACTGATGTAGGCGTCGATGAGGAGATGTGAAAAGCCTTCTCAGACTGTCAGTGTTATTGACCGGCAAGCGCTTGTGAGCCTCGGCTGCAAAAGGCAAATCTTACCTTTGCAACAACTTCCACCCTCTAGCACCAGCAACCTTCTACAAGTACCTCTGCAGCGACACTTGGCCGTGTTCTGAACGCCAATAATGCGTTATTGTCTCTGGGGCGTGCCCATGGCAATCTTCGTATCGAGACAAGGTTTGTCACCATAGATACCTTGTATTGTCTCTGAAGGTGTAAGTTTTTGTTTATGGGAAGTAAAAAGGAACTAACGCAGCTTACCAGGTTAACAGCAATCGTAAGTTTCTCGACTTATATACCAAGCTCGAGGCGTGGGCTACGCTGTCTTCCTTGACCATCGACATCTTCGGTACCTGCTAAAAACTATGCTTCGCTACCGCTTTTCAAACACGCAGACCCCAAATGAACTTGCTGCAATAACTCTAGCCGACAGAGAATCTCGAAATTGGGATGCATCTTATTTGCCTCGAGCTACCAATCCAATCCCGTTAGATGATGATTCGAGCAAGTATGTGCTCTTTTTTCATGATGACTCCGGTAGTTCTGACCTCTTTACAAGACCTCCGCCACCTCCTCAATCGACAGCGCGTGTACAATTCTATTCGCATATCTCTAAGATACAGGGGAATCTGTTACCCGATTTCGAAGCTTGTATTGGCCTGGATGAACGTCAAAGGCTCCATACGAGTGAGGTAGCTGCTATGTGGGGTTTGGAGAGTTGTGTGGTACGTCTCTTACGCCTCTATTCTTGGTCATGCTCTAAATGCCTTCTTCAGCCGGTCGACCGAGAAAGGTGTCTCCCTATGTACGAATTAGTCGGACTCAAAACGAAGGGTATCATCGAGTTTCCCTGGGTGCGCAAATTGCAAGGAGACAAAGGCTCAATCATGTTTATTGGTGCGCTTATTCAGCCAAAGATAGTGTTCAACTACTGATTGCCTACGCTAGAGCTCGAACCACCATCCAAACCGATATCACAGAAGCGAGCATACCGGGAAAGCAAGATGAAGTTCTTTCAGGCCCTTTCAATCTTTCATAATCTCGTAAAGGAAATCCTTCTTGATGCTTCGGCCGACCTCGTCTGGCTTTACTATCGCCGAACACCGTTTCCGTTATACTACCGAGACATGAAACGACTCTGTCGATTCATCTTTTTGGGGACTATTACCTCTTACTCCTGGATGAACACGACGGGAAAGGATCTAGCAGTTCGACACAGTCGCGAAGTCGCACAATTTCTCCGTGACCTCGTTATGTTCACCATAGCGTGGTTTGAGTTCAAACTTGTGATGGTTTACTACCACCGCGTTGTCGGGTTCTACACGGATAGTGGGATAGAAGATAGGATTCATACTGTGATGCGAAGGGTAGGGCTTGGGGAGTATCAACACTTGACTTCCGCTATTCTCGTATTCATCGTGACCATTTTCGTACTACTGTTATGGCTCTTTCTTCCGGTGCGTTGAGCACTCTAGATGGTCTTGATTCACTCTTTCTATGCCCCTTTTACGCATGTCTGTATGTTATGCCCAACTATGCCTTTATGCCAAACGATGCACTCAAGTTATAAGTCTTTTTGATTTACAAGTGTACGTGTAGTTTGTGCTAATAACAATCAAAAACAAATACCATAAAGCAGTTTGGACAGCTAAAAACTATGTGTGAACGAAGGAATAAACGAGGTATACAATATGTACGTAGACGATAGAGCTACAGGTATGGTTTATTATATTGGAGTGGTGTGGGGCAGATGCATTGTGAGAGCCTGGAAAGCAATACAAGAACATGGAAATGATGTGACTTGTGCAATAGATAATGTGCTTGAGGGTGATTGTGATTGTAGTGTTCATAACGAAGACCATGAAATGAAGAAACCAAAAAGAGAAGAAAAGCATGACCAAAAGAGTCACCGAATGAGTTTTCCATAATTAAGAACGCTGTCTTCGTTTTTTGGCGCAGGCGTGCGACCAGGGAAGACACTCCAGAAACGTAACGTCTGGTCACCGCCACCAGTGACGATGGAGTCACCGTTGGGATTTAAGGCAACGTATTGAACACACTGAGTGTGTCCGGTAAGAGAGGTAACCATCGACATTGTTGGGTACTTCCATATGCAGATCTGGTTCGGGAGTGCAGTGGTGGAGTAGCCGTGCGTGGAAACAAGTTCATGAGAGTTGATGGACCACACCAAGTTGCAAACCTGAATGTGATGATTCATTAGTGCGATGGTATTATGACGAACGAACAGCAACTGACCTGACTACCGGTGTCAACCTCACTTAACATCGTACCAGTCGACGTATTCCAGAACCTGATACATCGGTCTCTCTGCCCACCTCCAGACGCCAAGACTCCGGAAATGTGAGGATCCCACGCAAGACCTTTCACAGCCGCCTTGTGCTGATGGAATTTGTACAATGGTAAATCCCCAGTGAGCTTTTGAGTAGAAGCTACGCCCAGCGCACGCATCATCGAAATCGGTTCGGGTGCTCCAAGTGTCTGTGCTCGTTTGGAACCCCTCAGGTCCCACACACAGACTTTGTTGTCATTTCCTCCACTAGCGAGCAGCGCACGATGGGGACCTCCATCACTGCTCCATTTGATCCCGCAGACCTCTTGTTTGTGACCGACCGACCGCTTGAAGGGCTTGTTGGAAGGGTCGCGGTGATCCCAGTGTTGGACTGAGTGATCTCGGGAGCCAGAAGAGAGGGTGTCGCCTGTCCATGATAGGCATGCAATACGCTTGCCGTCGTGGGCATCTTTGTAGGTTCGGATTAAGCTGAGTGTAGGAGCGTCGTATATGCGAAGTTGTCCCTCGTATGTGCCAACTGCAAGGGTAGAACCCTGAATGAAGAAATAGGTCATCAACGTGCCTTAATAGATACGAGTAATCTTACATACCGTTTGTTGCCACGCCACTGAGCTATACTCGTCCTTGGAGTCGGAAACGGTACACAACTTTGCCACAGTCTGGTTTTCTGATCTCCAGAGGAATATGCTCTTGCCTAGACCCACCCCAAGGATGCCGGTACTCGACCAGTCAACAAGATTGGTATAGAAGTCGTCGGATAGGTCGGGTGCGTCAAGACACCGATATGGGGCTTTCGCAATATTGCGTATGTGCGGCCGAGGCTGGCTCATGATGGATCTTGTCTCTCTTTGCATGGGACTTATTTGGTATGTCAAGTCCGTTGGATTGTCAAGACGATCCGGCGACATATCAGGTTTAGGTCGTAGTGGTGAACTGTACGCCAATATTCGACCTGGAGAAGGTGATGTTGTCGAAAGTTCAGACCGAAGAACAGACTTGTATAAATCGTTGGCCTGGTCTGAATAGGACGGTTAGATCTCGGATACACTGGTGACACGATATGCCACGCACCTCTTACAGGGTCAGGTAGAAACCTAGGTATCGATTTCGTGGAGAACAAAGGCGTGTTCTGCTCCTCCCCAAGACTGTACGCTGCCCGCAGACTGTCTCTATCCCGTGCCGGGACGAACCTATCGCCACTCTCTCCACTGCTGTACCTGACCTTCTGCCGTCTTGTTGGTGTATTCGTAACATCGGTAGCAGGTCGTCCGATAATCCTGGTCCTTTTCGACGGCGACCTCGATGGCGAAGATTGGGCATCTAGATTGAGATCTAGCCGTCGACGTTTCCTCCGGGGTGAGTTTTCGTTGCCATTATCATGCGAAGCTCGCAAACGCTTTCCAAAGCTTGAGTTCTTCAGAGATGACATGAATTTTGAGACCTGTAGTAGATTTTCATGACAGCCGTCTCATCAATAACCAGAGAGCTAGAAATTGAGAATATGCTCACTGTGGTAGTGCTGGTGGTAGTACGGGAGAGGAAGGGTATACGTGGGAAAAATCAACAAGCAACCCGGGCCGTGGCCAAGCCGCGGTTAACGAAATTTTTAGTCTCCCCTAGGCAGACTCGATATCGCTCGACGGCTCTACGAAATTTTCACGTCCTCTCGAATCCTATGTTCCCAGTTTGAACTTCTCTGCATCTCCCTGTCTGGCATATCCCTCAAATCTTAACATTCTCGTTCTGTGCTAAAGGAAAAAGATGGCTGGAAAACGAAAGAATCCCCCAGGAACGGGAGATAGCGGTGGTGAGAAGAAGAAGAGGGTAATCATGCGTAAGGGTGCTCTTCATTATGTCAAAGAGCTGCCACTGGAGATCTTATTCGAGGTGAGATATCCTATCATTACATCTTCAGGCCAATTCTGAGCAGAGTATAGATTCTCAATCACGTCGAGCCTATTGATCTCCTGCGTTTGTCGAGGACATGCAAGGATCTCCGGAACATTCTCATGTCTCGTAAGATGTCGACGCTCTGGAAAACCTCGAGACAAAGTGCAGAATTGCCCGAAATCATCCCAAGTATGAGTGAACCGGCGTTTGTCAACTTGCTTTTGATGCCATATTGTCACGTCAGTCTCGGTGCCTAGGACTGCACACTACTATCCTAAAAACCATCTTATGATCTTTCCCAGTTCTGCACTACTGCCGTGGTTCACCTCATCTCGTGGTCTGCCCATCTCAGATGTTGTCACAAGTGCCTCCCAAAGAAGTACGTTTCAACCCGCGCAGAAACCCGTATATCGCCTCACTCACACCTGTAGATTTTCTCCACGATCTGAGCTCGTCTTGACGGGTATAGAGATGCCCGAAGATATTTGGAACTTTGCCATCAAGTACGATCAAACCACGCGAGCTCCTCCCGAGTGTAAGAGCTACTATCCAATCTCGTTAATACCCAAGTTGATTCTTTATTAGGGCGTGAGCTCGAAGATGACGACAAGATCTACCTAAAATCCTCTGTGGAAGCTCTCTTTAAGCAGTTTACCTTACTAGAAGATGACGCGGATGCAACGGAAAAGTGGATCGCAGAAATGGCTTCAATCAGAGCCGCAGACACTAAGGTGCGCACTTGCTATTATCAACTCGGCTCGTAACTGATTGTGATGTTAGCGTGAGTTGGAATGCTCCGCTTGGGTCAGCGTACGAAGCACTGAACGAGTGACTGAGCTTCAAGACACCCGAAAAGAACGGTATAAGGCGTGAGGACTCGATCATGCTGGCAGAAATCAGACTCTAGCTCATAATCTTGCAGTGTCTCCAGCAGACTCAAGGCACTGGGGTGGACCGACGAGTTGGCTCGTAAGAGTTGCCGCACTGCACTCGCAAACCACAAACTGGTAAACAAACCACAACTATTGACCGATAAAAGTATGTCAAGGCTCTCTCTGTGATGTTCTTCGATATGCTCATGGTTGCTTCAGTCTGGAAGAACATCAGTTCGACTCTCGTCGCATTCATATCAGAGTTAAAGACCCAACGTTTGGCACGAGAACGCCATGATTTGCTCTCAAAACGATTCGCTCTTCTTCCAAGCCTCATCAGAGACTGTGGAACCTTGCTTCCTCGAAGTCTGATCATGCCACCAACTTCAGACGTCGCTTTATTGGAGCCATTCCGCAGCGCTATAGAGAATACTCCCCTCGTGGAAGGCGCAAAAGGCACACATTTTGACAATGCGGTGCCCATCCTCCCTCGATTCATTCAAGACTGGAACACCACGGCACATGCGAAAGTCCTCAAGGCCCTTCAAGACCACAAAGCAGGATCCTCGAAAACTGACCTTTGCCTATCGACCTCACTATTCACATGTACCTGCTCCCGAACATGGTCTCGACAGGTGTACGCATATCCCTCAATTTTGACCCATCGGTGTTACTCGAACTCCACATTCAAATCGAATTGGTCCTATCATCAGCACGAGTATAAGATATGCACGGATGCGTTAGCCTATACTATGAAAATTGGCGAGCTGTACAACATCGACCCGGCGAAAACAACTATCGAGGAAATGTTGTCGCTCAATCCACTTGTGGAGTGCATAGGTTGTCGGACTCGACGCGGAAGTCGGCTGTTTATGCGATGGTCTACAGCGGTATGCTGATCGTTACTTCTTCGCAAGAATTGAAAGCGTTATCTCTCTTCTAGGTCAGTCACGAGTCATATCACCTTGACCAACTGGCAGTTGTATCGCAAGAGGACAAGGAACGCGTCGAAATCGAGGAGACGGAAGCTGATTTGCAGGTAAGGAGAGTAATCCAGAAGAGGGAGCCATGGTATCTGTGCAAGAAGTGTAACTTCAGAGACTCGTTGAAACAAGTCAAACTGCATCTACGGGAAGCGTAAGCATGTTCAGTATGCTTCTTGATCTCGACTGATCAGATCCCTCTCAGTCACCACATAGACAACATCTCTGACCAAGACTGGGAGTTCTCTCCCCTGGGTGAATTGACGAAGATGGGCCCGTACGAGGTCGAACTTCACCCACAGGGTCAAAACCACTGGCACGATTTTTCGTTTTCGTTGCACGTGGCTATGAGTGACAACAATTCCTCTGATACCGAGTAATAATTAATTAAGGAGCCAGAAATCAAATACAGTACTGAGAGAAACGACTACGAGAAGAACGGTGACCATACAACCCTGCTGGTCAGGGGGGAGTCGAGATGGCTTGCTCAATTCCGTGTACGCTCCACAAAAAAAAAACGGTGATCAGTGAAGTGGACCATGAGCCTGCCCTAGAGTAGTCACATGACCGCAGTTTCGTTCAGGTACAGAACGACTATCTTCTGTACAAGTAAAGACGGCTTGCCAGGCTACTTATCCTGCTAGCCTGACCGCCGACCCACTTCACCAGCGTGATTGCATAACGAGGATTGAACAATTGCACAGGCGCAGAAAAGTCAGCATCGCGGTTATATGTCATCGACATTGGGGATGGACGACTCGTTCAAAACTACTATCCTTCCCCCGCCAGTGTCGAACTCCAATCGGGCCGATTATTTGCAAGATCCAAAAAGCATGCAATTACGAAGATGTCAAGATGAAGGAAATCGGCGCCATATATATATAGCAGGAGTTTGCCACTACAATTCTAGCCTCGCCCATTTTGACAAGTATCCCACCCCCACATGGAGTTCATTCTATGTTTCGCTGAAATGAAGTTGAGATTTTGGGCTCAATTGGACAGAGCATCGACGTACGCTAGTCATTGACCATTGTTGAAGAATGGTGTTCAAGTGAGTATCTCTTACTTTAAGGCATTCCTGGCAGCTGATTTCTTCTGTCGCTTTTATCATAGTATCTCTTATCAGTGTCGTCGTCGTGTCTAGAAGGAGTAGAGTCGAAATAGGTATCAGAACATTGGCTGGGAACGAATGAAATTCACGCACCTGCTCTTATGATAAACGCGAGCTTTGCTATTCCATGGTTCCATCGTGCCTTCAAAATTCTTTGCTCCTCGAATCCACAGGTATTCGTAACACTATGAAGGTCCGGTGGCTTCATCAACAGCTGTTTCAACGCCTCTATTCTCCTGAGATGCAACAAGAAGAATTTCAAGAGATACCTTCCTCCCATTCTTTCCGCCATCTCGTCCGACACGTTCGTAGGTGGAACCATCAGCAAATGAGGTGAAACTTCTAACGCGAGAGCGTAGATATCGAACACGGCGGCACAAGTGTATACTTCAAGTGAATGGAGGGGAGCATGTGATAGTAAGTATTCGAATACCTTTGTACCAGATCGAATATGGCTCTTCGGGCCGAACCCGTATCTATTGAGCCATGTAACTCCTCGGACCAACGCCCCGACCTCTGGTACATCCTCGCTAGCGACGTTGTAGATGGATTGCAAGAAAACCTGCAACTCCGACGAGACGATCTCTTGCAGAGGTAAGATCCTATTCTCCTGACCCATTGCCTGTAAAGGAAGAAGTCCATTGAACTGGTTGTTGGAGTTGGAATACAAGGTATGTTCATCGACATAGAATACGACGTTGTCGGCGGAAACGAGGATCATGTCGACAGGTGGCCCGTGTTCTCCTTGTGATTGGTAACCGTTCGGTCCGAAAACTGAAGAGACTGATACGTTTTGTGGAGCTACTTGTGGATTTTGTTGCCATTCGTGCAATCCAGCGATAAATGATGTGCTGGGGCCTGGAGTTGGCCATGTATCACTTGACTGTGGACTGTACGGCGTTGCTAGTGACTTTTAATTGTCATGATCATGTTCAGCGGCTAAGGGGAACTTTGGACTCACCGTGCACGCTTGGGAGTTATCATAACCTGATGGATACGGATGCATTTCTGGCCTGCAATGATTATCTATCAGTGAACTTTGTGTTAAAGCGTGCTTTGCTCACCATGTGTTGGTTTCTTCATTCATAGGACGAGCACCGAATTGCATTGCCAGAGCCGGATCCCCTGCGCCTGCTTCAGTCCAAGCCTCAAGCAAAGAATCATCGGCATCCCACGAGGGAAAGGGATAAGCAGGGTCCATCGAGAGAGCCATCTGAAGGAAAAGCTCAAGCAGTCTATATCTACCAAACTTACCCTGTGCTTGCGCTTACTACGATTATGTAGGTTGTTCGATCGTCGATCGATCGACGATCATCGCTCTCGGAGTTACTGCCTGTTACTGCTGTGCAAAAAAAAAAAACAGCGCCACACTGTACGCCATTCTGGGTGATTCGTGGCAGAATAAAATCGAGTAGCACCAGATATCATCACTAACACTCGTAATACGCCACTGTCTCCTTCAATGGATGGGGAAAGCAGGCTAGCCTTGGCTGCACGCACTGAGAATATCTTTCACGGGTGCTCCACAACTCAATAGCTATTGGAGTGGCACTTATGTGGACATCCTAAATTTATTGTCCATTGTAATGATGCTTCGCGCTGATGCCGCCTGTAATACGCTCACGCGACCTCTTTTATAGTTCATGGGCGTCGCAAAGGGAAACAATCCTGTGGGACTCGGAAGCCGCGAGGCATTCGAGAGTGCCCCAAGCGTCACGGTCAAGTCATCCCTCATGCAAACGATTGCGTGGCGTGTAACCTATGCTGGCTCGTAACTTGAAGAAAGACGGTCTTCCTGCAGTACTATTGAGTAGTATCATTCTTAAATGGTAACGTACATATTGAGCTCATGGTGAAGGTTCTAATGCCACCGTGGAGCGGGGAGAACGGCCTGAGGATATTATCATTAAGCCTGCCGTCGATTGACTGTAGTGTGCTCGGCTTACTCCTTCGTGAAGAACAACCTAACTTCGGTGACGATGTTGACCGAGTTTCGATCCGCTTTTACGATCTGTCCGCTTTCTACGGCGGAAAATCGGAAAATCGTTCCCCAGACTTAGTTAATAGTGTCGCCGCCCATCTCACCAGGTCCGTAACGTTTTCTTTATTTTCTTCTGTCGAGAAATGTAAGCTTTTAGAAGAATAACATGGATTATCACGCGCACCCGGTATTGCCATGTCAGCCTATGATTTTACGCAATGCGCCACATCCAAGGTAAGGATGTTTCCCGTTGCACGTTCCCGCAAAATCATCCGTGAGCAAGATGAGCCATAATCATAACGTTCTGCACGTGGTATCCAACATCGTCGCCTGCCGTCCTGGTCTATGATCCAATCCTGCTGTAAATGACATCGCCGAAAGGGAATGTTGTTTTGCCTCACACGTTCTAGATTGTGTGCCCAAAATGTACCAACTGTCGAAACTAGGTATCGATCGTCTTCAGTGAAGAAGAGAGACCGAGCTTCAGCGGTAACAGCCACAGATTTGATTTTAAACAAGTTCTCTCCTCTGCCAGACCCTTGGCTCGTAACCCCATCCTTTTGGTTGACCACAACGAGAAAACCTGGTCCGCCAATAGCGCACAGAGACCCGGTTCGGGATAGCGCCAAAGAGATCGCACCAGAGATGGATAGATCAAGACAATTTCCACCACTGGATGAAATTCGGCGAGGAATCCGCATCTCGCCCGAGACACCTCGCTTTTCTACGTCGAATATCCTAATGTAGAGACATTCGGAATCATGCTCGCCTATGGTATGTCCTAAGGCCAACATGTTTGAATCCCCTGAAAATGTAATACATTTAATTGGGATGCGAGACAGGTCATTGTCCATCACGGTCCAGTGTGGCGCAATGGAAAAGGGGCTAGTGAGGACGGTACTCCCATTTTCATAAGTTATCGCTAGATGCCTTCCATTTGGACTGTAGACTAAGTGGCATATCCTCCCGACTCCACGAGCCGGCCGTGAATGGGTGTAGACGGGACGTTCGAGCTTGTAGTCGTCTACACCGTATGCTCCCATCGATCCATCTTTAAATCCATGAGCGATGTACCGACTGTCAGGTGAGAAGGCAAATGAAGTTGTATATTGCGAGTCGATCGGCATTCCCGAGCTATACCATCCTAGTGACTTAATTGCGAGGTTCTCTATCGAGACGATCTTGAAGCGGCTCCCACTTTGGGAGAAACATACGGCGTGAAGGCGAACGTTTTCGCCCGTCAAATGAAGCTTGGTAACCTTCCCATAAGATTGCGTCTCCCACATGCATATACAAGTCGCATTGGAGCAAGCAATAATGGAGGTGTCAGGAGAAAATGTAACGGACAAGGGGAATGTGAGAGCAGGCCGTTTGTTCTCAATGAAGAATTCAAGATCGAAAGTGGTCGTATCATACAGACGGATATTCCCATCGTCAGCGCCTACAGCTAGCAGTGTTTCATCATAATTGAAACTTGCGCACGAAAGTTTGTGCGATTGAAGTACAAGGTCTCGGATGATTTGTCCGTCCTCGAGTGCTTGGACGTGCTGGTCTGTGACGAAAAACCTTGAAGACAAGGCTAGGAGCACTGACACGCGAACAGTCGAAGAGGTGACTTCGGTCCAGGTTGCACTTTTCCAAACAACGAGTCGGCCAACTGGTATCGCTGCGTATACGAAGTTCGCTGATAGTACCAGTCGCCATCCCCTGTCAACTTGATCGCCGTAGGCTTCGGTATGCAAAAGCTTGACCTGGCAAGGAAGCGTTCCATTGGTAAAGTCCCAAGCATCGACGTTCACATATCCTCCTGTCCTATCTGCAGTGACAACAACGATTCCGCGAGGGCGGACGAACTTGATGTCATGGATGGTGGACGATGTGGAATTGGCGTATGCTTTAATCTCACCCACCATCACAGCTGAACGTGTACTCCAGATCTGAATATCCCCCTGTGAGCTTCCTATCACGACATGTTCGCCATCGAGTGACACTGATAGAGTAACGACCGGGTCGAGGAGCGGTATTCTTTGTCCTTGTCGGCGGGTATGGAGCAGAGTAACCGAAGGCTTGACATGCCGATATGTTGCTCCTATGTATGCTTGAGCAGGAGTCATAGGACAAAGCAAAGTCTCGTAGACTTGTTGAGCTGATGCCCGTAATGCTGGTTCACATATGTCTACCGCTGTACCAATGGCGAGGATCAATTTGCGCAGCTCATGGTACGAAGCGCCAAGAGAGTCCTAGATTACAGATTCTAAATGTCAAGCTTAGCGAGCTGAGAATAAACGCACCTCCATGTTCTGTGAGGTCCATTCCCTCACAGTCTTCAAGGTCTCTTGCACCAACGACATGCAATGCCTCCTCAAAACGAATTCCATCCAGAACAGACACACTTCGCTGCGAGTGAACGCCAAAATCGAATCCCAGACCTCCTTGAACGCGCGTTGATCGGAGTCATCGCGCGCCCCACTTTCTAGATGATGTGCCCAGTGCAGGCAAGCATATTCAAGTGCTGTCGACGAGTTTGAATCGTCAGGAGATCTTCGGAGATTCTTGATCATATATCGCAAAAGGCTTGACGCGATCACATAATGGTGCGACGGTTCGGAAAGTGGGGAGTGAAGATAAGACGTTTGTTGAAGAAAATCCTTGAACGAACTGTGGACGAAATGTAGACGAGAGGTAGAGCTGTCTACATGCAAGATAGATGAGAATTCTCGAAGGAAATCCTTTAAATGGGCAGCATCCGAATCGAGTTCGAGTAAGCTACACACATCCTTCAACGACAATGCACTACGGAGGCACGAGATGGCGAGCAAAACTTTGCAAAGTCGCTTCCTGAGGGATCGATCATCCACTCTCTGCAGCGCTTTATCGACGAGTTGGCTGTAGATATCTATGATTGCATCTTGACCCGCGACATCTGGTGACTTGACCGCTTGGAAGAAGCGATCACGACTTTGTTCAAGGAGTTTGAACATCGTGTAGGCATAGAGGAATGATCCATTCGCTTTTCTCGCAACCAGCGACATGACTGCGGCAACCTCCTCGTCTGCCCTGTGTAGGGCATCTTGACGCAAGAGGGATTTGAAGTAAGAAAGTACATCCTTCTGAACTTCATCAGTTCCGCTATGGTCATCGAGATTGACCGATAGACAAAGATCTGGAGAGAGAATGGTCTCCCACTTCGGCACCCCCTGAGAGCTGAGGAATACCCTGAGGAAAGGAGCCTCTGGGAGAAGTTCGACCAAGGCTTCTAGGAGCAGCAAAGCCCGGTCAATACCGTCTTCTGTGGGATACTCGTCAATACCATCGATGACTAGGAACACTGGTTGGTTGGCGTGACTGAA
This sequence comes from Paramarasmius palmivorus, assembly GCA_037176845.1. Lineage (NCBI taxonomy): Eukaryota > Fungi > Basidiomycota > Agaricomycetes > Agaricales > Marasmiaceae > Paramarasmius > Paramarasmius palmivorus. The sequence goes on along the minus strand of JAYKXP010000041.1, from coordinate 365,732 downwards.
CAAGGAATTGAGTGGATCAATGAGCAACTTCTTCAGCTGTACCCGTATAGACCTGAACCCGACTCCCTCTTCCTTCTGTACGACACGACCGAGAAACGGGCGGAACTCTTTTGCCCCACGGAGTCGGACGGCCAACGTGGGTACCAGCTTTCTGAGGTCTCGTTCCCTGGAACAGAAGTAACTGGCAAAATACGGGTTGAATGTTCCGGAGAGTGTATGAGCGACCGTGCAGGCTATTGTGGATTTGCCTGTCCCGGGAGAGCCTGATAACCAGTAAATTCGACGTCGATCATGGGTGCTAGCCCACTTGATAATGTGCTGAATTATGCGAGTACGGGTACCGTCCAAACATCGGGGTCGGTCGCCGCTATCATGACAGGCGTCAAGGTCACAGGGTAGCGAGACTACTTTTCGTTAGGAGATTTTGAGTACGATTGTCAGATGGAGCTTACTTGTTGATAGTAGCGTCTGTTCCGTGCAACAATATACGTTTTCAGTCTTCATGCTGTCAAGAATAAAGGCATACACGACACTTACATCCACGCCGTCAAAGGTTTGCTGTCAATGGAATAATCAGTGACTATGCGAAGTTCATAACGACACCTAAGTTTACCTGTACTTTATCGTTCGTATCTATTATCGCAGTAAACTGCGAGAAAGTCAGTAACTAGGAAAGCAGGGGCTAACGGATATCCACCTGGATCGCCTGAAAGGCGTCTTTCAGCCTCGTTGTCATCTCGATCAATAGCCTAGCATCCTCGTGTACGGAAAGTATCCGCTTGATTTTTGCCAGTAAAGATTGATAATCTTCGATTCGTCTCTGTACCTCCATTTGGTAGGTCAAGAGATCGCTGAAGGTCGAGATATGTTAAAATTAGTACAGTGAGACTGCCGGGATCATGGTTCGCACCTAGAAAGTTGCTCCAGCTGCTCTTTGATACGGGGGTTCATCGGGTGATCGTCTTCGGGATGGAGGAGAGGGCTGATAAGTGTTTCGAACCGAGCGATGCTCTGAACGAAATCCTCAAAATGTTCGGCATTGTCCTCATATTTCTGTGTGTGAGTTCGTGAGTTCGTCCGCTTGCTACGTGAGCGTTGAGCATACCTGGTAAAGCCCCGCAAGAATCAGCAAACTTGAGGTAACGGCCTTCAAGCCCGGAACTGGGATGACTTCTGCCAGACCGTCGACTATCCTCGAAATGGTCACTAATCCATTCAAAACCGCCTGCTTGACTTTATTGTTTCCTTGAAGTAGCTGGATAGCTTTGCTGTCGTTCTGCTCTGCGTCTGGGCAGCGAATAGTAGAAGATGCTGTAATCAAGTCACTGGTCAGTCAGGTGCTATGAAGCTGACTTAGGAAACAACTCACTACTGGTAGAGGACGAACGTTTCACAGAGCGAAAACTGAGATTGCGGAGGAGATGCATTTGAGATAGCTGGAGTTTGTCGATGATTTCGGAGACGGCAGCAGAAAAGCCAGCAAAGGGAGCTCTTTATACCAACCTCTGAGTCACAGCAGTTGAGCTGTGGGTCCAGACTTGAGTAATAGGAAGCCTCGAGGCTATCAAAACGTTCGCTTTGATTCGATGGGACTTGCGAATCCCAATAGAAGCTGATGTAGATAATGGTATTTCGAAGCGGCTGTTTGGCAGTTTCGCTGTCGCTTCAACAGCCTTCACATGAATTCACTGCCTTTGAGCTCTATATTTGCAGCCATTGAAACCAAAAGGTTGATAAGAAACATCCACATCTGCCCTACAAGTGGATAGCGTGAATTTGGACCAATTGTCGAAAAAAGAGAAAAATCTTACCGATTCATTATCATTTTTAAAAAATCACAACGACAGCTGAGCTAGGCTCTGTGTTACTGTACATAGCCAGTACTTACAGCGAGAAACTAGGCCTATTGTAGTGGATACTCTGCGGAAGAGTGACGCAGAGAAGGTTCCTGAACAAGCGGGATTACCTCACCCCCTACCGCTCTTAACCAGCGTCCTTAGCGGTGTCCCTCTCTTTCGATGACGACGCTCCACATTACTACTCCCTAAATCCCATCTCTACTCTCATCGTCATATATAAGTTCCAGCTCTTCTGAGCCGGTCTCAGCCGTACAATCTCTCGCTTCGCCGTTCGACAACTCACCCATTGATAATCAACCGGTAATCAACTTGGAGCCTATCCATTTCGCAAGTTTCCGAGAAGCGGGATCGTAACAGGAGGGCAAAGGACTACAGAGGTCTCTTTGTGAAAGAGTTTTGAGGGACATTCGAAGGGAAAGGTCGAAAGCGACTGGAATAGTACCGTTGAGTCGACCTGGCTTGATACAAGTTTGTCTGGAAGAGGGTAAGGTCTTATCCGTTTACTCCTCTCGGAAGTTTCCTTACATATGCAGTCAGTTTCTTAGCGGGACCCCGTTATCATTTGGTGTTGCGGTGCACATGAGATGAACGTTCTATTGTCTCCCACACCATCTTGTTGCGATTCTACCACATCCTCAACCCTCGTGGTGACACCGTGTTCCAGCCACAATCGAAAGGATAACATCCTTCTAACACATGCTGGAACCTGTGCCACAGCAAGACAGAAGCCTTTTAATCCATCACAGAAACCTCCCATTCTTGCATATCCTTCACCCACCATGAACTCCGTGAACAGACCCAACGGTGATGGCAAAGGGCCACTCCAACCTCATATCAGTAATCTTCCTCGACGGCGACCTAAACGTACCCCCAACAACGCTCCACCACCCGTCAGAAGGAAGGCTGTTCGGGCACCGAGTTCGTCGTCGACGGAAAATGCTTCCCGAGCAAACAAAACGTTGCACTCATCGAACCGTACTACCTGCCCCTCTGATTCACCGTTACCTCAACAACCTTCCCGCAATTCCTCACCTTCACCTTCGCCTGCACGATCCTCCTCGTCGTCTCGTTCTTCATCGGCGTCGTCATCCGAGGAAGCAAATGACAACGTCCTCACAGGAGACACGACGCCATCTCGATCTATCCCACATAGTCTAGGCTTACCCAAGCCGAAAGGCCATCTTCAGCCCCACGTTCACCATATGCCGAGACGGAGACGTACGCACCTGAAGCTCTCTCCCGAGGAGCAGCACGCCAAGTGGAGAGAAGAATGGGATATGAGGAAGCACAAACAGGAGGTCGTCAAAGGATCAGGAATATGGATCGCCTTTGATATCGGAACCTCCGCCTTTGTCGCTGTATCGAAAGGAAAGGAAAAGGTCCTCAGTTCTGAGGAGGAGGAAGACGAGGCTGACGCGGAGAAACGTCAAGAGTTTGCGAGATACGCGCACGAAACGGAAGAAAGGGAGCGACGAATGTTCAAGTATATCCTCAGGGTCGAGACACGACCTCCGCTGGACGCCGTGGACGCAACCTGTAGTTCCATAGGAGAAGATGGCAACACCCATAGGTTTTACATCCCGACCGACTCCTTACGAGACGATGGTGTTGCCGGTCTATCCAACGAGCAGCTTACGTCTGCAGCAAAAACAATCCAGGAGTTTTGGTCGTCGGAAGACACCACCGGTGAAAACTCGGACAGGAAGAATCTTTTGATTGTCACACCGCGTAATCGGCCCGTCGAAGCGATATCGCTGGCTATCCTCGTATACCATCTTCACGCTCAACACTCGTGTTCATCAGCTCCTTCACCCGTGGCTAACATTCTTCCACGGCGACCATCGACACCACCCGCGTTGCGATTCGATATTGGTGTATCCTCATCAGCGCCATCATCAGCGCCGGAGAATACTCACGAAATCGTGACGTCGTCTTCGCCTGTTCCAGAAACGACTCTTTCCACGTCATGGCTCGAATCTTCGTCGGTTCACTCTGCTGTGCCGTCTTCTTCGGTGGATCCACCGGCTATCGTATCAGTGGACCCTATGACGCCTGAAGGCGCTGCACAGTCGCCTGCTTTGGCGGTGTTGACGCGTATGCATGATTTGGAGGATTTGAAGGAGGCTTGGAGGGGTGCGCTTTCGTATGAGGGAGTAGCTTGTATTGATGAGGTATTGAGGCGATCCATCTAAAAGCAAGTAGAGTTTTAGATATCTAGACGTAGAGATATCCTATGACGCGCTTAGATAGTAGATGGACACTAGATGAGTACATATCTATAGTCTGTATAATGCTAGGTTGTATATATTGTCGGCACTTTGTACACTATTTGAAAAATAAAAAGACGAGTTTAGTCGAAATTGCTTTTGCCCCGAGGGTCATTAAATTTGGGCGCTAATTACTGCGGCAGATGCCGGGGAAAAAAGGCCTCGCGTTCTACACGTTACAGCCTGAACTTGAACCTGTTCTCCACTCTTACCACCGTCTAGCACACATAATTCCTCGATTCCTGCTCAATTACTCGAACTGAAAGGCGCTACCATGGAATCTCTGCTGCACCTGTCGGCTTCTCGCCGCTCTCATGTACAGCGTAATCATAACTCGGTTCACGACTTTTAACGTCAATTAGCCACGCTTTATATCGCCTTTTGACTCGACTGTGAGCAAAAGGCGGACATAGAAGATAATGGCCATTGGGCAGGAGACGGACTTCGCAGACTATCACAGGAAACTGAATGTATACACGGTTCTAGAAGACCCAAGGTGCGTCTACGACTTTTCTGTCCACGTTTGTCATTCTGACGTTTGGGATAGGCTCGGGACTTGTATTAGAATCGACAACAGGAATGTCTTCAGACTTCAATGAAGAAACGCAGGCAGGCAACGAATATACATAACGCTATCGATTCTCCTCGTGGCTGTTGGTTGCCCCGTTAGCACCATATATAAGCAATAGACAGTCTTCGATTCCACCAGCTCATTCCGCCACATCCTTACGACCATGCTCAGTTTCCATGTCTGCGGTCACCTCCTGCCTAATAGCGATGTCTACGGTTCTCCATCATTTGGCACTTTGAGCGTTATACGCCGCTTATCGGCCTGGTGCTCCAGAATCACTACCAGAAGAGGAGAAAAGATTGACAAGTGCACGCCGAAGCTTTGAGTTTGTCTCGTAAACAGCGGGATGCACTTCGACGATATTTGATATTGCTCCGAAGCCTTTCCATAGGTTTTTATCCAGTCTGTTCAGGCGAGTGCATTCGTTTACCCTTCCTTTCCCTTTCTCACTAAGATTGATACAGAGAGGAAATCTTTCACCATAAGTACAAGCGAATTCGAGGCTCGTACGACGAATTCGGCAATACTTCTCATGGTTCTCTTTTTCATATCCGAACGAGTCTCCCATGACACGCCACCGAGGCATACACATATACGGACAGTTGTGTTCGCACATCCCCATTAATATGGTCAAGATATGGCTTCGCAACGCCTTGCCGAACTGGCATCGTGTCATGTGCCTGAACAAGACTTCGAACAACCTATAATATACATCTGCTCTTATAAGCCTTCGAAAGGCACCGTAGCTGGGAATATTCCTGGCAGTTCCAGGTTGGACCTGACGACTTGGTTCGCATACCCTGTGCGATGTCGGATACCCTTTCTCTCCTTGCTAATCTTGTTGCCCTTGGGTTCAAGCTGAAGGAGGCGGTCGAAAAGGTGCGTTCTTATACCATATTGATCATACCTAACGTGGCTCACAAGCTTGGCATACGCAGATTAAAGGGAACAAGGAGACACATCGGACCCTGGTACATCGAATCAATAACTCGCTCAGGTCACTCAACCAGGAATGTAGCAAAATTACGGCGAGGAGTAGTCCCAGTCTCCGACGCGCGATCAAGAAGCTGAAGTCGTACGCCTATATCGATCGCTTGGGGGATGATTAGATTAGCTGATAGCTGTCCTCCGGTAGAGATATGGAGCATGCGCTGGAGAGCTGTAACAAGCCTGCAGCTCGCGCGACAATGTCCAACTTTATGCATTGGTTCAATAAGGACTCGATTGAAGCTGCTCTATTGGCGATCGACAAGCAGATAGTAGCTTGTTTCCAAGAGTTCACTGTAAGTTACAAATCCATCTCAGCTGAATGGCTTCTGACAGTCGCTACCCGGTGTAGGCGCTCAGTACTATACGAATAGAGCGTAAGCTAGGGCACCACAACGTCGAGGTGAACCGCAAGCTCGACGAGCTATTACGACGAACGCCTAAAGTCCGAGACGGAAGCGCATCACCTGTGACACAAAGGCGCACACTGCAAAAGACCCCGAAGCCTACTTCTCCGGTATGTAAATCCGTTCCAACTTTGTTTATTCGGCACCCTGACTAGACCGGTAGCCTGTGATCACCCGAGGAATTCTCTCTCCAAAATCGGACATATCTTCACTATCAAGTACCTCCAGTACGATACCGAAATCGGCTTCCGTGGATCGAATACACCAATCTGTATGTTCCATGTATATACTTCGCTGGCTCTTGCTGACCATTCTACTAGCCTGTACATCCAGTTCGTGTCCCATTTCCGTCGAGGATGCGGTCATCGTCCAGCCAGTCATCGACATCCACACAATCTCATACAAGCTCACTCCGGCCTAATCGTCCCTCGACTCTAAGGTCTCTTCACCAACAGGCTGATGACCTCGACGCAGAGCATAGGCGACTCCGATCGCATAACTTTCCTACTGAAGCCATGATTGCAGCTCGGAAAGCTGTCGGCCTTCGCCGCATCATTGTCTCTCTGGATGAAAACGCTCGAACGACAGGTGCTTTAGCCAACTCCTTGACACATGTGGCCAGGTGTCTCAAAGACCTTGACGTTAGTCATCGCCTAGGAACTATATCACATCATCACGAACGAGAACTCTTGAACATTCTGTCAGAAAGTGTTGCCCTGTACAGGGAGGCCTTCCGAGCCGAAACCAGCTTTCGGTTAGAACTTGGTAACGCACTCTATAATCTTTCCGTTTGTCTTGCGGAAGCGTGGACGAATAGAAAGGCGGCGCGTTCGGTTGGTGGTGGCCTTAACATGCCTTCGCTGCCTGGACATTACCGGGTAAAGGAACTGAATGGTGACACCAGTCTGATGGCTGCTTTAGACGCAGCCCACGAAGCCGTTCACCATTTTAGCGTTCTGGAGAACGAGGAGCCCGAATTATACGGATTCAATTTGGCGAATGCACTTCTCAATCAGTCATTCATCCTTTCGGATCTCGGGAAGGGTGAGAAGGCGTTGGGAACAGCGAGAAGGGCGGTGGCGCTAGCAGGTCAGTTCTTGACAAGTCTGGAGGAGTTGCCAGGGGAGCGACGTGATGCATTTGAGGAACGTGCAAAGCGTGCCAAGGTACTGCATAAGGCATGGATGCGGGTATCTTATTGCTTGGAGTACCTCGGAAGGAGGGAAGAGTCGGCGGAGGCGGAACAGGAGGCCAATCGCGTCTTGGATGACCAGATCAAAGTATGATAATTACGAGCGTTTTTATTCCTTATTTACACTACGAGATACATATTACAAGTCACGAGTAAAAGACTATTCTAGGGTACTATACAATGGACATTACTTTACAATTCATCATGGGAGATTGAGGTCGATGGTGACCATGACTTGGTAGCATGTATGAGTACAGGACGCTGTATACTGTGTTGAGTCGTTGTTACTTCCAACTCTCGCGGTGGTATCACGACGCTTGGAAGATGCGAAGTTTGATAATTGGATATTCCAAGCACCGCTCGCAGGATAATGACAGTAAAGACAATTCCCTAAGTGCCTGTTTTCAGTTATGATCCTTGAATAGTGGCAGACGCTACTTACAATCAATTGGGTAATCTGCGTGTTGAACAGACATGAGCGTTTAAACATGAAACAGATAGAATGAGAACTGACCGCATCATAGACAATGTATTGAGCATAGCTGCCACATAGGTAGAGAACCAATAACACGATCGATGTCACAGAGTATATAGCGCCAGATTCGATAACCATTACTGCGATGGTCGGCAACTGATTGGAATGCACCTCTTTTGCTGCGGAGAACAGCGTTTGCGTCTTGTGGTGCATGTACCAAATACGACATGCTATCAAGCCTATCGCATTCGTTGAGCAACAAAAGAAATAGCGAAAGATTCGGATACGAACTTGTGCTTCCCAAGTTCGTGGCCAACGTGAATAGTAAAAAGGATATGGCCCATACGTGGTATTGAGACGCAAAGATCGGGTCCCCGCCATTTGAGGCATGGGTGAAAAGCTCGATGACTCGGGCACCGGTCACTTTTACATTGGATGATCAGCCACACACTTGAATGATTTGTGCACTTGGTCGACATACCTACAGTACCTAGTAGGCACATCCCTAAACCAACCCCTACGCGTTTATCGTTGTTCCAAACGATGTATGCGCGATATAACTGTTATCTGAGTCGTCAGCCCCAAATAAGATGACAGAATCGCGGCGAATGACCCACCCAAAACGCATCTGCAACCAAGGTTTGCAGATAATAGACACTAGTCTTGACTAGGTACGATCTGACGTTCACGACAGATAGCGCCTCGTTTGGTGTTTGAACACCCTGCTTGAAGATAAAGGCATCGAGAACCCGATACATATCAACTCCAATATGCTATATCAGGCTTTGGCATACATTTTTGGCCAGCACATACTTCAAGACTCACGGTAGATCCCAGCAAAAACATGAGTATTACTACGACAAAGGCGCCAACATGGGTTTTACTGCTCAGCTCGGGCCTTGGATGCGTACGTGAAAACGAGTGGTTTCGTTTTCGTTTGTCGAGGTAAACGAACAAATAAAATCCACACAGTAATAAGAGAACACCTATAACCACCAGGTAAGCCAAGTTAATCATCGAGGTGCCTAGCAGGGAAATTACTTGCCATACAGAATGCCCTCAAGGCAGAAAGCGACGAGACTGACTGTATCTAGACGAATTTGCGGGACAGCCATAGAGAAGGCGGGTAAGGTGGGCGAGGTCGTACGAATTTGAATTTGAAGGTGTATAAATACGAATCGAAGGGAAAAGTCCACGGTCAGGGCGGTTCCAAAGTCATACGAAGTTTGAGCGCTGCACTGCTATACAGATAGCCAAGAGCAGCGACTCAGGTTCCCTTCGGTCCCAAAACCATCCCGTCAACGGTCGACGTGGACGGGCGCGAACTATCGCCGATGTGACCCGCCGTGTTAAAACTCAAGTTTCGAATTCTTGTATGGGATCTTGGAGTGCGAAGTTGGTATCGAACGGACTTTGACCGGATTTGTACAAGGCATGTCTTCTGGACTATCTTTGGTTTTGAAGTGTGGTCGGACGTGTACTATTCCGGAGTCTTCAGAGAAAGGAGGAGGAATGTCTATGTCAACGGCGACGACGATGGGACTTGCGTGGTGCTCACCTCAGAGTAGCTCATACGAAACCTGAATATTTCATAGTCTCATTTTGCTTATAATAATATTGGGTAACCGGGGCTCCGTGTAGTTGATTGGAGAGGTGGTGAGCGTAGAAGGCAAGACGGAAATTTTGGTAAGCGCCCAAATCTTGATCCTAAACCGTCACCACCTCAGACCAAGCTCTCCAGCATTCAAACACTATACTCCAGATATCAGAACTCAAAGGCTTAGGATGGGCTGCCGAAGACTTTATTCGTCCTTCTGCAACTCAGGTAGCCTTGACTAGTGCCAGCTGACTGTGGGTCCAATGGATAAGGTTAGCGCCAGGTGTGAAAGGAACAGTTTCTTCTCTTTGGTCACCCACCATCGCAATGGCCTCCTCAGACCCGCCAAACACCCCATCTTGCCCCGGTAAGTCGTTGAAAATCTCCATCTCGTATCAAACCCATTGATATCGTTTCGTTCCAGTCGACCACTGCCCTATTCCCGTCGATATCGCAATCAAATCCTCCGATGGACGTACATTTGGCGCACACGCGAAGAACCTCGAGTGGTTCACGGAAGGGTTCCCCCTCGTTGACTCCGTAATCAGCACAGTCCAAGAACCAGTAGAACTCACAGAGGATGGAGATGTACTTGCGCTCCTACTGACGTTCACACACAATTTACCTGCTCCTGACCTTACAGGACGCAGTATCGATGCAGTCATGGGGCTTGCAGATGCGGCTGATAAATACGGCGTGCATTATGCCTTGGTAGCATGCAGAAAAGCGATGAGGTACGAGCTCGGTGCCAAGTTTGTTTATGGTCTTGTTCATCTCTGAACTGACAGGTCACTCTCTGAAGATTCTGAGTGTAATGCTCTCCGTATTGTCAAGTACAAAGCAAGCCATAATGATCTGGAAGATATCGATTATATCGCACCGAGAACAATGAATTTCTCGATCGTACACGTACTCGAATTCTTTGGAGAAGATCATGCAAAGCCATTTTGGCGATGGGTGAGGTGATCTATGGCTTGGGTTCTTCAGGTTCACTGAAATAGTCTGTTTTATGTTAGGTGCGGTATCAACAATCTTATATGGAGGCACTAGAACGATATCGTAAGGCAGTTTCGGGATCACCTATTCTTCATGAATTGTCCGAAGCTGGGTCCCCAGTAATAATCGGTCGCGGTCGCGGCCGCGGGGGTATATGGATACACTCATCCCAACGCAAAGGGGTTTGTCCCCAATTCGAAGACTTCTCAAAATTGGTTCTTTCAGCGCTCGAGGAAATCTCCAGCGTGGGGCTGCCGACACCAACGACGTTTCGCAGAACTGTGAAATTTGTGAAGTCGCTGCCGGAGGTGGCGACACCCTGTCTTTGTGGTGTGGATACATGGTGCGAAAATGTAGCAAAGATTCTGGAGAATCCACCACGATGGTTGAAGTAATAGGTGAAATTCCGTCCAAGACTTCTACTGGGCCTACTTCCATAACAAATCGTTCGTCTGTGTCCATTTTAGGACTATAGGGTTGCGCGAAGCATGCGTGATAAATACTTGTACATACGATATCGTATGACTTAGCCATGTATAAAGTACTTACCAGATTCCGAACATTCCTAGTAAATCACCAGTAGTTGGGAAGGTTGGGCTTGCAGTTGGAACGAATTCGAAGAAATTGTCTCTGGACCCGTCATTTATCAATACCGCTTGTATATGTGCTCAGGTTACGAGTTCGAATTAGACCTGTGACCGATCCCTAGTGACGATGACAAGTCATGTACTAGTCTGAGCTGTAAAGGTCGCCCCATGTGTGCCATTTGGTGATGGCGGTACACATTCCGTCTTCTATGTTCTCGCCCTTTGTCTTTTCTCTCTCTTTCCATGATACGGGTTTGCAAGTGCCGTATAGTTGTATTTTGTTGCCTGGGCTTTTTACACCCGTACTCGGCATCTTCACGCTGGATGCCTGAAATGAGCATTCACCTGTTTTGTTCGAGAATGCGCTTGTTAATACCGACCCAAGGATATGGGATATCGGAAACAATACCTTGGGATCTGAGATTGCCACATCAAAAGGCAGTCCGGTGGCCTGAAATTACGGTGGATACGCTGGAGGCGACATTGCAGCGATTGAGAGAATGCATGAAGGCCGCTAGTGTGTATGAGTGACCATAAATTGGGCTTTGAGTGAGAACTCACCCATGTGTTTCGCGCAAAGATGGCGACTACCTTGATTATCGGCAGTCAAGTCCGGTGGGCCAAGTGCTCTGAGGTCGGGGATCTAAGGGATTCGAGCATTCATTCGTTGAGCTTTCCATGCGACGATGTTGATATTATGTACTTGCTGTGCTCGCGAGATGAGAATGCGGGGGACAGGACCTGGATAAGAACTATAACTACTCACCTTTCAACCCGTAAACCCATAGTCAGCACGTCATTTGAGATGTGAAATGTATCCCGAAGTACTCAGTCTTAGGCCACGCGTTGTGTTTGATAACTAGGGCAGGGAAGAACAGATGTAGCTGTGTCTGAAGTGCAAGAAAGAAGAGACACACTTACAAGTCTTCGGAACAATAGAATGAATTTGAGCCCTTGATAAATATATATATTGAGTGCTGCCTATATCCATATAGATGAGCGTAATCCCCAGAGAACAAGATGGGCGTGAACTGACCGGTCTGGGACTGCCAGTGAAACGAGCCCTCGTCGACCTATTTTCTTTCAGAGACTGGTTCGACCCTCGAGTGTTGGCTACCTTGATGGGCGAAAGAGGATCATGTTTGGCGAACGAGAAGGACTGTGTGAGCGTGCTTGTGGGTGTGATGGTGGTTTACAATCAAGAGGTGCTGTCACGACGCGTTTGAGGCCGGCGTTCTGCCTAACCACCATCTTTCATTCGACGCGATTTTCAGGCATCTCGTTCCTCTGTCGACCTTGGCTTCCTGCCTGTCCTATCAACAAGTCACTGAGGTGGATTAATGTGCGACTCAAGTTACAATAATGATGTTTTTTTTTTTTTTTTTTTTTGCTGACGCACCTATTTTATATCAGCAATGAAACACCTTGTTTTTCTTCATTCACCATCACATCTCGAAATGTGTCGAGAATGGTGTCGTCGTCGAGCCTGTCAATGACAGAACGACGGGGACGATCAGCCACCCGAAACCGTTCAAGTGCTCCATCAAACCTCGTTCTCCCAGTGCCATAGCATTGATTCAAGGCGAAGACACTGCAATCTAATTCTATTTGCTCCGCTCCTGAATCATTTCCGCTCCCTGAATCTATACCAACCACTCCAGGCCCAAGCCTATCGTAGTATTCTGCGGGAACTGAGGAAGGCAGTCGATGTCTGTGGTGGGCCGTAAAGCAGTGAAGGACCAGACTTGGTTGGATAGAGCACCGTCACTTCATCAACACCTCCAACGTCGTTAACGTCGCCTTCATCATCACATACTCCCATAACATCCACAACACATCCCAACCATGCTGACCTTGCTCTGGAGTACCTCGAAATCGTTCACTCCCTTCGCACCCGCACCGCCGTCCAACCCTTCTTGTTGACTGGCTTCGCATGATATATGTGCGCATGCATCTTCACATTATGGGCGACTCGAGGTCGAGTTCGACAACACTCGTATGGACGAGCAAGACGCTCAGACATGGACGTGGAAGTTGCTCCTCGTCTTCTCTGCGACAAGTGTTCTCGATTTATGGTGTTTAGACTCATACGTGCTCAACGCTATCACGTTTACACGCCGCCAGAGCTCTGACTGGGATTGCCATTGGCCCGCCGTCGACAGCGTCTTACACATTATCATCCCCCACTTTGCTATACCGCGAAAGGATCGCTATTTTTCCGAAACCCCTCTATCGACTCTCCTTGGCTTTGCATTCATGGCCGAGGATCGAGCGGTGGAGTGGAGTCCCGTTATGGTCTCCGACATGGCAGTGCCTTCACGGTGTCGGGACCGCGTTCGATTCCTAGGCATGGCAGTGTTTTCACGGTGCCCGCTTGCGACAGCTGATGCGTTCCCCTTGTATCACAAACATGCCAGTGTTTTCACGGTGTCTGAGGGGTGGACGATTGCACAGAGTGTTGTCCTGCTGTTGTTTGTCCAGCATCACGTTCTTTTGGTCATGGGACACTGAGTAGATTCTTATCGCACAAGAGGTGCTGTCTCACCTGCCGTTCAAATATTGCACTGTTCGTGGTGGCCCCAAAACCTTCCTACGGCGCGTTATGACCACCATTGCCGATATCACAGACCTTCCTGCTCTTCCGGCTCTGGAACCAACAGACTCGCCTGTCATTCTTGACCTCTCTCCCTTACCTCCTCTTGATTCTATCACGGCCACCGTGGCACCATCTTCGCCAACTCAGGCGACAACAACTCGCCAAATGACTCGCCAGACGAGCAGGTCTTTGTCCAAAGCTGGCGGTAAGCTCAAGGACAAGAAAGTTCCGGAGAAGGACAAGCAACCCGAGCAAGAGCAAGGCTCCAGTGCTGCTCCTATTGTGTCGGACGATGATCTCTTGACGTATCAGCAGTTTGGTGTGTTCGTTGATTGGTGAATTATTGATGTCGTTCTGACTCTGCCACTCTTTTGCCTCCTAGGTCTCATGCCACCGGCTGCAAGCGAGTCTGCCAATGGCTATCGTCTGCGGGATGGAGACAATCTAATCAAGGTGGCACGTGCTCTGAAGGACTTTCTCGACAACTTCGCTACCGAGAAGAAGGTCCTCATCGACTCTCGTCAGGAACACCAACTCATGTTACATGAGACCCGCATTCGCCTCGAGAAGGAGATCGCCGAGCTCGCAGTGTTCGATATATCACGCGATGCTAATTTCCGCTCCCTTTATATGAGCGTGGCAAAGCTGATAAACGAGGTTCGGGATCTTAAGGCTACAGCTGCTCAAGCTCTACCTCCTCTTCCTGTGTTGGATGGTTCCTTTTCACCACCAACCAAGCGACCTTTGGTAGACGCTGAACTGCCTGTTGTGGGTCAAGCCAAGCGCCCTCGAATGGACACTTCCACAGATGTCCTTTGGACCCATGTCACTGAGGACGGAGATCCTCGTCAAGTAGCTCGCGTTCTCCTCAAGGGTATTCCTTCATTCAACATCCGCGCACTGGCGACTGCCTTCAGGATGTCTCGTTACCCCAAGTGCATTGTTTTGCGATTCCACGAAGCATCTTCGGCTGCTTCCTTGGTTCACATCATGGCACTCGACTCGGGACTTCGCCCTGCTGGATATGAGACTAAGGCAGATCAGAACGGGAGGAAGGAACCAATGATCGTCTCCTTCATGGATTCGGCTGTAGCAGACGTGGTAGCTGGCGGAGCTAATAAGTTGTCGAGCATTGCTGATGTGGCCGCTGGGTGAGACTGTTCTTGCACCATAGGCTACATTGCAACTGTGACTGATTTTTGCTTGGACTTGATATTGTGTTATCATTGATGTACTAGTAACCGACCTTCTCAATTGAAGCTTCTTTCTTGGAATATTCAGGGGAACTTGTCACCTAAGATCAGGGATAGTCGTTTCATCGCGCGTTTCGCTTCTATGGATGTTGCCATTCTTGGAGAAACATGGTTGCGGTCGAATCAAGAAGATACGCTGCCCCTTCCACACGGCTGGGATGTCGTCGTATCGAGCCGTAAGGATCGTCCGGCTCACAGAAAGGTCATGGGAGGGATTGCAATCCTCCTCAGAGATGTCGTACCTTATCGAGTTCTCGAGTCGCTATGTGTACCTGATCTCTTGGTGATGGACTTGCCGGACTTCGTACTGGTTGGTGTATATCTACCACCGGAGAACTCTGATTATGAACAATGGGCGGATGAGGATGTATGCCAGAAGCTGGAGGAAGCTCTGGTGTGGATTACGAGAGGCATGCAAAAGAAGGTGGTGGTCTCGGGTGATTTGAACGCGAGAATTGCACAGGAATTCCCGTCCAGGTCAGATGCTTCGGCTGGGCGCAAATCGATGGACACGAAGAAAACGACGAGAGGTACATGGCTGTTGCAACTATGTGACGACCTCAATCTTGTCATTGTCAATGGTACGAGAGCGGAGACAAGTTCACCTGGCAGCTTTACGTCTTTTCAACCCCTCGGCTCCAGTGTGATTGATTATGTCATTGTGTCTCATGAGCTCTTCCTTCATCTTCCCGACTCATCTCTGGCCATACAGAGAGCTGATGATTGGTCGGACCACGCTGTGCTCTCCTGCACGCTACCTGTTACTGCCAATGCTCAAAGTGTGCCTAGTCCACAAGTTCCTCCTGCACTACCCCCTCCTTTGCCTCCTACAAAACTCGACTGTTTGGTCACAGACGCCCTAGAAGCAGCGAAGTCTCCGTTGGAACAGCGCCTCTCTCTCCTATATGGTCCGGTCTTCTTTGATGAACCCCCAATTGGGGTGTATATCGCCGTCTCGGTACCTCCCAGCCCTGTTAATGCCTCCATTTTCTCCCTATATTGGGGTAAGGATGCAAAAGACAATGTTTGTCACAGTGTTCGAGGGAAGCGAGATGCAGGACGTGCAGCTCTGGCGGGTCTGCTATGTGCTCTCCAACGATTGGACTGCCAACCCCGCTCGTCAAAGATCAGACGAGTACAGGTCTTTACCACCTCGGACTACCTCATTCAGTCTCTCACCTCACTGGTCATACGGAACAAAGAACATGGGTGGGATAAAGCAAATGCAGACCTTGTTCAACTCCTGGTGAAGTGGATCCAGCATCGTGTTGCACCTGTGGAGTTCACCCTTCTCAAGTCGACGACTACAAATGCCCATTTCCAAAAGGCTACTGCGGCAGTTAGGAAGTCGGTGTCGTCTAATTCTTTGCTTGACTGGAATCCTGGCAGTGTTACTCGTACGTCTCAATGTGATTGTTACCTTTGAATGGATGGTGACCTTTGTTTTAGCCTCGCCGCCTGTCCCAGGCAACTTTTGTCCAATACGGAATACATCAAAGGTTATTACACATTCCCCTATGGCTCCATCCAATGGCGCGCCTCCATCATCACCACAAATCATCATTCCGACTGCCGATGACCTGTCAGAGGTCTCAGATGACTCTGATTGTGAGTCCGGGCAGCGTACTACTCTCTCTCATCGAGGGAGACGACGTTTACGTGAACTCCGTCAGCGGAATTTGTCACGGCTTCTGAGCTGCTGCTCATCCCGTGAATTCTGGGACCTCATTAGAGACTGGACAGATCCTAAAAAGCGCCCTGCTCATGTCACTGCAGACATGCTTCGTGACAGTTTCTGCCGTCGGTTGAATCCTCCGGATGTCCTCCCCAGCAACTTCGATAGCGAGCTTTATGAAGCTCGGGCGGCTATGTCTGATGCCATTCCTTCCTCCACACATGATGATACGCCGGGACAGTGGTTTTCCCGTGCTTTCACGGAAGACGAGATTTGTGCTGCAAAGAAGCTTCTCTCCACACGCAACACCAAGTCGGCAAGAGGGATAGACAAAATCTCTTATCAGCTTATTGATGACATACCGGTCGACCTCCTCACTTCGTTGTTCAACTCCTGCATTCAGGATTCCGATGCACCACGTGACTGGTTTACGACGGTATTAGTGGGCCTTTTGAAGCCACGAAAGGACTGTAAAGACCCAGAGGGTTATAGGCTGGTGGGATTGGAGTGTTGCCTTCTTAAGATGCTTACCCTGCTTATTGACCAACGAGTCCGCTCTTGGGCCGATTCCATTGCCATTATCCCTGACTCCCAAAATGGCTTTCGAGAAGGTTTCCGCACACACAACAACTCCTACATTCTTCGGACAGCCATTGAAGATGCACGCCATCAAGGAAAATCGTTGTATGTGGCTTTTGTGGACATCACCAACGCTTTCCCCTCGACACACCTTCCTACCTTGTGGGTGAAGCTTCACAAAGCAGGAGTTGCAGGCCCCCTTTTTGACTGGCTTCGCATGATATATGTGCGCATGCAGTACGTTGTGCGCCATGGTGGCGAGCTGTCCGCTGCATTTAAAAGCTTGATTGGAGTCTTGACTGGGGACACTGCTTCGCCGACGTTGTGGAACATCTACTTTGCAGATCTGACATTCCCAGACGATGCTGATGACATTGTCATGGATGGTCGCCACGTCTCCCATTTAGAGCAGGCTGATGACGTGGTACTGTTCTCGACGTCGCTCACCGGGCTCCAAAAGAAGCTGGATCATTTTCGTCGATGGTGCGACTTCAACTTCATGACCATCAGTATTAAGAAGACTGAATTCATGGTGTTTGGCCCATTGCCATCATCACCGCCTGTCCTTCTCGTGTATGGTCACAAGGTCAACCTCGTCGACTCCTTCAAATACGTGGGTGCCGTGTTTGGCTCTACTACCCGCGACATCTTTCTTGCACATTATCAACGCAAGGCGTCCAAGGCTCGGAACGTGGCGAATGCTACTTTTGCAGCAGAACAGATGATTGGGTCTCTACCCCCGTCTGAGGGAGTACGCTTGTATATGGCTCGGGTGGACCCTCACCTCACCTTTGGCTGCGAAATCATGCTGGACGTGGACGATAAGGGCATATTGTTGTTGGAGCGAGTACAGCTCAATTTTCTCCGCCGCCTTCTCCATGTCAACCGCCGCTCAGAGCGATGTTTTCTTTTCACAGAAACAGGGATGATGCCTATTCGTGCGCGGAGAGTTCTCTTGGCCCTGGGATACCTCAAGTACATCTTATCTCTCTCACCCCGCACCCTTGCCCACACTGCTTTTCGCCATCAGATCACGCTGACTTACCACGGCTATCCGTGCTGGCTGTCTGACTTGCGCCTGGTATTAGCGCGCATCAGAGTTCCACCAGCATTGCTGGCTAATTCCAGCTTGTTCTCGTGCGAGGGCGTGGATGTCGTTGTTCAACTAGTGAAGGATCTGACTGCTTCTCAGCTTGACATGGATCTCCGAGCGTCGTCCAAGCTTTGGCTTTTGCAGCAGAGAGTTGAATTCGACTCCAAGGGGTCTCCACTTCCTCCTACGCCCCATGCGTTCCGTCACTATTTGAAAGCCTTAACGATCCCAAAACACCGAAAGGCATATGTTCAGTTGGTGACGTCATGTCATGGTTTTGCAGTGGAGAGATTGAGATGGGTTGAGCGATACAGAGGTTTGGTGCCGAGACATTGGAGACTTTGCAGGTTTTGTCGAGCGACGGTAGAAGACGAGGTACATGTATTGCTTGAATGTCCTGGTAACTCGGATGTCCAAGTGACTAGAGACACATTTTTACATACTCTATTCTCTCGTTTGCCCGCGCTCAGAACAATGTATGCCGAATCTTCTCGCTCTCTTTTTCTGCTACAAATCATCCATAGACATGATACCCTTCCTCTTGTGGCTAAATATGTCTATGATATTTCGCAGATATACGATTCTACCGAGATGTACATACCGGCACAACATTTATACCTGCCTCCATAGTAATTTCCCTTAATGCACGAATTGGTCTTATTTCTTTTCTGTCGGATTGCAGTTGATATTGGGAGACTGCTGCCTAAGCCGCATGTTCGGACCAATGTTGACTTGTAGTCCCCGTGGCATGTATGAGGGACGCCATACGTGTAGCACGGAAGCGGCCGTTCCGCAACGGGACCTGGTGCCGTTCTCCTCCTCCTCCTCCTCCTCCTCCTCCTCCATCGACAGCTGGCATGAGCGCGTGCACGAAACAATCTCCACCGCTACCCAAACTTCCCATGCAGGCTCAGCATGTACTACAGCATTCACACTAACGCCCTCTGGAGATCATCGACCATTCCATCTATCCATCACATCGTGCACCTGGCAACAGCTATAAAGCTGTGGGATGACTCTTGTTCTCCACGGTCTCTTCTGCTGTTCAATTACCACCACCAAGACCCTCAGCCCTAGTCCTCCTTTGCCAATAATGGCCTTCAATAATGCCTCGCACTTCACCTTCACCGGTCAAGCTATCAACAATGTATCGGGCGACCAGTTCAACGTCACAGGGGGAGTAGTACATATCAATTCACGGGCGGATGCTGAACCTACAGAATACGACGAGGTATGTGCACCTACAGTGACGTACTCTCATAAGTTGAACATGAAAATGATAGTTCAAACGGGTAACGACAGGGGAAATGTATCTTTTAGAAGAGATCCATCATGGCGTTATCTTGGCCTGCGGTCACTCACCCCGGTGGTGCAAATGTGATGCACGTCGTATAGCCCAGGGAACAATCTACAGTGTCGAATTGCCTGAGCGGAAAATCAAGTGCACCGCCATAGAATACAGAGGCCCAGAGGCACGAGAGGTTTGGGAGGAAGAATTCCGTCGTTTTTCACAAAACAGGTTCGTCACCGCCTTCCCCGCCCAACAACTTCACTGACAGCCAGATAGATCCCCCGACGCATGGCAACTCTACGGCCTGAACCGATCTAATGTCCCATTTTTGATCTTCCACGACAGTGAGTCTTCCTCCCTCTTCAGCAATGCCGTGTACTGATCGAGTTGGCGCAATAGAGCTTGTTCCTCTTGGGCATTTTTACAAAAACTCGTTCTGGGGGGATCTTTCTGTTTGGTGGTTGGCGGTGCGTCCTAAACTTGGTGTCTCCTGTACCTGCAAAAGCTGAACCTGTCTTTTTAGAAGAAATTGGCTTGCTATGAGTCGGAAATATGGTTGAACACGAGAGGGACACTGACTAAGGGACCCAAGGGGCCTGGTTTTCTAGTCGAATACGCTACTGGAGAACCCGATGGAATGACTATCCCATCCTCAGCAAAGATGCTACAAGACGACATTTCCTTTCAATTCTTCCAACAATTCCCTTCAAAGACGATGGACTGTCTCATTGTGGATTTTGCATGGGAACATAACTCAAGTTCACCGTTCGACTTTTTTCGTGAAGCGCCGCTCAACATCCCACCAGAAACCACCCCAGAATCCCTCGATGGGCTTCGCATTGATACTGTATACTCACCTTCACTGAGGGCTGTTGCGAGGTGGCGGGCGTCGTGGGAAATGGACAAGAGGGAGGGGTTGGTGGATAAAACGGTATTGGATGATGGGCTGATTCGGTGAGTGAGCGTGGGTGTAATGGTTCAGTTTTTGGTGCTAATTTCTTAAGTTTCAAGCTAGACAGTCCAGATGTCAAGGCTCATTTCTCTTTTGACTGGTGCAAATCTGGGCAGAGTTGGTTGTCCCAGAGCACAAGGATCATCGATGCCTGCAGGATGCCAGGAACAGAGGAACAATGCTGTACGTCCTCCCCTTTCACTATGACAATTGAACTCATCATCCTTCCTTTGCACAGATACAGTTTACTCATACCCTAAACTCATTCTCGAATCAACACCATCAAGATATCTGAATCGACAAAGACTCTTACCATATGAAGCACCCCTGCCCATCTACCTCTTCATCTACCTTCTTCCCATGTCCGTGACTGAAATCGAGTCGTGGGGAGAAAACAGGACCTATTTCTGGTCTCTTGATGAGAATGGGCAGTCTGAGATGACGGAGGAGGAATGTAGCCAATGGATGGTTCCAAAGCTGGTTACAAAGGTAGACTTCCTTTTCGAGCCAAAGGTGCGGACATGGCCAACCCATGTCTACACTGCCATCCGCAACTGGCAAGTCGCTCGTGGCTTCGACCCTACCACTGCCGATTTTGCTCGGAGTTTGGGACATCTGGAGTTGGATATCCTCCTCGATAACAAGACAATGGGAAGTCGGTTTGAAGAAGTTCATGGTTAGTCCCTCAATCTCGCAGTTGTTATGTTGTTAATTTACGATTCACAGAAACCTCATCTTCTGGCTCATCTACTCCCGAAACATGGAGTAACCAAAGCACACCGGAGCACCTTGATATACCTCTGCCGGCTGAAGGTCAGTACCCGGTTCAAAGTTCTCTGTTAGTTTCGCCATCTCACTTGACAACAATAGTCGCAATCCCTCAGCCTTCACAATTCACCATGCCGCCAAAGTATTCAAAGATGAAAGCTCAACCGAGAGCTGAATCACCTCAGATGCAGCCGATGATGGTTGACAGCTCAGACCCTGCGAGCATTCTGGGGAAACGCCAAAGAGGCAGCGAGATTCAGACGAGAAGCACCAGACAAAGGGTGTCATTGTTTTTGGTAAGTCATTCAACGGCAAGTTCTAGATGATCGTGCTGACTATCTGCAGGTACTTGTGTCCTATACGATTCCTTGCTTCATTTGCATATTTATGTGTTATTCTTACTTTTCTTCCTCTCCGGTGGTTAGTATGTGTAAGGCGCACAACAATACATGAAATGTGCGCTCTACGAGTTGAACTTGTTGTATTATATCGTCACGGTCTATATCGTTCAATACTATGTATTTGACTCCATGTAATAAGGTTCTGCACCTCGCGTAGGATACCTTGATCAATGGATTGCTACTGCCCGTCGGTGATATGCCTGAAAGTAGCATCCAGTGGCGCATTGAAGATGTGTTCAGGGTGTAGTGAAGTAGTCCGCTTGAATGTCATTTGTCGGATAACCGTGCTGTCACACCCGCATGTTCGTGTCTGGAGAATAGAACCAACATACGTTCCATGGCCAATTGAACGTCGACTTTGTGAGGGTGTTTAGGTTTTTATCAGTACATACACGATAAATACACAGATAATACAAAAGATATACATTACAGAAGTACTAGGAATTATACCACCTAACGAGTGTTCGTTTAGCCTTTCGTTAGCTGGAGAGGCTCCATCTTGTACGAAATCCACTGAATTTGAAGCAGGGCAAGAGGGCCAGAAATTTTAAGCGCCCAAAACTTGACCCCGAACTAGACTCGAACCACTCGCTGCGGCAGAGTTTTGAAGATAGTCGTTCAAAGCCTGCTGCGCCGGTGAAGGGTAGGGCCCCATCACCGTGCAAAGCGGCTGGTGTCGAGTCTAACCCCGAACCACCGCCTTGTCACCGCCTCGTCAGCTTTCCACCTTGTGCTTCAGCTTTCAGGACCAGGAATTTTGGTTCAATGAGCTGCCGATGAGCGTATTGGTTCTCCTCTATGTCTCGTTGGACCGCTGGGATCCGACTGTAACTGACCGGGACCCCTGGGTGACCTGGGTGAGTCAGTTCAGTTACGAGTTCGGATTTATCCGAATTCGTTCTTTATCGGTGAGCTCTGCGTTGGTCCTGTCAAACCCTGCCCTCTGATTGGCTGAATTCTTTTTAGTTTCTCCCACGGTCTCTGCATGCCGCCGGATGTTGTCGACAGCTGTCAAGATGTCAACCCCTTAATAGAAGTGTGTTCAGGCACATCCATGTTGCCCCCCAACTCTTCGCAAAGAGTTACATGTAGCTGGTACCATAGTTGATGTCAGCAGTAGGTACCCATCTATTGTTACCAGTGCTGCTGCTTTTTTACCTTGTTCCGGAAATAGATAGTGCACTTCTTATGATGAAACTATGACTGTAAATTCACTATATCCCTACTATCTACATGTAACCTAGCTCTAATTCAGCTCTATGTGAATACTCCAGTACTATGTATCTCCACAGAGATGCATATGCCGAACCCAACCAGCTCAAGGGCTTCAACTCTTTGTAAATGTGATCATGTGACGACCTTAGGAGTAAGGTCGTCATGTGACTCTCAGGGTTTGGTTAGGGTTGACAATGAACAGTGAATATCGAAAGTTGAATGTTGAATGTTGACGCAATGTTGATATCGGGCAGACTTGGGTTATGCTCAGTACAATGAGAGGTGAGTCAATGTCCTTTGTTGAAAAAAAAAAGGTGCCGAACTCGGTCCTGTCAGCGTTAGCTGACCCATTCCTGCTAGTCTCAGACACCTGGCATTCTTCATTCATCCGAAAAAGTCCCTATTTAGCGAAGGGGTCGACCTCGTTTCGAGTACCTACTACGACAATGCCGTCCCTCGAAAACCAGCCACATGCTCTTGCTTGCCCAGGTTAGTCACTTTTCACCTGCGCTTCATACAAGGCTCATGTTCGGTTCCAGTCGATGAATGTTCTTTCACCGTTGATATCGCAGTCAAATCTTCCGATGGACGTACATTCGGTGCGCATCTGAAGAACCTCGAGTGGTTCACGGAAGGATTCCCTCTCGGAAATTCCGTGACTTCGACAATTGAAGAACCAGTAGTGCTCACGGAAAACGGAGATGTGACTGAGCTTCTATTGGCATTCACGCATAACTCGCCTGCTCCTGACCTCACAAGCCGCAGCCTCGATACGGTCATTGGTCTCGCAGATGCAGCTGATAAGTATGGCGTCTATCATGCGTTGACGGCATGCAGGCAAACTATGAGGTATGTAGTTGATCCTATGCCTACTATTGCCCTCAGTGTTGACAACCTGCGCTGCTGCAGACTGCTTTCCGAAGAATTGGAGCGAAACGCACTCGGTGTTCTCAAGTCCAAGCTGGCTCATAGCAATCTTGAGGATATCGATTATATTGCGCCAATGACGATGAAGCTGAAAATCGAAGAGGCACTCGATTTATTTGGGGAGAATCATACAAAGGAATTCTGTCGCTGGGTGAGGCACCCTCAATGGCATAGGTTCTTCATGCTCACTGAAGCACTTTCTCGTGTTAGCTAAGGTATCAGCAAACCTACTTGATGGCTCTAGAGAAATATCGCAAAGCGATTTCGGAGTTGCCTATTCGTCACAAATTGCCAGATATAGTGGATCCCAAACGTCCAAGCTGGGCCAACATCAACCGCACAGTAGTCTGTCCCCAATTCGCAAACTTTTCGAGATCGGTTCTTGCTGCGCTGGAGGAGACCTCGAGTGTAGGATTCCCAACACCGAAAACGTTCCGTAGAACGGTGAAGTTTGTTGAAGCACTGCCAGGAGTACCGACGCCCTGTCTTTGTGGCGTGGATGCATGGAGCGAAAAGGTAGTGAAGATTCTAGAGGATCCGCCAAAGTGGTCAAAGTAACAGGAGATACTTACTTGACCGGGCCCATAACAATCTGGTATCCACTCCAAGATTATAGGACTGTACGAAGCACGTTCGAGATGGATTCGGATTCACATGCCTGTGGTTGACTACTGATACGTCCTGGGCATATGATGAACGTTTTGCGTGTTAAACAGTTCCTTTCAGTATTTAGATGCTTCCCGGAATCTGCTAATACATAGATGGTAGCTCCGTAAAAAACTGTACAGGTTGAGGCAGGTCGCGAAGCAGGCAAGAGCCCGGGCCGAATAGAAATTTCAAGCGCCCAAAACTTGACCTCGAACCATCACCACCGTGCTTCAGGACCAGGAACTTTGGTTTAATGAGCTACCGGCCAGCGTATTGGTTCATCTCTATTCGAATCGAAGTGGGTGTGTAATCAAATGATAGAACACGTTAGCCAGACTATGAACCTCTGTGCACTCACTATTCGCGTCGGCCAACCAACAAGAAAATCGATGAGGTACGAGCTCAGTTCTGAGTTTGTTTGTGTCCTTCTTGTTCATCTCTCATCTGGCAGATGGTTCTCTGAAGAATTTGAGTCTAATGCCCTCTGTATTGTATAGTACAAAGCAGGCCGTAATGATCCGGAACTTGAAAATATCGATTATATCGCGCCGAAAACAATGAATCTCTTGATTGTACGCGTGCTCGAATTCTTTGGAGAGGATCATGCAAAGCCATTTTGGCGATGGGTGAGGTGTTATTCTATGGCTTGGGTTCTTCAGGTTTATTGAGATAGTTTTGTTACCTTAGCTGAGATATCAACATCTCGCTATCGTGGATAGCGAAGGCGATGTCATATGCACACTCCCTACAGCGTATCTCGAGACCAAACCGATTTCATGATCTCGTCTATCAACTGCATTCTATCCTGCCAGCTCTCTCCTCGTAACTAGGAGTGTTAGGCACTGAACCTCAAAGGTCAGGCCGATTGTCCTCGGTAACGGAGCTATACGACAAGACCACGAATGAAGCTTTCCGAGAGGTCTGTCACATTATCCCCTTGATCAGCTGCAACCACTGTATGCCCGTTTTTGCTGGACAAAAATCGTCCTAAGCCGTCCGGGAACGTTCCAGCATGTCCGGGACGGCCCGTGGACGGGAAGAGACCGCATCGGACGGTATAGGATGTGAATGGACATTCCGAAAGACGTCCGATTACGTCCAATCACGTCCTGTCCCGTCGATAGACAGTCCCAGGACATTCCAGTACCAGAAAAAAGCGAAGGGGTTGCAAGATCCTTTCAAATCAACCTTGACCAAGGGGACAGTCGAGGGACCAACACTCGACCGTGTCGTGGCCCGATCGGACGTCTTTCCGACGTATCCTCGACGTATTCCTGGCGTCGCTTAGCACGCTCAGGCTGTCACGCTTTACGAGCCGTTAATCTTTTTTTTTTGCGAACTCATGAACATACAATAACTTAAATAAATCTACTACATGAATCAACATATTCGGAGGCATAGATACATAGCTCATCTGATAGCACAATACTAGTAAAGTGGTATAGATAAAAAAAACATTGATGGCAAAGTGATGGATGAAAGTGGGTTGACTGGGCTGCTACAAGCAGAGTTATGAGGATGTAGGACATTGAATGCATACTATTAGAGAGTATATATTCCAATTTTCGGGGGAGAAGATTCAGGGATGACAGCGGACAATGAGCGTTTTTTGGGACGGGCCGGCGCTTACATGTTCAATGCACTTCTCTGTTCGCACCCCGGCGTCTTTCTGGTAGCTGAACTTTTGGATCTAGCAATGCAACAAGAATTGGCGTAGGAGTGTTTGCATATCAAGAGTATGCTGGGCCATTTTGGGAGCTGAAGGGGATGTAGGGTCAGCATCATAAATTAATCTTCATATCTTGGCAAGGTATAGTATAAGGGATGTTATATTGCTAAGATTTAATATATGGCCTGTGACTGTGACCGTTGGGCGTCTTGGGCGCATCTCGGATGCGTCGGGGACGGCTTGTCGACGTGTCGTGGACGTTCCGCGGAAGGTCTTCCGTCTGACTAGAGAGGCTCCCTGTCATCCTCATAGCAGTCGAGGGCCGCTTTCACGCAATCCTTTACAGTCCTTTAAATGGCGGTCCTAGACTGTCTGTGGAATGGACTGGACTGGATTGGACGCCATTGGCAGTGAACGGACGTATATCAGGCAGTCCATTCTCGTCGGATCACGTCGAATGACGTCCGATCCCGTCCAATCCGGTCTGCGGACATCACTCGACTGATTAGGACGATTTTTGTCCAGTGAAAACAGTCATACCACTGACTTGATTGTAGCAAATCGTACTCAACTCTGCTCCTGGCTCCTTTGCGGTCAACGGGATCTCATACGCACTTCAGTGTTTGCGTGTCTACATTGGCTGGCTTAGTACTCAGAAGCAACACACCGAAATTTTCATCTTACTCGAAAGTACTGGTAAGTTTCTTGGGACTGGATAATGATATGGGGGCTTAATTGTTTCCAGTTCAGGAAACTTATACCTCTGCCCTGTCGGGATTCCTCTCTGTGAAACGGGAGTCGACCCTTGTATATTTCCTTCGTGTAGTTCAAGCAAGAAACTCAGGCTCGAACCCACTCGCGGTCCCAAGGATTCCTCAGGCCTTGTCTCCTGTCGCCTCTTGCCTGTTGACGAAGGATAAAACATACTTATTACTAAGATTCCGGCCGCACCGGGAGAACTTCTATTTTCTGGGGGGGATGAAATCAGTTGTCATCACTGAGTACTGAAGGTTCCTCCTAGCTCCACCTTCGTGTCACAGGTACTTTCTCATTTTACATAATAGTGCGCGGTAATCTGGTGTCACTGAATGCTGGAAACTGATAACTTATTCCGTGAATAGGTCACATTAATGATGGCTCATGGGTGTAGTCTGGTGCAGTTCACCCATTTTACTGTACCTGCATCCGTACATGTGATGGTACTTGGCCAATCAAATTGCAAATCCATCCTTGAGACGGAAAAGCAAGTACACGAGAGTGGCAATGATGATCATAATCATATCCACCGTGCTGCCATTCATGACGGGTATCATCAGGTATATTGCATCACGATAGTTGCTGTATGCGATGCCCTAACTCTTATATAAAGCTTACTGGATCGTTCTAGGGCTCCTTGGATCAAAATGACCGAAGCTACTCGTGCCGCGAAGCTCACTGCGATAGCTGCGCTACTGGAGTGCATACTCTATGGTATGTCCTTGAGCCCCTCTTGCAGATCATACTCCGCGATCTTACAGCTCCACGAAAAAAGGAATCCTTTTTGTGCTGTTTATCGTCACTATATTTGCAGCCTCTCGAAAGCACAAAATCACGTCTCAACATGTTCGTCTTCATTCTGTGGGGGCGATCATGATCATGTTGGCAACGATAGTGAGCATTGGTCCTCTCTTCAGTTTCAGCATTAATCTAATCAATGGTTTCGTAGCATGTTGCACTTAATATTCATCGCGTCGCAGATGCTTTTGGGAGAGGTGATACGGGAGCTGTTCTGATCCCATTCAGAAGTGCTTCGTTCCTTATCAAACAAATTACGCTTACACTGCAGGTTATTATCGGAGATGCATTTTGGGTGAATACGGTTATAATAATAACAATGGTTAGTAATCTAACTGACACTGTCTAGCTCTATCGACTGCACGTCGTTTGGAGAGGAGACAAACGAGCAACATTCCCACTGGGAGCAGTATTACTTGCGGCCTTTGCGTTTGGGGTTCATTCTATCGTGCTATACACACAATCAACATCCGATGCCTCAAGCCCTCTTTCACTTAATATCCGTATTTCGGGTGGTGTAACGGTAGCTTTAGGGCTTGTTACAAATTTTGGGTGTACAAGTGCGTCCCATGATTTCATTGAACAGCTGATGAATGCTGAATGTGCTACGGACAAGCTCTCATTGCTGGTCGCCTGTTTTACACCCACTATAAAGTTCGCGACGTGCAGAGTAACCCCAGCGGAGGTGGCAGTGTGATCATGATATTGGCACTGGTAGTCGTGGAGTCTGGTGCTTTATACACCGCATTCTTACTTCTCTGGGTCGTGTCACTGGCTGTTAATAGCCCTATAAATAGTGTCCCGGACCAAACCGTAGGTTTTAGGCTTGTTTCTTTTTCGCAATTTCACACTAAGAATTATTCGGTTTTCAGGTCGTCCAAATCATCGTAAGTCGATCACTTCTAAAGACGATTCTCACAATCTGACATTGACCATCATGTTACAGGGAATAGTTTTCTACATGATGATGCTTCCAGCCACACTCGCGAATCATAATACCAACAATGCCACGCAGTCTAGTGCCAACATTAACAGTCACCCGACCAATAATATTCCTCTACGTTTGAGTCAGACACCAGGTTACCAGCACTTCGGCGGTGGGAGGGACACAGACGTTCTCAATCTCTCGCCGGTGGTGGTTCATGTCATGAAATGGGAAACTCAGACATAGGACTCCGAATCACTGTTGCCAGTTGGCAGTTCAACTTGACTCTCCAGTGGAGTCCTCGGAAGAAGCCAAGCTAACCCCCATGTGCATCATTCAATCGATCTGCACCACTGGATTGTGACTTCTCGTTGTAGAATAATGGATCTCTGAACTGTATCTGCAAATATATTTAGATTCTACTTGAGTGCTATGCTAATGGGGTCTTGGGCAATCCGCAATCTCCTTGAATCAGATGGCCGATCGTTGACAATCCGACAGATGAATTACGCGGTCTTGGGTGGTGGAAAGTAGTTTTTGTGGGGTCAATCGATGCGTGGAAGGCGTGTTGGGGACCAGTGAGCTTATTCATTCACTTTCAGGGTGATATTGGGCTGAACTAGGCGTAATTGATAGTGTGTAGGTACATAGGTCAAACGTTGGACTGAATGAATCAAACTCACAGAAGATATTCTACCGGGCCCATCATAAAGTGTTCATTTGGTACACTCACTGTAGGTGTTTGATGACGGTCGATCAAGAGTTTTCTGAAACCGCACAAAGCGCGTCCACCGGAATCAGGCGCGTCAGTTCCCACGAAAGGCAATGACCTCTTCCCTCCGGCCTTTTCGCTGGTTGAACACCTGCTCTCACCATTACCGGCATTTTCACGTCTCTGCATCCTTGAAAGCCTCTCGATCCGTGAAAATCAAAGGATTACCTCTAACTTACGACGACCTCCGTCCCTATGAACCCATAGAGCACATCCAACTCTACCGAGATAAAACTGCCTACATCAACTTTCTCGACTATCGTGTCGCCTCGCAATTCGTCCAATCCCATTCTCAAAACGCTTATATAGTTGGAAATGTGACAAGGGTTAGCTCGAGTACTCTCATCCGACTTTGGAGAGGGGAGTCGCGGTCGTTTGTATGGAAAGCCGGAGATGCGTCGCTCGCTACGGGTGTTGAAGATGTCAGGGAGCAATTCAAGAAATTTGGAACGGTGCTAGATGTAGAGGAATTGGAATCGTCTACGGACCGAAGGTTTAGGATAGCGTTCACGAGGTTGGATGATGCGGCCGAGGTTTGTATTCAGTATATCCCTCCGTACTTCAACTTATTTCATGAAGACAGGCAACTAAAAGCTACCCATCCGAAGATATCACACATCTTCCTTTCGATGTTGGTTCTGTCCAACAGACCGTCAGAACATTTCCCAACCTTGATCCCATACCCAAATTCTATGGCACGGACGAGCCTGGTATGGCCCACAACCTGGTTCATATACGAGGTTTTGTGCCAAATGTAGAAAATTGGACTATATTTCGCAGTCTAACCGCATGGCTTGAGGTCGAGAGTTGCAGAATGTTGGGAGGAGACGTGTTGGTATGTCCGCCTGATTTGTACGCTACGTGCCCTTCATTCAACACATACTATTAGGCGGTAAAGTTTGTCGAGCCCGTTCACTCAACATTCTTTATCCACCGGATCAACAAGACGCGAGCTTTCAAACTCCTTTTCTCGTGGCCCGAGCAGTCCGTGTTTAGCCACCACCGTTGGCTCTGTACGAGAATGGGTGCATCCAGACAACTCATGATGGATATTCCCACCTCGTTAGAGACGGAAGACAAGGATAGGGTACGAGAAATCGAAGCGAAACTCAAAGAAGAATTCTCGCCATTTGGAGTCGTGATCAATGTGACTATCTATCGCAGGCAGGGCTATGTCGAGTTTGTGGATATAGACAGCGCAGTCGAGGCAAGGAGGGCCTATACAGAGTCTGAAGGCAGTATTGGTGTGAAACGGTTGGTTATCCTTCCGCAGTCCGACAGGAGAAGTCCGTACAAACCGCTGACAGGGTCGACTACTAGACGTAGTCTTAAGGCGAACGAGACGTGGTGAGGTTGGAAGGGTTGGCAGTGCAGTTGTATCGTACCGTGTAGATGTAAGATATATATACCAACTCTTATCGAGCTTTCCCTATCATCTCTTGAGATACGAGCGATGGCGGTGGCTAGCGACTATAGACATGAACGGAATGGCATATATGGTGCACAAGCTCGAGGAAGGTAAGTAGCAATGGCACGTCGCACAACCATAGCGTTGGTTTTAGCAGGTATAAAAGCATGATTTATCTACTATTACTTTACATTGGTTCGTGCACCGACGGCTTCATCCGTACGAGTGACCACTATCGTTGCCTATCCGGGGGAAAAATATCATCTGCTCATCTTCAAGCCCTGGTATAGATTCCGGAGCCTGTAGCATAGCCTCCACCGCTCCTTCAATGTCCATAAAGTCAACAAATCCCGCTCCAGCATGAGTGTTCACGCAGCCCACCAATCCCAATGCCGAGAATGATTCCTTCAATTTCGCTTCGACCGCTCCTGGCTCAAGCTTAAGCCTTTTACCCACCAGCGAAGCTGATTTTAGCAGAAGGTTGACCGGAATCCGTAATTTTATGCGCCTGGCTATGCCAAGTTGTGCAGCCAACCAACGATGTTGGTAGAAGGTGGACTGTACTGGGCGGGAGCAGACACTTCTGAGCCAGGGCCAGAGGTTGCCCTTCCCTTTCGGGGCTCGGCGAAGGAAGGTGTTCAAGCATGCCGGCTCAGTGAATTTGAGTGCCTGTTGTATATGTTGGGCGAAAACTGAGAGGAGATAGATCCAATGGGCATACCAATGTATTATTATCCAATCGCATACAATTATCAATGTTGATATCCCATAGTGCAGTGTATAATCGAGACCAATTTTCTTCAGTCGGCACGAAGTCCCGTATATGAACCACATTATAAGCCATATTATACTTATCCCAGACCTGGAATGCAGGGAACGTTCTGACGGCTTGCTGAATTGGTCCAATTTCAAACGGGACATGTTCAATATCTTTGGGTGGGTAGCTTTCAGCTGCCTGGATTGAAGAAATGAGCTGGGGTACATACAAGTTGGACTAGACACTACCGAGACGCACCTCAACTGCATCTTCCAGCCTCGCAAACGTTATACTGTACGCCTTCTTCCTTGAAATATGTTCTACCTCCTTCACGTCCAGTACCATCCCAAAAGTGCGAAACTGCTTTATGACACCATCAATGTCCAGGGCGAGATCCTGTTCACCTCTTGGTCTCCATACGAACGTCCGTGACTGGCCCTTCCAAAGCCTCGCGAGTGTACTTGGGTTCAATCTTGACACATCGTCGGATGACTGTGTATGTTGACCGTGAGCTAGGGCAAATTGTAAGGCAACACGATGGTCGAGAAAGCTGATGTAGGCAGTTTGGTCTCGGTAGACTTGGATTTGTTCTATGGGTTCATAGGGGCGGAGGTCATCGTATGTTAGAGGTGTGCCTTGAACTTTCACGGTTCGAGAGGTTTTGAGAGCAGATAGATGAAGAGGACGGCAATGGTGAGAGCAGGCGTTCAACCAGCGAAAAGGCCGGAGGGAAGAGGACATCTCGTGGGAACTACACGATTTATTCTCTTTCTTTCCTCCTCTCATCGACCACTCATCGTCACGGATTTCCGACTGGTTCTGTATGCTTAGAAGACTTGAGAATTCGAGCTTCATCTGGGACGGTACATCGGCAATGGGTAAAGACGCGAACTTGAAGTCCAATCAGCAGACGGTCAATAAACGAAATACGGAGTTGACTCTAGGTCGGTAAGCTCAAACTTTTCAGTTCTATTCTATGTGAATAGTAACACGTTTATAGGCTTGTCAATTGTCTATATGATATCTAGGTCCGTCGCACTCAAACCCATGCACTGTCTTGCGCGTCATACACCGTACTCGGAAGTGTCAGTGGGCATACGGCAGGTCAGGCCAAAACTTGCTTCTGCGTAGTCTAGAAGTCTTGCGCATTCTGGAGGCCAACGCACATCATTCTATCTATCGCGAGTCTGCGGAAAGTGACAAGAAAGGGGCTGGTCCAGAACCTCATCGTTGACCCTCTTCAATTTCGGAGGGATGGCTTCAAGAACACAAACACCCGAATGAGCTCCGATATGGACGCTGTAAAAGAAGGAGATTATCGCTGTATCACGTCCCATGGTGAGTCTTCTATCTACTCGCTCGTTGAATGCAACTTGACCCAGAATTCCGTTCCAGTTGGACATCTCGGGCAGACCGTAACGGTAAATGATCAATTCCATGCTCTTCGTCGTGTGCGAATCCAGGTCCCTATCTTTTCCTGGACTCATGAGCGACGTACTAGCGAATATAGTCAGTGCTAGTGGAACATTATAATGTCGATCCGAGGCTCTTCAAGGCCAGTATAGCGCTTTCTGGAGGATTATCTGTTGGGCATTGTCGTTGGGTTGGGCGCGCGCTCAGAGTTTGTTGGGTGACGGCTTTGGGTTCGTTGGTACTATCAAGTTACATTGTCCCATCTGTACTATCGTTCGATTTGCGATACTATGTATAAAGTTCCACTATAAACCATATCCATCGTCGCTGCCTCTGCCGCCATTTCCCACGTGAGACCATGACCTCTTCCCTCCGGCCTTTTCGTTGGCGGCATTTTCGCGTTTCTACAACTTCCCACCACTCTCGTTCTGCGAAAATCCGAGGATTACCACTCACTTACGATGATCTCCGTCCCTATGAACCTATAGAAAACGTTCAAATCTACCCAGACAAAACTTGCTACATCAATTTTCTTGACTCTCGCGTCGCCTCACGATTTTCACAAGCCCATGCTACAAATGCTCAGCCATCCGAAACGGGGACAAGACTCAACTCGACTGCTTTGGTGAAGCTTTGGAGAGGCGAGTCACGGACGTTTGTTTGGATAGCGAGAAGCGAAGAGGATACTCGCGCTATGGGTATCGACGATGTCAGGGAGCGATTTAAAACGTTTGGGTTGGTGGTTGATGTGGAAGAGCTAGAACCAGAAGGTGCTACAAGGGAACGACAGTTCTCTATAACGTTTGCGAGATTAGACGATGCGGCCAAGGTGCATGTCCAACCAATGTTCACCGTGTTGCTTGCATCATCGTTACAGTACTCATTTATCCAAGATAGGCAGCCAAAAGCTTACCTCCAGAAGACATAACACACGTTCCTTTTGACATTGGCTCCGTCCAGCGGGATGTCAGGCCATTTCCCAAGCTAGACCCCATACCCAAATTCCAAGGCAAAAGTCTACCGGGTACGGCTCACAACCTGGTTCATCTACTTGATTTCGAGCCAAACGAGGCAAACTGGGCTCATTTTCGTGGTCTGGTTGCGTGGCTTGAAGTTGAGAGTTGTAGAATTCTGGAAGGAAATGTGTTGGTACGTCTCTCTCCGAACTTGTACGCTATGCGCCCTTCACTTAACATACTATCAGGCAGTGAAATTTGTCGAGCCCGTTCACTCAACATTCTTCCTCGACCAAAATGCCAAAAAGGGTCTATTCAAAACCTCCTCACAATGGCCTGAGCAATCCCCGTTCAGCGAACATCGCTGGTTAGCTTCGCAATTGGGTATAGCTAGGTTTCTCAAGATGGGTCTCCCGCGGCGAACCGACGAACTGGGACTCGAAGGAGTCAAACAAGAGATGGAAGAATCGAAAAGAGGCCCGATTGAGGGAACAATCAACGAATCCGAACGCGGGGAGATTGAGGCGAAACTGAAAGAAGAGTTTTCCAAATTTGGAGTGGTAGTCAGGACGAGTACTTACCCTGGAGTGGTAGCCTACCCAAAACGTCGGCAGGGGTACATTGAGTTTGCGGATACGGACAGTGCGGTAGAGGCTATGAGGACTCATATAGACTCTGGAGGTCGTTTTGGAGGAGAGCATATGATGTTCTATCCTAAACCACAAGGACGGAATCCGTTCCTGAACACGGTGGTGGGCAAGCACAGTTTGAATTTGGGCTGGTTGGGATGGTAGCACTCGAGCGAGCATGTCAAAGTTGTTTAGGAACGCTATAGAATACTCATGTAACTAAGGCTGTTTCGGATTGTCACTACCTATCCTTCAAGCTTCAGCGCAGGCGAAGGAGCGCTAGAGGCGTGGGAAGTACGTCCTCACTTGTCTCTCCCAGTCTCCACGACACTAAAACTGAAACCTCTGTACCCAGGCAAGACTCAATTCCTACGCGTTACATGAAGAACGTAGAAAGCGTATCGAGAACTAGACGAGAAGCTGAGAAGAGGGTCTTGAGAGATAAGAAGGATCTTCGAAAAAAAAAAACAGAATGGTACGTCTTTTTGCTTTACATAGAAAACTGACAGAAAACTAAGAATTCTTTTAGACGTGTCTATCATTCATCGGTAGTTCAGACGCCTCTGGAACATTGGGAAGCATCACCAGTGGCT
Organism: Paramarasmius palmivorus; assembly: GCA_037176845.1. Taxonomy (NCBI): domain Eukaryota; kingdom Fungi; phylum Basidiomycota; class Agaricomycetes; order Agaricales; family Marasmiaceae; genus Paramarasmius; species Paramarasmius palmivorus. The sequence continues at coordinate 330,720 of JAYKXP010000041.1, read as the reverse complement.
TGAACGGTACCGGAGCTCTCAATGATGCGACTAGTGGTTTGGGTACTTCAGGTAACTTTGGAACGTTGCGTGTCGTGTATGATGGACTAACAAAGGATTTAGGTGATACTTTGGAAAATGCCACCAATGTTTCCACTGACGCCTCGAGCAACTTAAGTGGAACTCTGAGCAGCACCACCAATTTGACTGGTTCATCTGGAGCGTTGGGGGATGCTACAGAAGGTGTAACAAATTCAAACAGCTCAGGTGTTGCTGGAACGTTAACTGGAACCGTGGCGGGTGCGACTAATGGCCTGACCAGTTCAAATGATTCGAACAATCCCGGCGTCTTGGGGAATGCTACTAGCGGTTTGGATAGCTCGGGTAAGTCCAAAATCTTCGGTGATATGACAAATGAGTTTACAGTGATATTAGGAGAGACTTTAGAAAACACCACCGGTACTCTGACAAATGGGTTGGGTGATACCGGCAGCAACACTCTCGGAAGCGTCGAAGGAAGCTTAACGAGCGTGACCAATTCAAATGAAACTGGAACATTGGGAGCTGCAACAGGAAGCACGATTGGCGCCAGTGAAGCTGGGATGCCAGGTACAACTAGTAACGTCACAGGAGCTGTAGATGGCGCAACGGGAGCTGCTACGAATGGTTTGACCAGTTTGGGTGATGCTGATGATTCGGCGGCTGGGACACTTGGAGACGTTACTAGTGGATCCAACGGAGTGTTAACCAGTGCCGGTGCAAGTGAATCCGGCGTATTGGGAAACACTACAAATAGCGCAAGTGGAGGTTCCCCTTCGAACGGTTTGACTGGATCGCTGGGAAGTAATGTTGGGGTAACAAGTTCAAGCACTTTAGGCGATACCGGAGAATTGAGTGCGACATCAGGAAGCGCGACAAATTCAGTTTTGCCTGGCACCAGTGACATTGGTTCCACTGGGACGATAGCAAACACAACGGGAAGTGTCGGAAGTGCAGATCCTGCAGATACATCGGGCAGCGTAACCGGTGGTTTAACCAGTCCTCTGGGAGGTGTTGGTGGTGGTACGACTGGCGATTCAGTCAGTAACGCTTCGGGGAGCGCAGCGGATACCTTGAACAATACGGGGAGTTCGGCCTCAGAAACATTGGGGAGTGCATCGGGAGGCTTGACCAGCTCAGGGGATTCTGGAATGCTCAGTAATGCGACCAGCGGAATAACGGGAAGTTCAGTCGATTCAGGTAGCGGGACTTTGGGAAACGTCACCGGTGGTTTGGGCACTTCAGGTGAGTTTGCATCATTGAGTAATACATTTTCCGCTGAAGAGAAGTTCAGGTGACGCATTAGGAAGCATCACCGACGGTTTGACCGAAGGGTCGAGCGTTTCAATCGGTGGAACTCTGGGTAACACCTCTGGTGATTTGACCAACTCGTCTGGGACATTGGGGGATGCCACAGAAGGTCTAACGAGTTCGAACACTTCGAGCACTGCTGGAGCCTTAACCGGAACTGTGGCTGGTGCAACTGGTGGCCTAATTGGGTCGGATGGTTTAGCCAATTCTGGTTTGGAAAATATCACTGATGGCGTGGACAGTTCAGGTAATTCCGGAAGATCAGTGATGTGGTTAATGGGCTAACTGTTATCTCAGGCAACACTTTAGGAGGCACTGCCAATGGTTCGACTGGTAGTTTGGGCAATACGGATAGCGGGACTCTCGGAAACACTACGGGAAGCTTGACAAGTTCAGGCAGTTCAAATAACACTGGAACGTTGGGAACTTTGACAGGAAGCTCAGTTGGCTCGGGTGATTCTGGAACGCTCGATAGCGTAATCAGCAATACCACGGGAACTACAGGTGGCGTGACAGCAGTCCTTACCAACTCAAGTAGCCCGGCGATTAGCGCACTTGGAGCCACAAATCTCACTAGTTCTGATAGCTTAGGCGAATCTGGAACGTCCGCCATTGACAGTTCGGGTACTTCAGGTGAACCCATGAATCCGTCTAATGCGCTTTTGCAATGACTAACTAAAACTCCAGGCGACGCCGTTGGAAATGCTACCAATGGTTTGACCGGAGGACTATCCAACTCGATTGGCGGAACTCTGGGTGATACTACCAGTGATTTAACTGGCTCAGGTAGCTCTGAAACCTTGGGAAATGAAACGGAAGGCTTAACGAGCTCGAGCAATGCCGGAGCTTCAACTGGTAACCTGGCTGGTACAAATACTTCACAGAATTCTGGAGCTTTGGGGAATGTCGCAAGCGATGTGGATAGCTCAGGTAATCTCAGAGTATAGGTCATGTAACCGACGGGCTGACTGAGATGGTTCAACAGGTGTATCCAGTAGTACAAGTGGCGATTCAATTGGTGACACTTCGGGAAGCGCCTCGGGTAGTTCAATCTCAACCATAGGAACCGCAGTGGGAGTTTCAAATGGCTCGGAAGATTCTGACGCCCTCAACAATGCGACTAGTGCAGCCACGGGTGGAGTGCTAGGAAACGTCACAGGAAACCTGACCAGCTCCAACGGGTCAGATAATTCCGGAGTTTTAGGAAACGTCACCAATGAGTTGGGTATTTCAGGTAAATCCGAAATACTACATAAAAGATTCAATGAACTGACTAGAAGTGCAGGTGGCACCTTGGGAAATACTACCGACAACTTAACTGGACAATCAAGCGATCCAAGCGAAGTTTCAAGCGATGCCACCACCTTGAGTGGCACAGCTGACTCTGGGACTCTGGAGGACGCAACGGGAGGCTCGACGAATTTAAATAACTCGAGCAACACCGGTGTATCAACTGGTACTTTGACAGGAACCTCTGCTGGCTCAACTAATTCAGAGAGTGCCAACAATGCCAGCGACATAGCTGGAGGTTCGAATGGGACTTTGGGAGGCGTTACCGATGGCCTTGCCAGCTCGGCGATTTCGGCTGGTACCTCAACCACAACAACAGGAAATACCAATCTGACTGGTGTTGTGGGATCATTGGACGGCGCTTCAGGTGGTCCGAGTGCAGGTTCTGGTGACTCGAGTAACGCTGGAAGTCTCACTGAGACCCTGGGAAATGTCGCTAATGGCGTGACCAATGGTACCAGCAGTTCTGGAGATACGGAATCGTTGGGAAGTGGTTCCGGGAGCGTTACAGAAAGCGTAGCAAGTGGCTTAACGGGAGCTTCGAGTAATTCGAGCAGCACTGGCACGGGAAATTCAACTGGAGCAGCAAACAGCACTGGCAGTTTGACAGGTAGTGCGGTCGATTCCGGAAGTGCGAGTACTTCGGGAGGTTCAGCTGAGTCGTTGAGCGGCGCCACCGATGGACTGACTGGAGGTTCAAACTCAACTGACTCTGGAAATTTGGTCAGTACCCTCGCAGGCGCTATTGCAAGTGCTACAGGAATCTCGGTTAATCCCGTGAGCCCGAGTGCAACATTAGGAGCCGTCACTAGCGTCGTCACCGGATCTGGGACGTCTGGAGATGCAGGTAATTCGGGCGATATCACCAATGGTACAACTACAACCAGTGGTTTGACTGGCGAGAATGGTTCCGGTACGGCATTGGAAAGTACGAGTTTAGGTGCTGATTCCGCGACCTCGACTGGAACATTGGGAAGCATTACCAGTAGTTCTATCGGTGCTTCGAGCTTGGATAGCGCAAACGGAACCTTAGGAGCAGTCAACAGTGGCGCTACCGGAGGTTCCAGTACTTCTGGCGGCACCGGAAGTTCAGGGACATTGGGCGGCATTACCGGAAGTGCAATCGGAACTTCAAGCGGCCCAAGTACCACTGTTGATACTTTAGGTACAGTTACCAGCAGCTCAACTTCGAGCAACTCAAGCAACTCTATAGGTACCTCAGGTATCACTACCGGAGGTTCTGGTACTTCCAGCAGCACTGGGGATGCGGGAACGTTGGAAAACTCTGCCAGTAGTCTCGCCGGAGGTTCTGTCAGCTCAAGCAACACTTCGAGTGCGATCTCGGGCAACAGTGGCTCATCAGGGAGCTCAAACAACTCCGGAAGTACTGGTAGTTCCGGTGACTTGATCACAACCTTGGTTAGCGTGGTCAGCAGCGTTACACAAAGCGCCGGTGCCTCTGGTACTACAGGGTTGTCGACGAGTAGTTCTGGGAACTCGATATCTGGAACGTCAGTTGGAGGTGTTGCCGATGTTTTAGGTGGTTCAGGTTCCACGATTAGCACTGGGGGCATCACAGGGACAAGTAGCTTGGCAAGCACTTCCGGGAGCTCCAGTGGTTCTACTTCCGGCAGTTCCGGCAACTTGACTGGAACTTCAGCGAGTGTTGTCACCGACGCTACGCAAAGTGCTGCGGTTCCTGTTATTACAGGTTTGACGACGAGTACTTCTGCAAGCTCAAGCAGCACATCTGGAGCATTAGCAGGTTCTGGTGCCATTCATCAGTAAGTTAACAATTTGCCTTCGGGCCTTTTCGGGCCTTTCCGGCCTTTTCGACCTTTTCGCAGGCCAACGGTCGAAAGGTCGAAAAGGCTGATGACTTGACATTCGGGATACAATAAATGTATATACAATGACTATTCTATGAATTCATAGGATGTATGATTAACATATTTTTTGACATAGTATGCCTGGAAAGTGTCCAAAGCGTCCGAAAAATGGAACAGCAGATTACCCGTTTCTTGATACCAGTGCCGATTCCCGCACTTGCTCAGGCTTGGCTTCTTCTTGGTTCTTTGACTTAGATGCCTCCAATTTTGTGTCCTATGTAATACTAATCCTAGTATATCACATATCTAGTCTATATATGAAATGATTTTTGGTCCACGGTCAGTTTGACGACGAAGCAACCTTTCGGGAGAGGTACCTAGCCTGCCGCCTGCCGCCTTTGGCACCTTTTCGGCCTTTACTAGGGTCTCCTCGGACCGAAAAAATTGGCCGACCTTTAGGTAAAGTGGGTCTAGCCTGCCACCTTTGGCCAGCGTGCCGAAAAGGTTGCCTGCGTGTCGCTGGCGTGCCGAAAAAGGGCATGATGTAAACTTACTGATGTTGTAGGTGGTTTAGGTTCCGTGACTGGCCCTGGAGGCGTTACAGGGGGAATAAGCAGCTCATCCGGCGTTCCTGGAAGTTCCACCAGCTCTGCAAGCCCAAGTAGCGTCACGAGCTCGAGCTCTAGCGATTCAACAGGGGTTTCAGGAAATACCGGCGACTTGATCGGGACCTTGCGAAGTGTCGTTAGCAGCGTTACGCAAAGTGCCAGCGTCTCTGTCAATACAGGATCAACGTCAACGAGTACTGGGGTATTTCGATTGATTCGGACGGCCTGTGACCTGTGACCTCGCCATCCGGATTTCGAGGTTCGGATGGGGCGCTGGCGGTCTGTGACCGCCGAAATTTTTCGGATTTGGCGCCCAGAACCTGCCAAATTTGGACGAAAATTGGGCGCTTTTCGGAGGTCACATTCCGAGGCAATTCGGACAGACCCTCCGCGGCCTGTGACCATCCGAAAATTTTCGGAAATTTTGACCCTTGTGACCTGTGACCATCCGAATCAATCGAAATACCCCAGTACCTCCACGAGCTCGCGTACCACGTCGACCGAAGCTTTTGGCAGCAGCTCAGGTGGTTCAGGTATTGCGACTGCTATCGGGGGTGTTGCAGGCTCCGGAAGTTCCAGCAGCTCTGCAAGTTCAAGTAACCCTACGAACTTGATCTCTAATGGTTTAGCGGGCGGCTCAGGTGGTTCTGGAAGCTCGACTGGAGGTTCAGCCGCAGGCTCAAGTAGTTCATCTGGGTCGACTTCTGGAAGCTCTGGGGCATCCACCGGAGGCGTAACAGGCGGTACAGGAAGATTAACAAGCAGCACTGGTGGAAAATCTAGCGGGTTGGGAGGCGGCTTGTGAGCTATGAGAAGCCTAGAATGAAAGAACAAATGTGTAACTTCAATACTATGTAGTACTAACACGAATCTTCCTCTCGAATGATTGAACCAATGTAAAGGGCTAGCGCTAACCCGAGATCTAGTGCTCAGAATGAGCGCGTAAGTATGTAGTAGTAGGAATGGTATGATTGCATCGAGTGGGGAAAACGCGCCTAGACATTATTCGAAATGTTCATGGAGACTGGGCTTGTCGCTTGATTATATCGATGCGAATGAATCCGATGCGCAGAAGAGGTATCTGAGAGAATGTTCCTCGTTGTTGAGGAGCTGCTATTCTAAGATAACCGACCGACGGATGCTGCGACGCACGAACCACCACCATGCTCTTCTTTATCTCGATTCCCTCACCAATACTACCTTGATCGATTTTGACTCAGCTTGACGGGAATTTTTTACGCCTCGCAATAATGTCTACTCTCGAATGACTATCGCAATGCCCCGTCTTATGCTCTTCCTCTCACAACTTTTCCCTCGTCATAACAGCGCTTCTGGATTCACTCTCATACTCTATCGTTACTCCACTCAAATGGATCGAGCCTCACCAATAAAGACATTCACAATCAGAAGACTGGTGTTCAAATAGAAGGATAATAATGCTCAGTGAAGGAGCGAGGAACGAGGAACGAACGATTAGATGATGTTGAGCAGGTGAGTGTACTGCCTGCTTGCTCTCGTCGTGACCGGTGCAAATATCGGGAACATTGTGACTCAAGTTGATATTTGCAGGGCAAGAACGTCATTCGGAAGACTCACCGTACACACAATTGGCAAGTAGCCTAGACGAATGGACGACTCAACGCCCCCAGCTCTACAGAGAGCAAGAAGTCACTACAACCATTACACGAAATGGAAATATACCGCATCCTCAACTGATTCAGGCCCAACATTTACAACAGAGCGCGAGTGCTCTTCGCCATATTCATCGAAGTATCAGCTCTGTCTAATGACACTGTTAGATCAGGCCTCGGGCTCAGCTTATCACGCTCAGCGGTAAGTGTGCTTTGTTTCATGAACAGTGTAGTTTTACTTACCTTAGGGACAGTTAAGGGGCATACCTCTTCGCAGACTTACTGGACCGACGATAGTTCACGAATCCGCGTGTCAGCATCAAACTAGGCAAAACGGAAGCCCGGACGGCGTTCTATTCCACCTCGTTTATAATCTCAGGCCCACATATACTCAGAAATCGCCTTTTTGCGCTCTTGAACTTGAAAAAGGGATCATCGACTCGGTCATGCTTGGCTTAAGGGCGGAAGTATATACTTCCTTCTCTCTGAGGTACGGGTACATATACGCCCGGCCGAACAATACCCCAGGCTTCCCCACGCTACACTCTGGGGTCTGCGGGTTTTGGAGATCGGATCTTGGCCAGGAAATAGCCACACGAAGCCGCAGCGGAAAGTTTGGGATATCTCTTCTTGCTCTTGACCGCCATGACAGTCGAATATAAAAAGAGACTTTCTGCAGCTTCATTTGAACCACTTTCTCCCCCTCGACGGTCCTCATGGCTGACTCCAATCTCGTCGTCTCCACTATTCGATGTCTCGTAGCTGACCTCGTGCAGCAGTATAAGGGTGGTCACCCTGGGACGGCGATGGGTGCTGCGTGAGTGTTGTCTTCTCTGAGACTCTGTTGATAGTGACTTTCTTTTACTTCACTAGACCCATCGGTGTTTCTCTATGGCGCGATGTAATGCGCTATAACCCCAAAGACCCGTTGTGGTTCAACCGTGATAGATTCGTTTTGTAAGTAACTCACACACTCTGCTTCCTTGAGTATCGCTCTGAAAGCGCACTTCAGATCCGTTGGACATGCATGCCTCCTTCAATACATCATGCTCCATTTAACCGGATATCCTGTCTGGACACTCGCCGAATTAAAGCGCTACCACTCGCGCGACTTCCAGACTTCTCGTGCAGCGGGACACCCTGAAATCGAGCACGAAGTTGGTATCGAGGTTACTACTGGACCCTTGGTGAGCATAGGCCATCGTTTTTGGAAGTAGGCTGATCAGGCGTTCTAGGGCCAAGGAATTGCCAACTCTGTTGGCCTTGCTATCGCGTCCAAACAATTAGCAGCTCAATACAATAGGCCTGGCTTTGAGGGTCTCGTCGATAACACTATTTGGTGTATGACCGGCGATGGTTGTCTTCAAGAAGGTGTTGGTCAAGAAGGTTCGATGTCACCTCTTTGTCTCTCTTGCATGCTCGCTAATAACTATCTCTCAGCCATCTCCGTGGCAGGTCACCTTGGACTCGACAACCTTGTTCTAGTCTACGATGCAAATAAGATCACCGTCGACGGAGGCATCGACCTTTGCTTCACGGAAGACATCCCACTTCGCTTCAAGGCCGCACACTGGAACGTGATCATCGTCGATCAAAAACCAACGGCAACCGTAGACGCGCAAATATCAGCTATAACTGACGCCCTCAATCGTGCCAGACAACACAAAGGACAACCAACCCTCGTCGTCATCGAGACCATCATCGGCCATGGCTCGAAGAAAGCAGATACATGCCTGACTCATGGTCAGGCTTTGGGAGATGACGATGTTGCGCATGTGAAGGAGCAGCTTGGCTTTTCTCCTACTGAGAAGTTCGTCGTTCCTCAGCAGGTGTACGATCACTTCTCAGGTATCCCTGCCAAGGGTGCCGCTGTTCAGAAAGAATGGGACGAGTTAGCTGCCCGATATGCCGAGGCATACCCAACAGAGTACGCGGAACTTCAGAGACGTTTATCAGGACGGTTACCTGAAGGATGGAGGGATCTTCTACCCAAGAAAGAGGAGTTGCCAACTGCACCTCAGCCGACGAGGAAGAGCTCCGGAATTGTGATTCAGACCTTGGCCCCGAAGTTCCCCGATTTCGTGGCCGGAAGTGCTGATTTGATGGAATCGACTTTCGTCAACTGGAAGGGAATGGTTGACTTCCAAAAGGTATGCATGCTGTGTTTTCACCGACGGAGCCTTTGCTGATTTGATTCTTATTTAGCCCGAGTCGGGTCTTGGCGACTATTCAGGACACCAGATTCGTTATGGCATTCGCGAACACAGTATGGCTGCTATCGCCAACGGTTTAGCTGCTTACTTCCCCCAACCACCTGGACGTGATGGAGGAGGCATTCTTCCTATCTTCTCGACCTTCTTCATGTTCATGGGCTACGCTCTGCCTGCGATTCGAATGGCTGCTTTGCAGCGTCTTAGAACGGTATGTGATGGTGCTTCAAATGGACCTCGGTCACTGAATAGCTATCTCGCAGATTGCGGTGTCCACACACGATTCGATTGGTATTGGTGAAGACGGTCCGACACATCAACCCATCGCGTTGCCCTCATTCTTCCGTGCTCTGCCGAATTGCCGTTTATGGCGACCTGCTGACGCAGAGGAAACCATGGCGGCTTGGATAGACGCTATCTCCTGGACACGTGGACCCAAACACCATGTAAGCGGACAAGCAGCTGTGAACGGGAATAGCAGCCACGGGAACACCACCGGGCAAGGCGGTCCAACTATACTGTGTCTTTCTCGACAACCCGTTGCCCTCCTCGACGGTAGCAGCAGACAAAAGGCTTGGCGAGGTGCTTATACTATCTGGGAGTCGTCATCCTCGATACCACACCTTGTGTTGATTGGAACTGGTGCCGAAGTAGGCCTCGCCGTAAAAGTCGCCTCAGAACTGGCCTCCGACTCATTCCACGTTCGAGTTGTTTCAGCACCATGCCTCTCCGTCTTTGACCTTCAACCAGCCGCCTACCGCAAGGAGACCATTCCTTCTGCCCAGTCGTTAGTCGTTGCCATCGAGGCATGGGGATCATATGGTTGGGCACGATATGCGCATGCATCCGTGACTATGCAAGGATTCGGACATTCGGGCCCCCAGGCCGATTTGTTCGAATTCTTCGGCTTCGGCGTGGATAATGTGAAGAAGGTAGTCGAGGAATGGGTGGGCCGATACAGTGACGAGAAAGGCAACGTCGTCGTTCCAAGTGTCGGAGATTTCGAAGAGCTGTTGGAAGACTTTGTACTGGGTTCTGCGTAGAAATTGAAGCGTGAATTATTGATGTACTATACTTGCTTGAATGCCTAGTCTCATTGAAATTCATCGATGCGGTCAGTTCCGAAAGGGCGCTTATGTAAGTGACACTGACGGTTTCATCTTGTTGACACTGTTGAGTCTCGACCGAGTACTCTCATCACAAGCCTCTGGAGGCTCTTGGGCCTTTGAAGCCAAGGCTCATCCAATCTCGAACGCCAAGTTTGCGAGCCTAGACAACTAGCTGTCTTCTCGAGGTGCTTACTGTTTCAAAAGAATTTAGATTCTGAAGCTGACCTACAGCATCCAGAGATCACGACTTGCCCATTCAAACCGTCTAGCCAGAGAGTGTAGCACAGTCTTCTAACTTTCTTTCATCCGATATGGACGTCGATGTGCTAAATCTCGACAATACCGTTGACATAGTTTCGCAACCTCATTACGACTCCCCAATAAACCGCCTTCCACCCGAGCTTCTCTCAATCGTATTCGACTATACCGTGACCAGCAACACCTTTTCGCATTCTGAATCTACCTCCGAGGCATCACAGCTAGCCAAAGTATGCCGACGTTGGCGTACCATATCTCACTTTACACGAGAGATATGGAGTAGGCTAACCTTGGACTTCGAGTACCCCAGCTGTTTGGGATGCCATATACCCCCCGATTCCACGCGCGGAAGCTTCAGCTTCTTTTCTGAGGGAGTATTCAGATCCTTTCAAGCTCATATTCGACTTTCGGCAGATGCACCTCTCGCTATTAGTCTTATAGGTCTTAGTTACCACACACCGTGCGCTGAGACCTTTCTTTCTGATATTGCGAGGGAACATCCGAGAACCGTTCGCAATCATCCCTTGCAACAGATCTTGTCCAACGCAGGTCGGATCCAAGAATTGCACATCGACTGCTCCCCTGATCATGCAGAAGTGATGCATTTTATGCGGCATATCCAGCACAAGCTAGTCAAGCTAGAGACATTGAAACTTGACTCCCGGCAGGCTAGTATCAATCACTTCCTCAACGAAATGCCCGATATCTTCCCTGATGACCAGCGCTACAATCTGCGCAATGTCGACATGACTTTTGTTACTGGGCCTCACGAATACCCATCGTTATTCTCCAGTCATTTTGTCACCCATTTGGATCTCGAAACAACCCCCTCCACTACTTTATGGGCGCTCAAATCCTTCCCTTCCCTCGACACTGTACATTTTAGCATAATAACCCGCGCAGAAGAGGTGCACTGTCTCCGGGAGGAGTCGCCGTGGCTATCCATCCTACATCCCAACCTTCGTACGCTATCGTTCGGATTTTCTGACGATGGCTTTTGGAAGGGAATTTCACTTATCCAAAACACGCTGAAACTCCCGTGCCTTACGCACCTCGCGTACACGAACAGATCCATGATAGCATCAACTTTCATGCCAGAAGGAGCTGAGTTGGTGCAATCCACAGTCGATTTACTTATCCGTTCCACCTGCGAATCTCTTTCCCTCTCGGAAGAGCCATCTCCCACTCAACGAATGCACATACTCAGTCAGGCAGCGCTCCGATCGCTTCGCATCAGTGGGATTGCCCTTGGCGGGGACAATCTGCTCGCGCTCCTCGAAAGTATGCCATCTCTCACTGATCTGTCTCTACGAGAACCGTATCGTCGGATCATTGTCAGGGAGGAGACACCGCCGTTATTTACGGCAGAGATTTTCGGAAAACTTCGTTCTCTGTCCTTCCTCCCAATTCTTCGTTCCTTGAGATTGTGCATCACCCCGGATATCCAATCAATAGTCAAGGAATTCGCCCAGGTGTTGGAAGAACGCGGGACTTTGTTATCCTCAGCATGTCTGGAGATCCACACGATATTTAGATTGCAAGGAATCAATCTTCCAACGGAAAGGCTCAGAAAGTTACAAGAAAAAGTAGCGTTCAGGGTTATTCAAGTGGGTCCGGGGTATGCCCAGAAGATATTACTTGGATATGTACCATCGATGCGAACTGGCGGGATGAAGCCCGAGGCATATTCTTGAGGAAGCTCGAGGTTGAGCGCTGAATGCTAATTATGGGCCGTCTTTGAGCTGCCGATTTGGGAGAGGCAAGCTGTTGTGGGCGCTTGTATCAATCACAAATTACACATTTTAAAACACCACTAAACCAATGTACAAGAATTGAATGAAATGAACGGTATCCGAATGAGATTTGAAGGTAGATTCGAAGGAAGCAGTCATAGGCAGAATACACCACTTGTATCTGTACACTCCACCATGTCCTCCATCATCAACCCCAAACCTGTATGAACGCCAAAAAGACAACCGCAAAGCGAAAATGGTATCCGGACATGCAGAACTTGTATTCCATCTTTCTCCCCGACACCTTTCCCATTCACTCCAGCGGCAGGCATTGTCCTGAATGACTTGACAATTATGCATGTAGCATCTCTCGTGGATCGTTCGTCGAGTATGACGCTGATCGTACTGGAAATTGGAGAGTGACTTTGAAATTGCTGAGCGGTGTATCTGGCTATCGATTGTGGCGTCTCTCCGACGAAGTCGGATTCAATGGAGCTAGTCGAGGGGAGATTTTCTTCCCCGAGGATAATAGGCTGCTCATTCCGTTTGAGAACCAGGGCGAATTCCGCGCTCGTGAGAGATGGGTCTGATGCTGAGTCTCGGAGTAGGGTGCTAATGACCTAAAGGGTAATAGTGAGCGGCTGGATGAAAACAAAGAGCGGCGCGGGGATTGAGAAGAGACCGACCTGTGGTAACATCGGCGTCGTGCAGTACAGGGGAAACAGGTTGTAGGGAGTAGGCATGATCAGTTGGGGTCCCGAAGCACCGCGAGTTCACTGGTAGTCTGGTAAGCCTATGGGAAAAACATACGTCGGTGCAGTTTATGCACCGACATAGATGATCTGCGATGAGATCGAGCATAATTTACCACAAGGGGTGAATTCTATGCCTAGCCAAAAAGGAATTTCAAGAATACGTACGGTTACCCGGCTGCCTCGTCTCCGATGTCTAATACAGTGGCAGGGTTGTCATTGAACAAATGTCGGACACGCATGTATACACGGCTTGCTAAGAGTGGCCAATAGTAAGCACGTCTTTCGTGGACTTCTTGAGGTTTTTGTTAAGAAGGTAACAAAGAGTCTCGATGTACCACATGCTATCCGTAGGGCGAGGCAGGAGTAGATCTAGGCGAAGAAGCTCTGTGACATGAAACACCCAAGTTATTAACAAGTCGCTTCAGGGTTGCACCACGTCATTTTGGATGAGTTGTCACATAGAAATCATCAAATTTTCAAACCTGATCAAACAGGGTTTCGGATTTATGTGAATGGGGAATGAGAGGTACAGCAGTGCAGAAGGAGCGAACAGTCAATCAACTCCAGCCACTGGCCACGTTTTGACAAAATTAGAAACTTGATAACCTGGAAACCTTAGGACCCTAGGGACATCAACAACAAATGAGCCCGTGATTATCAGTAAATAAATACCTGGCATGCTATGAACACTTCCACGATGAAGCTTCTCAAATCATAGTGCTGGCAATGGTGCGGCCATGATGGTGGTGGGAAGAAAGCAAGAATTGGAATTTCCGATTCAGGAAATGGTTCCTGGCGAACTTGCAAAAATCTCGAAAATGGCCCTTTCTTTCGAACTCTCACCAGCAGCCTCAAATCCTTCTAAATTTGGGCCTCGTCTCGGTCAATTGACATACAAAAATGCAATAAGCCTCCCAACTCCCAATTTAATCGCCCCGACTTCTCGAGGAGTCGTTCCCCATCTCTCTCGCGACAATCTCCTTCGTACAAGGTCTTTATCTTGGGTGCACGTACCATTCGAATCATTCTTAGAATGCAGGCCGCCTATTTTAACTCTAGGCACTCCAATGCATGAAGTTCTGGGCTTCAAACGCGATAGACATATAGTCAGCATGTCGCTCAGAGATCTGGGCGATACGAGGGAGATGCCACCAAATACGGGGAAATTTGTGACCGCTTGGTGTGTTAGAGGAGTAAAGAAGGTGACGCCAGAGGATTGGAAGCAGCACGTAGCAAAAGCGGAGCCGGATGTGGTGTACGCGTTGGTGGATTCTCAGCCGGTCACGTCGCAGAAGAGGTTGATGAAAAGTGTGGAAAGGACAGCGGAGTGGTTGGTTCATTTGCTGAAACCGACAGCAGAGCCTCACAAGATACCCACAATTTTACTCCAGATGCCCGGAAATCAAAGTATTCCTGCCAGATCTGCGTTTGCGCGAACCCTCATCGAACCCTTACATCCTACCGAAATTGACTCTTTGAAGCCGTTAGAGCTATCTTGCTTAAATGATGCGGTCGGGGGATATGTTGTAGATGGCCCTACGGAACTCATACGGGCCTCTCTTGACCTCTTGAGCGTCACCAAGCCAAGGATCGCACACAGTTCATCGCTCACTTCTGATGCTGCGAACCAAATCAGGGGTCCCCATGATATGCTCAAGCTGATTCGGGATGTCGGTATTGACATATTCGGCGCAGAATGGGCTGTCAAGTTGGCACAATGGGGGGTTGCGCTCGATTTCGAGTTCCCTGCGCCTGCAGCGGCCAGTTCCGACACATACTCTGGCTTACCTCCCAAAGCACGCGGAAACGGCAAACAAGATCTAGGTCATAATCTCTACGACGTTGTTTACCGGACAGATTTCGCCCCTCTCGTGAACTCGCAATCTACGGTACAATGTCCTTGTATTGCCTGCACACCTATCGGCCGTGCTCCAGAAACGATCATCCGGCACAGCGTCGTTGATAGCGAGCCAGAGACCTCTGGAAACCATCTATCACATACACGCGCCTACATCCATCATTTACTCCATACACACGAGATGTCAGCCCATTCACTCCTCGTTTCTCATAATCTGGAAATCATTTCCGCATTCTTGTCAGGAGTGAGACACGTTCTATCCACTCCAGATTTCGAGAACGAAGTGGAGAGGTTCTTCGAATACTACGATTCGGGGTATACAAGCTCCAGTGAAGTACAAGCTGTGGTAGAGAAGGTGGCGGAAGTCGTCGAGGCGGTTGTTGCAGAGGCTGAGGGAGTGACAGCTGGTGGTTTTGAGGTGGGAGTAGAGACTGGGGGTACCACACCGCCGGTGACAGCTGCAGTCAGGGACGTTGGAATTGGAATTGCTCTGTATGATGAGGCACGTGCCTGTTGGGCTGAGGTGGAACGTCTTAGAGGGAAGGGAAGTCTGAAGCGGGAGAAACAGGTGGAGGATACAGAAACCACGAAGTCTGAATAGAAGATTCTGAATAGAAATTCCCTTTTCCATTCAGCAGTGCCTGCATTTTATCACTATACTTGATATAGTCTCGGTGCCTTGAGAAACAGAGAAATGGGATCCGAAAATATCGGGTGAGTGCGCTTCCGATCCATCAAATACGCGCTGAAAGGTTAATCCTTCGACCTCAACGTGAAGAAATTCAGACCGATTCCTCTTGCGAAACAGATGTCTTGTGAAGTTGGACACGGTCTGCACATGCCACGTTCATGCTCTACATCATCCTGGAACACTCGCACGCGACTGTTGAGTCTTCCTTTTCTCATCGGCGACGCGCCCGTTGAACGCTTAACGTTTAACGCTGACTGAAAACATACTAGACTCGAGACCACACAGGAAGGCACTAAACATAGCAGAAAGGGGTTACACAGCCACCGCGCTCATTGTTTACTTTGTCGTGTCGGGCTGAATTCGCCATTCTATAATCTACACGTCGAGTAACTTGAGAGAGAGTCTTGGTAAGTTGGTGTACATTCCCACAAACGAAAGCCTATCTGATTAAAACATCCTAGAATTACGGCCTGATTGAAGAAAGAGGCAAGCGGCTTGCGATAAAGTTTTCTCGGCAAGTACGTCCCATGTTTGACATGGAGGAGATAAGGGGCTGATGGTGTAATAGACATGAACTAATCCGGTTTCTGTTAAGATGCTGTACACGGTGTCGGACAGTCCATACTACCCAGACATGTATAAATGCTACGGCCCATCAACCATGTTGCACTCCCTTCCCTTCGCGCCCAACAATGTCTCCCCAGTCATATTCCCGCGTCTCCAACGACCCGTACGCAAACTTCGAAAGCTATTTCGATCGAATGACAGCCCATCAAAGCGGATCGGAACGACGCGCCCAAGGCTCCGAGAGTAGTTCTCCTGCTTCAACAATCAAAATTCCGAGCAGAGCAGTCACCGCTTCACCGAGTCCAGACAATGTCGTTCGTCGCCACTCACCCAATAATTCCGAGTCAAGGTTACCCTACACGCGGAGGCTATCTGTGGGATCTGATACTCCGAAACCTTTCCATGTGGATGGTGCTGACCCACCAAACCTTGGATCCGGAACAGAGACCGTGGCCCTACTCACGAACCCAGTTTGGAACAGTGGACATATGGAGGCAGTAAACACCCAAAGCATCCCGTCGCGTTCTACATCATCCCGAACTTTTATCTCATCTCCATTGAATCCTTCATCATCTCCGCAGTCACAATCACCGCCAGAGACACCATTTGGAAAGGTCTACGACACGTTCGGGAACACGGCAGTGGCGAGGCTACCATCGGAGGAGGCTCGTGCTCTTGGTCATCGTTCCCGGGCTTCGCGGAGTTCTATGATCCTCTATCGTTTGGTCGACATTTCAGATGACGACGGTTTACAGTCACCTCCTCGGCTTAGCGGCAGTGATGGGCATCGTGCGTCCATTGCTTCTTCATCAGGTGAAACTGTCGTGTCCGTATCTTCCGATTCCAAGTATCCTTCGTTGGGTGCTTCCGAACGAGGTATGGTGGCGTATGCATATGACCCTGCGCTAGACACCGATGTTGAAGCTGATGATGATGACTGGAATAGAGAAGACCTAGAAGTTGGACGCAGGAGTCTGTCGACTCGGGGATTGCGCAATACGGCAGCTCTCTTCCTTGTGTTGCTTTTAGCGATTGGGCTGTTCCTCGTACTACCCCTTACATATCACGCACACAAGTATAGCAGCGAGTTGATTACGCACAATCCGTTCATTAACTCTACCGGACAAGCAGTGGACACCGTGCTTCAAGTTCGTCGTGATGACTCGTTTATATTTCCTTAGATAAATCTATTGCTAGCCTACACCCTATCTCGCTGGTTTCGCTTGTCTGCTCTAGGACTTACAATGTACACTTTTACCATACTCTGCTTATAGTCTTATGCCATGTATTGTACCTCACCGAAGCTGTATAAACGCCAGTAACATGTATTCTCATTGTCACACCAAGTTTGGTACATATTCGCGATCGTTGGTTGAGTATTTGTACACTTCATCAACAACTTCATACCATTCGTTCCTACCCACATATCAGTATTCGCCCGAATCGAGCCACACGACATTCTTCTTGAGAACCCATCGAGGCTTCGGGGGACTACCAGACGGAAGCTTGACGCGCACGACAGACTGAAGGTCGAAACATTCGTCTGCCGGATCATTGGGAGGTACGGCTTTCTACACGAGTTGATAAGTCTTAGGAATCCTCTGCGTCATAATCGAGACTTACTGTAACATAGACCGCAGTACTGATAGCATCTCCGTACTTGGAAGAGAAACGGTGAACCAGTGCGTAAGGGGATAAGTCATTTGGAGGCACATACCAACTCCCAACGACCTTGCAGGAAGAGATCGGGACGCAAAGCGGCAAAAAGAGAACCCGGAGGTGCATTGTATGACCCTCCTCCAAAGTAGGTGGACAGGAACTGGTATTGGGGGAGGTTCGTAATTGGTTGGTCAGTCATGCCTTCAGAGACGTTGAGCGCTATGACCTTGTAATGCGACACAGAGACCGACCTGAGCTTTCATGACCAGTGGTCGTAACAGGGTTGCGACCCGCCTTCAGAGCGAAGGTAGGCTTGACAATCAGTGCCTGGGAAGCGTCAGCACTATGGCCAAGCCAATACCATCCAGCGGGAATAGCGTCCTTGGGACGATAGATAGCCTTTGGGTACTGGCTAGTGCTTGGAACCTTTTCAACGGGCACCCATCTAGTACCAATATACACATTAGCGTAAAACGGGATGAGAGCGGGACTTGACTAACTTGCCAAGCAATGGCTTCAAGAGATTACGGACAGTGGTTTTGGTCGGCTCCGGAAGCATCTCGCTAACGGGAACAACTGAAGTGACTTCGATTACACGCCAATGTTGCGACTGGTTTGTCGTGGCAATCCAGGCTCCGGTGTCCTGAATTTTAGTATAGTCCCCTCCCTGTGCGATCGATGAAGACAGTTCGATATTGACAAAGCAGTTTGCTTACATTTACGATATACTTCACGTTGACGGTACGGTTCTGTTTCGTAGTAAGTGTACTGCTCGTATTTCCTGAAACCAGTAAACATGAAGCCGACTAGGTGAAAGGACGAGAGACTGACCATGTGCAGCTGACCCGCCACCGCCCCATCCATTCACAGCGCCTTCAAGCGAGACTTTGATATCTTGCTTTACTTCAGATTCGTTTTCCTGTGAGAGTAACAATAAGTACGAACTGGGGCACTGACACTATAAGTTGAACCTACACTCCTGGAGAATGTGTCCATACTATGTGCAGAGAGAACACCTCCAATCTGAACCTTGTCACGGAAAACCTGGCCAAACTCTTGGAACACATTGTAAAGCGCTTCACGCTTCTCGGGAGGTGTTGACTTGGCCAAAGCAGTGGTGATTGCGTTCGTAAAGTCAGGGCTAAGTTGAACATCGTTTGCGAAGCCAGAGCCGGGAATACTGAAGTCAATCCGGCCTTGCGGAAACATGTACCTTGACGACATGAAAATGGTCTTTTCGTTCTCAGTATTTTTGTAGCTTGAACTCTCCGAGTACTCTGCGCTCCCAGTTACACTGTCGGGTTACTAGTCAGTATGTGAGCTCGCGCAGACGGCAGGCACTTACTAGGGCGTGGAAACCTTGACAGACACAGAGGTGTAGTTAGATTCCATGAGTGTCTGAGTGAATTCAGCTTCAACGGTGGTCGTGTCGATGGTGGCACGATTGTCGATGACAGGACGCAAGGTGCTAGGTCGTACAATCAGCTCTCGACTACTGGGCTGTGGGCCATTGGGGGTCATAACAATTCCTTTCAGAAGATTGTTGTCGTCGATCTACCAGGTGGAGATGAGCCAGATAATTTACTGTGTTTGAACATAATTTACCAGTTTGTTCCTCCTGGCCTGGTCTTTGTCCACGTCATTGAGCGTGTCGCCGTCTACTGACGAAGCCATCTTCTTGAATTTAGGCTTGGCCGCATTGGATGGTGCCTGTCATCTGTGAGTGAGGCAGCAGACTTCTGCACCATGAAGACATACCACGGGAGTGCTTGTGTCTTCGAAACGCTGAGCAGCCTCCGAAATGGCCGATTCAATCGACTGGACAGTAAATGGACCATCAGAGTCCATCAAATCGTCCACGTCGATGGACTAGATAAGTGTGTTAGTACAAGGTTGCGAAGGACAAGGGCGAGAAAGGGCATACCTGGGTAGAGGCGAGGTTCTGGAGTAAGGTTGAGCTCATTGTGTCTCGAGGGGCTGAATTGAGGGTCTCGTCTTGAAATTGAGCGTTGTTATACCATTTTTCAGGTAGAAGGGAAGGGTGTCACAACGATCTAGAAGAAGATACTGAAAGAGATTTACGTGCAGCGTACCATGCTCCAAGATCATGGGTTCTGGTGCGGATGTAGTTATTCTTCGCCACCGATACGGACCAGGAACGCAGAACCGCCCTTGAGATCTGTCAGTCTGCGCTCCGCACTTTCGCCCCATAATGGAAGAAGATTGCAGGAGTGAGGGATTTGATGGTAATTGCTGTGAACGTTTCTTCACATCCACATGCCTATTGGCCGCTCCAGGGTGGCTCAAGTGCGCTTCCGAGTAGAAGAGTAAGTGCCTTCAGTTGGCATGAGAATGATTGTTGTTTAACAAGTTGGGAAAAGTTATAGTAGGACTCACCCTCGAAACAAGGTTACCGTGCACCTGATAAGTGTTTGGTGACCAGTGGGTAGCTTGATTCATCCGAATATGAGCATATCACCCAAGGAGTCTCCGTAATGAGTACTTGGGCCCAGTAAGATCATCTGCGAGAACGAGAAACGTCGCGTCGGCGGAAGAACGTGAAGAACTCTGAAGAACTCTGAAGAAGCCAGCTTATCACACACCTCTGTGACATTGTCACACTGGCGTCAGCGGCCATTGCCAAGTTGCTAGCTGCTACCACGATAACTGTGTACCATTCCTTCCTTTGCCACTCTATCTGAAAGATCTGAATATTCTCGAGATGAAGCCCCCAACTCAAGCCAACCTTATCGTCTGTTAGTTCTCCTTACCACTCATGGCTGTCAGACGCTCGGCACCCGAGCTGAACAAGTCATACTAGACCCGTAGCTCGATGGAAGGATCATAGGTGAAGTCAGAAGGAGCTTGATTTACTTTGGGGTCAGATGAAGGTGCGTAATATCTAGCACTTTACTCAAGAAAAACATCCCTGATCTCTTCAGCAACAGCTTAGTATCCCGACATGTCAAATTTTCGAAATTCAAAGCATGAATGTGGGATTACACTCCAGCTGTTCAAAAACCTTAATACAACGTAGTAACACAAACTGCAAGGAACGTGTAAAGTCGAGTATTATTGGGATCAGATCAAGCGGGGATGGGGACTAGAAGCTTTGACGACTACTCAGCCATTATCTTCTCCAACGCCTCAGAAGTCTCTTCATGACGGTGGCGCATGATCCTATAACCACCGTTGTACTCGATTCTGGAGCCGTTGATAGATGCTCATGGTCCTGCATACGTGCGATACGAGTCAGGGGCTCAGGAGCGCTTACCGGTTGCCTCAATATTGGTACCGTTACAGACAATCTTTCTATTGCCATCATTCAAAACGCGTACACTGCTGAAGGGGATCAAATCTGTTACCCAACCCGATTTCGCTCCATAGCATCGAAGGTACCCTTTCTGCCTACCCCAAGCCTTGTTCGGGCCCTCACGTTCATAACTCTTGCTGTGAATGAGCCTGAACGAACGTCGGGAGGACTCGTGATACTTCTAACAGCTATCTGCTTCTTCTAGGGACTCGAACCCGAGTCTCGCCACTGTCAAAAGAATGCCGCTGTGGTACTTGTGTGGCGGAAAGCAGAGATGGTAAATCATAAGGTCATTCATGTTCGGTTGGCGAACCACCGTCGAAGTCTCGCTCAGATATGGAGATTTCATCCAAAATTTCTTCAAGTCGGAATATCAGCTTGCAGTTACGGTAGAAAACGGTATAAAGGCTCGATTTTGGCCGAGTCATGGTCAACACACACTTGATCGAAAACTAGCTCTTCTGCTCTTCAATCATGGCCTACGCTCAATGGGTTACCATTATCATTCACAACGTCGGCAACGGCAAATGCAAGATTAAAAACTTGGGCCTCAGCTGGGGCAAGCTCTATGCTGATGGTAAGGTTGCGTTGCCCCTCGCCTTGCAGTAATTCACCGTCGTCATCTCCAGGAAACAAGGACCAAGAACTCTCTACGAGCCAGTTCAACAACAAGGTCATCGGACCCGACGAAAAGGTCCAGATCAACTCCTGTGGTCGTTCGGATGCGGCTTCTGGCACTGAAGGCTCTTTCGACCTCGTTGACCCCGACGACGGTGACCGTACTATTCGTCACTTTTACTGGGATTGCCCATGGGGCAGCAAGTCCAACACTTGGACCGTTAGCGGCTCCAACTCCAAGTGGATGGTCGAGCACCAAGGTGCCAACTATTATGGTGGTGGCATCGGGACTGTGACCGTCGATGCCCTCAAGAAAGGTGCTTAAAGGGTAATTAGACATTTGTTCATATTCGAGTCGGATAGTTCTCTGATGCTGCGCCTTGTAGGGCTCGGATGGAAATTATCGAACGAATTATGTCCGTACATAGTGGTTTTTTGTACCTAACTGCCGTGTACATTTCTTACAACAAATGGTGTACAATACTTTTGTTCTGCGTATGTACATTTCGTCAGTGCTTCCCTCGAGATCTAAACCTTAATCGACCACATGCGATGCGAGACCCCGAAAATGCATGTACAAGTCAGCGAACGCTTCTCTGGGTCCATATGACTCGTCAAAGTTCCGAACCGAGTATCTTTCTCTGAAAGCTATAAATCGACTCGCTCATCCCAACAGACTGATCATATTCCATGAATACTCTCAACGACAAAGACAAAGCATATGCCCACTGGGCAGCCTTCATCATCAGCAACGTCGGAGGCTTCCAAGGTAAATTGAAGATAGAGAATTTCTCCGTCACGTCAGGCAAGCTCCATCGTGAAGGCAAGTTCTTCTCCCCTTTATCTCTCCAACTATAATTGAACAATGATCCATTAGGCGACAAAGACGATGAAGTCGACAAAGACAAGTACAATGGCAAAATCATCGGACCTGGGGAGAAGCTGGAGATTTACGCCTGCGGCAATGCGACCAAGCCCTCTGGAAGTAGCGGTAAATTCGACCTCGTCGACCCTGACGATGGCAACAAGACGGTTCGCAAATTTGTTTGGGATTGCCCATTGGAAGGGGCGACGAACACATGGTCTGTTAGTGGGTCAAGTGCGAGGTGGATGGTAGAGATCGTGGGTGGAAATATTGAGGGCGGTGCGTTGGGAAATATCAATATCGACTGTTTGAAGAAGCCCTAAACACGGTTACACCAATGAAGGTAAGCCCCATTGTCCATCATGTTGCAAAGTTGTCTTTTAATTGACGTTCATCACTGTCAGGTTCTGTGTTCTGTGTTTCGCGCATAACATTGTCGAGATTGAAGCATTGAATTGAAGCCCGTGTTGATAGTAGTATTGCGAACCTCCTGCCGCATCAACTTGGTCATGATAGCGAAGGCTACGAAGTACTGAAATATACGTGAGTATCTAGGCTGAGGAAATAGCTATTGAGGTATACGATATCCAGAAGCTCTTTGAAGCATGTGCCTAGCAACACGAGACTCTTTCGCCGCCATCTCACTCCCAGAAATATTGAGTCGCCTGGTTCCAAGAATGTTGATGGTCAGACAGAAAAGATCGCAGAAGGTTTACGGGGTTCTTTGGAGAATCTTTGGAGCACGCTGCATGTGGTGAGCTGTAGTCCATCCAATCTATTTCTGGTTGCGACAACTCTGAAAGCATTGAACTCGGGAGCTTGAGAGAGATCCAGGTCTACAGCTATTGAGTGCAGTCACCGACTCGGAAATTCGTCTGTTATGATTCGGGTTGAAATTCAACAGCTTTGGAAAGTGTGACCTGTAGTGGGGATTTCAGTAGAGCAGAGTCGAGTTTTTGACTGTTAGTTGGCAGCAGGACAGAGATAGAACTTGAAGATCATCGTGACAAGCAAGGTAACGTTGACAAGCAACCGTGACGCGGTTTCTCACTCTGGCGCTGCCTTCCTAGATTTCTCACGGTATGCTCTTCCCACCTTCTCGCGTTCCCGCTTGCTACTGTTCATTATGATGATTAGTATGTCTTCTGAAGCCCGCTCCACAAGATAATCAGGCTACCAGAAGAGACATAAATAACGTCAAAATGCGACTCTACACAACCCATGACTCCCACACGAAATGCCCGCGTCTTATTTGCAGAAATTCCCGATGCTAATGGTATGTGATACATGAAAGCCTATACCGTGCCGACCTAATCCATATTTCAAGCGTATCCCGAGCCTGGAAAAACAACTGTATACGATACAACCCAGACCATCGATCTGGAGAATGTGCCTCTGAACGGAGGTTTTCTAGTGAAAACTCTGTTGCTTTCTGTGGATCCGTACATGCGGCAGTGGATGGGTGTACGTATGTCCTATTCATTTTCGAAGTAATATCGCTAACTACTGGTGTATTCAGCCAGGTGGTTACCCAATTGGCCAGCCGTACGTGTCCCCGTAAACGATCTGTCCTCGCAACGCGCTCAACTTTGTCCGTAGACTGTTTGGCTTTGGTTTGGGGATTGTTATTCGCTCGGAAAGCCCAGAAGTAAAGCAAGGAGACCATGTCGAAGGCTCACTTTGTAGGTTCTGGCACCACCTTTTCTAGTCACTCGCTCACATTCTCGCAGTATACCAGGAATACAACATCAAGCAGAGCTTGAAGGGGCCAGAACCAGTAGCAGATCTGACCGTGATTGAGAATAAAGAGAATCTTCCTTGGTCTGTATATCTTGGGCTCGCTGGAATGCCTGGCAAGACGGCATACTATGGATGGAGAGAATTCTCGTCTGCTAAGAAGGGAGAGGTTGTTTTTGTGAGTACCGGCGCAGGTTCGTATGTCCGTCAACTCTTAGAGTATCTCTATTAAACATTTTCCCAAGGCCCAGTCGGATCGTAAGCTCTTTCTACGTGTACTTTTGCCGGAACATACCCATCTTCATTCAGGCTCGTAATTCAACTAGCAAAACGCGATGGGCTCAAAGTCGTTGCGTGCGCAGGCTCCGAGGAGAAAGTGCGATTCATGAAGGCTCTCGGTACAGATGTTGCATTCAACTACAAGACGACGAAACCCAGCGAGGTTCTAGCGAAGGAAGGACCTGTGGACATGTATGTCAAGCCGAAAACCTTGCCAGGCATGTGGCTCAATTACGCCCTTTAGCTATTGGGACCATGTCGGAGGTGACTTCCTAGATGCAGCTCTAGTGAATTCAAGCAGAAAGGCACGTATCATCAGCTGCGGCGCCATCTCAGGGTACAACTCTGGGAACTCAACACCCGTCAAGGTATGTCAACTTCCATGTCCCTCTCTTACGGCTCATGAAGGACCGTCAACAGGCTTTGGGTCAGATTATTTATAAATCTATAACTATATATGGGCTTTATGTCTTCGAAAACGACCACAAGTACAAGGATGAATTCTACAAAACAATCCCACATCTCATCTCTGAAGGGCAAATTCGATATACAGAGGAGCTCGAGAGCGGCTTGGAGAAAGTCGGGGAGGCAATTTTGAAGCAGCAGAAGGGTCAAAACAACGGGAAGATTGTTATCCATGTCGCAGATGAATGAGTTCAGAAGTCGCATGTATGGTGGACTGTCCATGTAGCTAGGATCGGAATTCCTAGCTCATGAATCGCGCTCTGGATTGAAACGGATGCAGCTGTATTTACTCAGATACAACTATCGCAAGAAACATGATTGTTACAGTACACATAATTGTCGGCTCTGCAGTTTGAACTAGTACTTTGAGTCGGCATCACTACTTAGTATTCCCCAGAGTCGAAGAGGACGACGTTCTGCTTCAAGAGCCATCGGGGCTTTGGGGGATTATCGGAGCCGGGAAGCTTCACGCGTATCACGGGTTGTAAGTCGAAGACTTCATCACCCGGTTCAGAGTGAGAAGCAGGTCGCTGGACAACATTCAGCCCCAAAAACTTCAGGGATATTTAGCTGTACTTACCGTAATATAGATAGCAGTGGCGATAGATTCTCCGTGCTTTACAAACATGTTAGCTATTAGCCTACTAATAACTTCATGGGAAAACTTTATACTCACCGATTCCCAGCGACCTTCCGCGAACAAACCAGGCTGAAGAGCAGCCAACAAGGAACCAGGGGGAAGATTGTAGATAAAGTCTTCAAAGTACGTGGAAAGGAACGTATACTGAGGCAGATTCGGGAATGGTTGCGTTGTCAAACCTGCAAATCACATTAAGAGATGCAAGACTTAGATGCATCTATACAAACTCTTACCTGATCCTCGATGTCCGTTGGTAGTGGTAGGGTTGCGACCAGCCAGCAATGGGAGCGTGGGTTTCACAATCAATGTCCTACTAGGATCAGCAGTATGGCCAAGCCAGTACCATCCAGACGGGATAGCGTCCTTGGGTCGGTAAATTGCTTTTGGGAATTGGTCGGTATTAGGGACCCTCTCGACGTCTACCCATCTGTTTACTGACATGTTGAACACTGAGCTCAGTAGCAAGGTCATCAAGCTCACCTTCCGAGCAATGGTCTCATCAAATCTTTGACAGTCTGTTTGATATCATCTGGAAGCATATCCGCGACCGAGACAACGGCGGAAACTTCAATATCCCGCCACCATTCTGGCTTGTCGGTGGATGCAATCCACTGTGCAATTTCTTGAATTTTTGTGTAGTCTCCTCCCTATTAGAAATGGTCAGGCTTTGTGGTGCGCTCGACAAAACCAAAACCCCATACGTTAACGATATACTTGACGTTGAGCGTACGGCCTTCCTTTGTGACGACTTGAGCACCATGAGTTGACAATCAAAATTTGGGTGAGAATAAGGGTATCTTACTTGTGCCTTCTGTGTTGCCGTGTCCTGCACCAACACCACCTCCCCAGTCTTTGACAGCACCTTCTAGCCCTACTTTAATATCTTGCTTTACTTCGGTCTCGGATTCCTGCAACACCACTGAGTCAATGTTTATGTAGGAGGGAAAAGGACATACACTCCGTTTGAACACTTCCATAGTATGGGCAGAGAGAACGCCGCCGATCTGGACCCTTGTGCGGAAGACGTGACCATACTCTGCGAAAGCCTTGTAAAGAGCCTCCCTCTTGTCTGTAGGTGTCTCCTTCGCAAGCGCATTGTTGATCACGGTCAGGAAGCCGGATGTCAGCTTCACCTCGTCATCAAAGCCGGAGCCTGGTGGAGAAAAGTCGATGCGACCTTGGCGGAAAAGATAGCGAGATGAGACGAAGATGGACTTCTCTGTTTCGGTATTCTTGTAGCTGGAGCTATTTGAATATTCCGCGGTAGCTGTAACACTAGAGTACAATTAGAGCTGGAAACCTTGTCTAGCCAATCAAAATACAAGCTTACTATGGCACAGAAATGTTCACAGAGACCGAGTTATAGTTCTTCTGCATGAGTGTCTCTGAAAATTCTGTCTCTACAGTAGTGGTGTCGATTGTGCCAACGGTGTTGACCGTCGCATTCAACGTTTCGGGTTCTTCGATCAACTGTCGACTACTCGCCACAGGTCCATCGCTCGTCATAATCACCCCCTTCAAGAGGTTGTTGTCATTGATCTGATAATAAGCCGATGTCATGCCCGGGATCCAGAGTCTTTGTCAGGGACCTACGAGCTTGGCTCTCTTGACGGGATCTCTAATAACATCAATGAGTGTTTCTCCCTGTTCCCGTGGAGTCGGAGTCTCCTGAATTGCTTTGAGTGAGAACGCGCACGTAGAAAGGTGAACTAGACGTACGGCGGGTACCAAAGCGCTGACTGAGTCTTCAAAACGTCGAGATTGGAGATCTTGCTGCATTGTGAATGAGTATGAGGCGGGAAGAATGAAGAGCGAGATGGCAGATATCGACTAGTATTTAAACCTTTGAAAGACGTATCGTAATCATCTGCAAGTGCTTTATGACCCATTCGCATGAGGATGGAGTCAACGGCCTCTGAACCGAAATTAGAACCCTATTTTTTTCAGAATTGTCGGAAGGCGAACTTCCAGGAATACCAGCGACGATATGCGGCGTAAATGGCACTAAAATCGAGGACACCTGATTTGCTGTCCTGTCAGGATTACTTCATAGAGCACAGAATAAAGCGAAATAATTTGACTTACAATAGAATTTTTCGAACGTTCATTGCTTCCAAGCTCCCATCGATGAATCGAAAACCGACAACTTTCGATTTTTACTCTGACAGTGGCGACTGTCGAAAGATTCTCGGTTCGCTAAGTTTGTGGAACACCTGCCAGCACCGATCAAGGGTGTTATACTACTGACACTGCAACCATGTTCATCCTTGCGTCGATCCCCCAGAAACGAGCCCTATCTTGACAAGGCTTCCTTTGCGGGCTGCCCACCCTGAATGGGTTGAACACTATAAGAGTCTTTGAACCGGAATGGAAAACTCCAGACGCGGATGTAGACACCAAGACCAACTCGGCCACCGACATGACCGAGTGTGCAAGTGCTGTGCCACGTCCCATTGTGCACGTAATAACAACCCTTGTCAGTGAACCTTTGATAACACGGTCGGCAAAATGACTGCTCCTACTCACAAAAAGAGTGAAGTAGATGAACAAAGTATTCTGTTCGCTTTTCCAAAGTTTCCATCCGACTCCTCGAGGTGGAGAAAGGTATATTCCGATGTCAACGGGTGGCACACCGATGTTCTTTTCGGAAGCTGAGCACCAGCAC
Organism: Paramarasmius palmivorus; assembly: GCA_037176845.1. Lineage (NCBI taxonomy): Eukaryota > Fungi > Basidiomycota > Agaricomycetes > Agaricales > Marasmiaceae > Paramarasmius > Paramarasmius palmivorus. The sequence goes on along the minus strand of JAYKXP010000041.1, from coordinate 302,611 downwards.
CAAGACGTACGCGACGTGTTGGACAGGCCAGAAGCATGGCATGACGAGGTTGAGTATGTACTGACACCGTGACCTCATTCAAGGGTATTTAAAGGGATTGTAGCGTGCTTTTAACAGCAACCAAGGCCAAACTCTCAAAGACTTACTCAAACACATGGATCCCACCACCGTTCCCAAAGAACCTCATGCTTATGCACAATGGGTCATCATCATAATCCACAACGTCGGGAGCGGCAATGTCAAGCTCAAAAACTTGGACCCCTCTTGGGGAAAGCTTCACGCTGACGGTAAGTCGACGATGCCATTAGTGAGAAGAGACTGCTCACCGATGTTAAAAATAGGGGACAAGGACAAGGAGGTCAGCAAAGATGTGTACGAAGGTCATATTATCGGGCCCGACCAGAAGCTCCAGCTCAACGCGTGTGGGAGAGCCGACAGTCCCTCCGGAACAACTGGAGACTTCGACCTGTGCGATGCTGATGAAGGCGACAGAGTTATTCGTCATTTCTACTGGGATTGTCCATGGGGTAGTAAGAGGAACACCTGGACCGTCAGCGGCTCCAACAGCAAGTGGATGGTTGAACACCAAGGAGCCAATCTGGATAGCGGTGCCCTCGGTACCATCACTGTTAACCTTATGAAGAGCGGAAACTGAATATGAGTGAGCGTTTTTCAGAGGCATCCAGTGGCAGTTGACTGACCAGAGATTTACAATGTCATGACAAAGGTAGAATGTAACAGATAGTCTGAAATCTGTAAAGACCTGTCCTGAGTGCAAAGGTTGTATAGTTTGTAATTGACGGAAGATTCGAGGGAGTGATAACCTGAAGCAAGCATACGTGTAAAATCCTGGGAGAATATGAAAAGTGGACAAGTTCGTACCGTAAACCGTCAGTAAACGACTGATTGCTGTGCTTTTGTGGTTCAGTGGTGGGCGTTCCGGCTGTGGGAAGGTGTGCTTACTAAGCGCTGAAATCCGCGTCTGTGTCTTGCGACTGGTGCAAATGGTGCTCTATAACTCAACCTACAAACCGAACATCTTATCTGACCACATGGAAAGGCCGCTGGTCGTAGTCGTGACTGGAAACAGAGCTACCAAGACAATGCAGTGTAAACAGGATCGGCAAGTTTTCAACGCTAACCATCGAAGGGCTCAACAACAGCAGAAAGCTGCTGCGCACATGTCGTTCGATCTCTCAAGTTGAACTTCCGGACGATCCATGTTGTTGTCTTTAGCCCTACTCCGTTGTCACATTCGGAACTCAGTCTCGCACAGAATGTCATGGTCCTGGGAAGCTGTAAAACAGCTACGCGTTGGAAAAGGTTGTGCGGGTAAACGTTTGATCTCTTGATGTGTTTTAATACAGTCAACCAAGTGGGCGCAGGTCAGGTTCGGGTCAGGTAACAAGCTGTTTTCGGGATTTATACCCTGAGGGTTACAGAGCACTGGGACTAGAGTAAGTGCCATTATTCATGTCTACCCGTTGGTTCTAGGCAGTTTCATGACCTCTTTTGCTAGCGGTTCTCTTCCGTCGGTCTCCAAGCGTCCTTCAGAGTTTACTGAATATCCGATACAGTGAACCCCCATATTTCACTTTGACGTTGCATCATCGACACTCAGGAACATCTACACCTTCGAAATGAATGTACCTCCGGTTCTTTCGTGCAATTCCAGTCATCTTATTGGATCCAAGCACTCCCGACGGATAGTTCCCAACGGATCTTTCACAAGGGACGTCAAGCTCGCAGTAACCTCGCAGCAAACGCCCGTGAGGCCGTGCACTTGCCGTACGTGCAACATCACTGACAGTGATTGAATTGAATTGTACTGAACGTATTGATACAGATCATATGGCAAGAATTGCCACTGGTTCGAGTTAAGCGCGTCGAAGCCTGCCAGTGCATGCCGTTGCTGCGCGGCAGGAAGCCAGCAAAGGAACTGGATTTGAAGACTATATAACAGACCCAGTTTTTTGTTTCAAACTCAATAACCCCAATCTCCTGGTACATCCGAGGTCGTCCATTGAAAGATGAAGTTCTCAGCCTTCGCGCCTCTCGCCGTCGCTTTATCCTTCGCCGCGTCAATCAGCGCTGGTTCAGTCCATAGGCGTCAGGATGTCGAACCTCACGACCGTGTCGACTGGAGTCAACACCAGTTTCAAGCCCCCAACCCGACAGATGCTCGGGGACCGTGTCCCGGCTTGAACACGTACGTATCGCACTCCGTATCTTCCATGCGGTACAATTCGCTCATTGATATCTTCTCAGGCTTGCTAACCACGGCTTCCTTCCTCGTAGTGGGAAGAACATCACTATTCCCGCTGTCTTGAAAGCCGGGCTTGGTACGAGCTTCCATTTCGTATAGCGAGCTAGCATCGACTGACTCTAACCAAAGAGGGCTTCAATGTTCATCGTGATCTCCTCATTTTGGCTGCTAAAGCAGGCCTGCTTGCGTCAGACCTCGACGACCAGTTCTCTTTAGCTGACATCGCACTGTAAGCCACGGAAGCTTTCATTTCCGATGAGTCCGACTGACCCATATGGTCTCCTTAGACACGGGAACATTGAACACGACGCGTCTCTCTCTCGCCAAGACCGCGACCTAGGAAGCAATGTTGTCTTCAACGAAGAGATCTATACCACCCTCGCCAACTCCAATCCCGGTGTGGACTATTACAACACCACTTCCGCCGGTCAAGTCCAACAAGCACGAATGGAGCAATCCAGAGCTGCCAACCCCAACTTCCGCAATACGATCAAGGAGTTCCAAATCAGGACACGAGAGTCTGCTCTGTACTTGAGTGTCATGGGTGACCCCGAGACTGGTATCGCTCCGAAGAAGTTCGTCAATATCATGTTCCGGGAGGAGAGGCTACCTTTGGCGGAAGGCTGGAGAATACCAAAGGTTCAGTCTGACAGCCGAACGGATAGCAAGCTATTCGCAGCCATTTTCAGAGGATCGGGTTGGACACCTGAGCCTAACCAATGTCCTTGGGTCACCCTTGCACAAGGTGCACCCGAGGATCCTGTTAACGATGGAAGCATCCTATAGATATGGACTTTGGTCTTTGGAGCTCGGACAGATTTACAGTACATTATTACCTTCTATTTAACGTTCTCGGATCATGACGACTTGACGATATGGACTTTAGAACTTCTTCTGTGATTGAGATACATATGCTACAATTGTCATCGAAGTGTTCAAACGAAGAGCAAATGGCAAGGCAGGCTCAAAAAAGAAACAGAGAGGGCCCAAATAACACCCAAGTTTGTTCGTTCGTCGTATTTACATTATCAAACGAAAGAGATTGACGCTAGTTTAATAAAACAGGGATAAAAGAAATAAAAAGAGAGAAGCAAAAGAGTATAGCATAGTTGGTACTAAAACACCAAGAGTAAGAGAGTGAGATGGAGAGAAAGAGGGGGAGGCGTAGCGCACGTCATGGAGAGGGGGTTCGGGTCGCACAGATAGTTCGAACGAGCGCAGTAGGTACGTATACGAGAACCCAAGCAAGCAAACCGATATCATAAGACACAACTATAGCAAAAAAATATTGACCAAGCTGAATCCCAGCACACAAAACCCCTTGCGTCCACCAGACCGACCAAGACTAGACCGGGGAAATGGACTGTCCATTTTTACGGTGATCATCATGTAGGAATAACCGATCCTAATGCTTCCGCGTCTGTATCATCGGTTTGATGACTTTTTGGTTTCATGGTGGCGGAGGAGGGGGATGAGGGGGACCGTGAGGAGACAAACGAGCGTGGAAGTCGTTGGCGATAAATAGAACCTCGGACAAGGTTATTGTAGGACTCGAGTTTGGGAGTTGGTAGGCATTTTGTGACGAAAAGAAATGAAATTGATAAAGAAACCAAAGAAAAAAAGAGATTGAACACATGGAGGATGAGAGCCATGAACCCAATCTGCAGGGTATCCAAAGAAGCAAGGGAAAAAGTTTGATAGACGAGCGGAACCACGCACAACCTGCAACCTAATGCGTGCACGTGGTTTTTTTCATCGTCGCCGTCAATTCATTTAGGCAGCGACAGCAGAAGGCACGCCAACTGAATCGTCAATGTGCATCTTCTGCTCAGGCTCATCGGCGACGAGACCTGTGGCGACCCCTTCATCTGCTGCTCCCGCTCCATCTTCCAGCTTCACTCCGTCCTCCGCACCCGTTAAGTTTCCATTTCCATGCGTGGCACCGGAAGCGTTCCCGTTCCTTCTGCCACCTGACGCTCCTTGTGGTCCCGAACGAGGTGGGTTGGCACATCGGTCCTTCCCATACGCGACGCGAAGGGTGGCATATTCGGGCTTGGTCTTTATGCCTTCAATGGCTTTGATAGCGTTGGAGATGTTGGTGAAGTTGACAAAGGCACAGTTCCTAGTGAACACGAGGTTAGTAAACAGACGCGATAACGAGTGTGGAATTCAAAGGAAGCCGAATCCACTCCGGAAGAAGCAATAACCGTGAACCGAAAGATCCGCCATCACACGAGGGACCGGCAAACAGTCAAGAAAACAAGAATCGTACGACAAGAGAATTGATGGAAGGTGGCGTGGCGGCGAAGAGAACCAAGACGAAAATAGAAGGAAAGGAAACACTCACTTCTCCTTCAAAAAGTTGACCAGTTCGACGTCTCCGTATTCCCCAAAGTCTCTCTTTAATCTCTCCTCCGTGAAAACATCAAAGTCTTCCACATTTCCAATATACACATTCCTCGTCGCACCAGAGTGGACAGCCAAGGCCAAGGTAGGAGGGAGGGGACCAGAGTTCTTTCCCCAACCAATCTTTAGGCGACGGTTATTCAAAGTCATGCCCTGATACGAAGCCACTTGGTAAAACGTGAACGCGGCCGCAGGATCAACAAATGTGACAAACTGGGAACAAGGGGTGAGCATCGAACAGAAAGCAAATGACAAAAAACACTCACAGCGATATGCTTATCCTGCATGTACCTGATACTCTGTAAGACACCACCCCTAATAGCGTTACATAACTCCTCAGTCGTCGTCTCTGGGTGAATGTTTCCGAGATACACCGTCCTGTTCATTCCCTGAATACCCATAGCACCACCAGCGCCTCCCATAACCATGGCTTGTTGAAGAGCGTCAGCTGGGCTGAATGGTGTGTAAGGGCTGAAGGGTACGCCGTTCGCAAGACCACCTCCATTGGTGTTTGGGTGTGCTGACTGTGGTGAAGCGGCAGCGGCAGCTGCTGCAGCAGCCGCGGCGGATTGAGCCACAAGTGACTGAGCTGCAGCTGCTTGTGCCTGTTGGGCAGCAGCTTGTTGGGATTTGGGAATGTACGCGCAGCGGTCTTTACCGAATGAGACGCGTTTGCCTGCCCAAGCAGGTTCTGAGGGTAAGGTGTTGACGACCTGTAACCAGCACGTCAGTACACTAGCGACGACTGTGACGGATGACAAAAATTACCTTGATAGCGACGGTGATACTCAAAAAGTGGACGAAACCAATGTTCTTGTCTCGAACAATCTTGACTTGGTCAATCAACCCAAACCTGCTTAAATCGTCCCTCAGCTGCTCCTCTGTCACACCTTCCTCCAAGCCACCCAAGTACACGTTCCGGCTGGCGTTGCTCTGCTGAATCGCAAGAGCGACCTGTGCAGGTACTGGACTGGGCTTTCCCCAACCGATTTTGAGCTCCTGACCGTGCAACGAGAGCTTCTTTATAGTGGCGTCAGCATGGAACGCAGCTGCCGTGCTCCCGTCGAGGAACGACAAGAAAACACAAGACTTTTCTGGGAGCACCCTAATAGATTCGAGTGGACCAAAATGAACGAGATTAAGGAGCTCGTCAACGGATGCCGTGGCAGGCAGGTTTCCAACATAGACCGTGCGTCCAGTGACAGCGTTGCCGCCACCTAGAGCGGCAGCAGGAGAAAAGGCGACGGGTGAGTATGCACTCTGAGGTCCTGCTTGAGCGGTTGGGATTTGCAGCGACGGTAGACGTTGCTGCCAGACATAAGATGTTTTTAGCATGAAAGAAAGGACGAAAAAGGTAAATGGCGCACCTGGGTGAAGCCAGCAGCATATGGGAATCCTCCAAGCATGTTCATTCCTGGCATGCCCATACCAAGCATGTTGTACCCCCCAAAGTTGCCATATCCGTTAGGACTGGCCTGAGACTGTTGAACTGCCTGTTGCTGCTGCTGAGAAAAAGCTGCCGCTGTATTGGGGCTCATTTGGGAAAGAGCCGGTGAAGTCTGTTGAGTGTTAACCGTAAGGGTAGGTGGCGTTGAATAGAGAGGGCTTGTTGGGAAAGCGTTGCTTGGGGAAGTGTTGTATTGGGATTGCTGAATACTGGCTTGGGGACCGTAGCCATAGTTTGCAAAGGCATCTCTTGGAGACGTATTGCTCGAAGAGGACGAGTTCTGACCGAACGTGGGTGACCAACGGGCCTTTTTGGCGTCAGGACCTCCGGGTGCCTCCATGGACCGCTAAAGGGGTCGAGAAAAAATCAGAAAAAATCGCAAAAAATTCAGGAAAAAAAGCACACCTTCATCATGTCGAGATCAAATGGGTACGCAGGATATTGAGAAGCGAAAGCTGTCTGTGTGTCGTCCATGACAAGGGAAGTATTGTATGAGGAGAGGCAAAAAAAGAATGATTGAAGGATATACGGTATGAAACGTTAGAAAAGGGTTTGGTAGAGAGCGTGGGTGGAGGGTTTGAGGGCAAACGAGTGTGGAGAAAACAACACGCACAAGAAAACAAGTGCGATATATAAAATATCGAGCGAATAGAACAAAATAAACCGACCAACTCGCAATGAAAAAAGTCTCCAGCTCACAATTTCTCCCGCCAGCTCACCTCACTTTCTATAGTTCTCACGCACATATCAAACGTAAACACCCCTATACAAACAGGGCCGCCAGGGTCCAAACGGAAAATCTTATCAAAGATTTGCTATATTTACGGGGTGTAAGTATGTACTGCGCAATACTCTAGTGGGCGGCGGAAGAGGAGATGGAGGAGCAGGGAGTGGTGACACTAGTGGTACATAGCTATCTATCGAGTTGAGGTCCTATCTCTCGTCGTCTGCGCGACTCATATACGCAGGTGACCCTGTTACAGTCGTCGTAGCGACAAAAAGATACCATCCAAGAAACCCTGTATAAGTATCCCAATTACGGTGTTACCATTCATAAATCGATATCAAGTCCCTCGTATCTTGGAACTACAGCCCGTCCACAAACAGAAACTTGTACAAAAACTCCTTCTGTCGATCATCAAACCGCTTGCTATATGGATGTGATTCATCCGTCGGCGGGGTCTTTCTCTTTCGTCGTTGGGGTTGAGCTTGGTCGTCGGTAGATAATGATATGGATGATGGCTCGTATGTCTGTGGCCACGAGGCCGACTCCTCGGAAGAGGATGGTGATGTCCTCCAAGTCGAAGAAGGTCTCCGACGTAGCGGAGTCCACTGCGACATTTCCTCTGGTTCAACTGATCGACCAAATTTACAGGTCGTCACAGAAGCTTCGAGGTTGGGGCCATAGTGATGATGGGCTTTGCCGAAGAAGGATTCGTTCACGTCGAATGGCATGGTCGCTTGGTCGCGTGTCGTCCTGGTGGTACTTTAAGTAGAGGTAGAGATGATGACAGTCAGACGGTAGGTCTTGATTCCGCTGAGCAGGTTGGTCGGAGTTGAATGATATTTGAACATTTTCTCTCCATTCTTGTTTCGTCCGATGTCGGTAGAACGGAAACTTGCAATGAAAATGGTATGTTGATCCTCAGAGATGCAGGCGTAAAACATCCGATGATCATAATGGAGCCTAAGACTTCTGAAGGATGTTGCAGTCTGAGATCGGTGCAGTCTTAAATTATTCGCTGCACGTTTCTGCCAACCTAGTACCTCAAAGATAGAAAAGAAGTCCCGAACTTCGGAGTCTGATGCAATTTCTATCTCATAACCAGCTATAGAACCAGAGAATGAGATACTAATAGGAATCATGATGCCAAAGATGGCGACGTACTCCCGTCCTATCTCTTGCAACTGATGATGGTAAAATTCTCTTCAAGACATCTTATATGTCATCCCCAGAGCATCCAAGAGTATCATGTCGCCTGCCTAGACCTGGCGAAGTCAATAAAGTTCACCGAAGATGGCGGTCAGAAGGAGAGTAGCAAACGTGGGACTATTCACGGTTTCACCTGACCGCAGCACTCACGCTCACGTGCCAGTCGCGTTCGTTTCCCAGGATCGCGATATTAGCACAGACAAGTTAGCTGCTCTCCCCGTCCAAAAACATAATTATGCTACCAATTCTTCCTAACTTGTGTTCCTCAGATTCTTTATGTCTCAATGCTCGTCAGCCTTACCATCATATCGTGGTCACTATTCAGAGATAAGTAGTGTTCAAAGATGCAGGACGGTATGTAAAATGACGTTCTGCTAACGATTATTGCAGGTCTATTATTACAAAGCTGAAATTTCCCCGCGCAATAAAAGAAGATAAATATAATGAAAACAGTACTGCAAATGCCACGGTTTTTAAGTGCCCTCATCACCCAAATGTTCTTCGACGTCGTCAGACTCAGATACGGGATCGTGACTATCGTGAGACCACTCATCGCCGTCATCAGAGAAGTCAATGCTTACCGTGTCCTCCTCGTCTAGTTCGATAACAGCTCCTCTTAGGCGTTCGACCTCCAAGTGGGTGAGATTTTCACACTCCTGCAGCACCAACCTATGAAGCTTCTCTGGCCGCTTCTCCAGAGCAGCCAAAAGAACTGGGAAGAGAGGCGGATGAATCCACCGAAAATCGACTCCATAGAACACAAGTTCCCGTAGAGCTGGGAAAGGAAGATGTCCCAATAGGGCCTCATCCGAGTTGTCATCGTGTATCACGGGGAGTGATAGTAGACCGTATGCACTGTCTCTACCGACAACAAGGCGACCGAGGGCCTTCGAACCTGCCAGGTATCCAAGTAACTTTGGTGAGTCCTCGATGGACATGCATATCCTGAGTGTGTCGAGGGATGTGAGAGACACTGAGCGAACCAAGTGATCTATAAGAGCCTCCGCTGGAAGCGGCGTGTCTGGTTCCTCCCAGTCAAGCTCGACCCCAAAAGGAGGATATTCCAAGTCGTAGGGCGTAAAAGAATACACTAAGAAAGGCTGGTCGATAAATTCGGATGGAAGAGAGTCGAACCATGCCTTCAGTTCGAAACTGGAAGAGTTGTCACATAATAGCTGGAGTGATTTCACGTTTCCCAACGATGACAATGCTCCGAACAAATCGTAAAGTAGCTGGGAGCTTTGACCACCATGACTAGGCTGAAAGTGCGAGAGATTGTAGGAGATGTCCATCCAAATCCTAGTAGTAGATGGAAATGATATGTGAGATAGTAACTTCACGGACGAGGGCGCTTGAGATGGGGAAAGGGCTCCGGGGCGGAGTTCTCGAAGATGAGGTAGACCGACGATGGCTAATCTATCTGAGAAGGGGATTGGGAAGGAATCCAGGATAAAGAGATACTCCAAAAAGGGCATCCCGGCCAATGCCTGCAGGAATTGCGAAGTGGTGGGCAAGGGAATCGACCCGGAGTAACGCAGATCCAGATGTAGAGAAGTGATATTGGCAGGTATTGGATATTCCCAAGGGAATTTACACCCCCGAAGCCTGACTTTCTTGAGGTTTGGCGCGTGACTGAAGAAGGTCGGAGGAAGCTCCAGTGGTACCCCATCCTGACCTGGGCCATATGCATGGACTGTCAAATCGCGAAGGGAAGGCATTGGCTGCACCAAGGGTGCGAGGACATTCTGTAGAATGTCGTCACGTACATTACAGGACGTTATTCTGAACGATCGGATACGAGGTGGTTCCGCCAGTGCCTCGGTCAACACAGAGAGTGACTCGCCCGGAATACCGAGGCTCGAGAAGGCAATGAACTCGATATCTAAAGGACCAGGTTTGGATCTTTGAATCATCTCCCTCGCGAGCAATGGTTTTGAAAAGTCCGGGGTGGACCAAACAGGTGGATAGGTCACCATAATGACCCGCCAGTGGTGACAGACATGGCTCAAACGCAATGCGCTCTTGTACACGAGGAAATGATCCATGGAACGCACTAATATATCGATTAAAAGTTCAGGAGGAAGGCGCGATATGGGCAGTTGTGCGTTGTGTTGGCTCCGAGTGAAATTGTTGGGTGTAGGCTGGATGGTAGTGACTATCTCTTCCAGTACAGGTTCCTGGGCCTGGGATTCTCCTGAGGGAAAGAAAAACCTCGCCGGGTAAGCTTCTAGTCTGTAAATATTGATTTGAGAGTAATTACCGTTCATGGTGACCGTATTTCGAACGCTGGTCGTACGAGCAGTCGAGTGCCGATGTCTGCCTAGGGAGACTACGCTGGTCGTGGTAAACGGGCAACCTGTGACTCGGTTGTGACGCGCCTGTTTCTTCCAAACCATCATATTCGATTTCACGGTTCCCAAGCTGGCAATCAACGATAAAGAGCAAAAAGGCTGAGTCGGGGCTATGGGAAAGCCGAACAAGGTGCGTTGGGCTACAGTTTGTCTGGCGATCCGTGGAGCTCACATTCATCCAGGTTCATCCTTACGAAGAAGTCGCCTGCGACATGGCAAAGTCGATCGGAAGGCACTGGCAAAAGAATGGCCTCAGTGTAGTTTTCATTGAGATAGAACATCAAGACCCCGTTCGAAATAGTACCACCCGCACTCGATAACAACAATGCTTTATGTGACTAGATGCTAGCAAGGGCATCTAGCATCAATGCATTAGGTGCCAAATAACTGATATCATCTCTATCACCGGAAGATGAGCCTTTTTACCTGGTGAGTCTGACTGTTTCTGTCGGGCTTGGAACTTTCTCTGACGCGTCCGTCACTGGCACTCGTGCCAATAGAAAGCTTGTACACATGCCATCCACATCCGAACGTACCAGAGTTCCGACAAGTTATGGCTCGACTACCACTATTCAGGTTGTACTTGAAAGCATTGCATTCCCAACATAAATAAATCATGGATAATACAGTAACACGACAAATTATATATCCTTTCAGTCCATTCTCCTTCCTATCAGTCCTCGAAGAGAACACTATACAGGAACTCCTTCTGCGTAGCATTAAAACGCTTGCTATACGGATGCGTCTCGTCCGTAGGCGGCGTCTTTCTCTTCCGCCGCTGTGTTTGAGGTTGAGTAGACGACCACGGTGATGGTGAAGGTGACGAGGTATGTGAGGTGCCTGTTCGTCGTAATGATGATGACGACGATGCGGTAGACGACGAAGGCCTTGCTCGTGCTCGTGGTAAAGGCATCCACGGTGGGATCTCTTGTACTGGCGGGTGCTCTGCTGGTTCGCCGAACTTGTAGGCCATCAGCGATGCCTCGACAGAAGGGTCGTAGCGGTAGTGAGCCTTTCCGAAGAAGAATTCGTCGAGGTCGATCACTGGCATGGTTGGTTGGTTGTGTGGTTTGTAGTTGGAAGTAGAGGTAGTCGCTTTGATAGAGGTGATTGTGAGAGTGTTCGTACGATGAGTGTGGTACGAATGAGAGACGAAGTTCTGGGTTGAATTTGGAGTTGAAGGGGTATTTAAACGTTTTCTTCATCCCTTGGGTTTATGTTTCGCACAGAGTCGAGGAAGTAGAACATTTGTTGCAGTCAGAAGTATGTTTTGCAGTGACGCAAGCCTCAGCCTGACTGAGACTGAGACTTTGAGGTGTAAATGAATGTTTCAACTTTCTGGTGAGAGGTCGTGCTGCAGCGAGCACTTTTGATGCTAGAAACTGATTTTAATACCGCTAAAATGTCTACGAGTCAAATGTAAACGGCATAGATTCTTGGATTTCGTAGCCTATTTGAACCCAAGGTGAGTGTGTGCGAGAGTGAATCTTTGAAGAGTCTCACCACTGCACCACCAAACGAGAATGTATGAGTCTGAGACCCAACCAAACTCAGACTACCCAAACCGAAACGAAACGAAGCGAAACCCTAGCTGTGAGTCTTCGTCGGATGTCATCTTGGGCTACGCGGCTCACGGTGGGCGTATGTTGTTGAAAAGCGATACCTAACTCCTCGAGACGAAGTTTCTCCGGGTATTGCTCTTGATGTGCTTGTACTAACTTGAAGCTTAGAAGTGGTAGAGCAGAGTTGGTTACAAGTTGGCAACATCCTGCGTGAAAGGCAAGTACGAAGAAAGTGTCGTGTGAAACGGAATCCGAATTCGATGCCCATTCTCGTATCAAGTCGCCGCAATCCAATAAAAGTCATAAAGAGAAAGTATGTCATACAAATTGAGTGTTACAAAGAGTTACACAAATCCCGTAGTCGAAGAGTCCAGAATCAATGTCCACGAAAAAGAAAGTCCAATCCTTCAGTACCTTTACAAAAGGCCGCCCAGGAGACCTTCCACGCCTCCTACAACTCCAGACAGCAGACCAGTGACAGTGCCAGTTGCTCCTCCCAAATTGGCTTGCTGGCAATTCCCTGCGTTCACGTTGACCACACCATCTACACCGCAAACTCAATTAGTACTCTTTCAAATAGACGATATGGTAAACGTACTCTGGTTGTTGTCGTTGCTGCAGCAGTAGACGTTTCCAGCGTTACTAGAAAAGAAGGAACATCAGTAATGCGGATGGCGCAGACAGATAGAAGGGGCATACCAAGTGTCACTTAACAAGCAGTTAGCTATTCCACCGTTGCAGCAGTAAGCTTTACCGCCGCTGCTGCAAACTGGACCGCTAGGAGGAGGAGGTGGTGGTGGTGGAGGAGGCGTGGTTGTGGGAGGTGGTGGAGGCGGCGTGGTAGTATGAGGTGGAGGCGGCGGAGGAGGTGTGGTAGTATGAGGCGGTGGTGGTGGTGGCGGCGTAGTAGTGGGAGGTGGTGGTGGACAACCACACTGAGGAACCGGACCGGCCACAACGGCGACAGAAGAAAGCACAAGTGCGACGAAGACAGAAAGGACTTTGAACTGCATGTTCGAGAGTGGTTTGAAGAGAGAAGTCTGAACCAGGTAGGTGACTGGAGATTGCTAGTCGCCGTTGGCTGGTTTTTATACCGAATTTTGCTTAGCTTCGTGACTTGTACATGCTTCGAGAAAAGTCCGGCTCGGATTCAGGAGGTGAGACTTGAAGAATGTTTGACTCGATTGTTGATTGTAAAAGTAAGATCATAGACTATTCGTTGACGAATCCAGGCTAAATTCCATCTCCTTCGAAGCATGTGAGAGGTCACCACAGCTATGGGGCCACATTTGTACGGCTCATCCAACTTCCAAGCCGAAGATAAGGGCCTACATTCAAGGTGATTCCTTCACTCAACGGTCTGCCTCTCTCGAGTACGAGATGGTTGAAAGCGCATGATGAGGGGCTGAAACTGGGCCTTTCGTCTCTGAAAATTAAGTTCGTCAGGGTCGCAAATGCATGACATTACTTTCAAAGACGCACCACTGACACCATAAAAGCACATGGAATGGATAATGAGAATGTTTTGGAGCTTTTCCTGAACCAGGAGACCTTATCCATCTCAAACCTTCCAGAACGAACTGACTCTGGATCTTTGGGAACTGGTGCTGTCAAACATGTTCTAGGATACGAGAAAATCGGACCCATAGTGTTGAGCGTCCTCCGTCATCAGGAAGCTTGTGAAGTGAGGGCGCCTGTATACTGGAGAACGACGTCAGAGTAAGCAGCAGATTGAAAACCGCAAGCAGCCAGCAAATAGCCAAGAATAGCCGCCGTGGGAACAGCGCAGCTGGAAAATAGCCGTGCGGCAGACTTTCTTTTCAAACGGTCATCTCTTCATGCCTCACACAACGATCCAAGGCGGTCAAAACCTGCAATTTTGCCTTTCTATTCACTTTCGGCACAGCTGGGCCATGCGGAGGTATTGGCGAATGAAATGGGTGGGATTTACAAGCATATGAGTTCCCGACGGGATATTACTCCATGTTCTTCTTGATCCAGCGGGTCATTCGAGCTCGAATGAAGGGTATTATGTGTCGATTGACAAAAGACTTCACAGCTTCTGATTGTACTCCAAGATTGCTGCGCTGCCGATAAAGCCTGTCCAGAGCTGTTAACTGTGACAATGGTTCGACTCAAGCTTCAAGTCATGTCCTCCGAGTCGCTCTTGCCACAAAACATGGTTTTGTACGAAAGAGGCAGCTTGGACTCGGAGTCTGACTCGCATGCATCACAACCTCGTTTTTTTACTCTTCCTCTTCTCGTTCCGGATCGCCCTTCACCTAACCGTCGGTGTCTTTTGTGCGCAGTTTGTGCGCAGTTCTTCGGTTGGGTTCCGCCCATTCCCAAGACTTTCAACATTCACAGCTCGACTTTCATTGATACATTTTTTGCAAGCTATCGGCATGACTCGATAAGCGATTGTATTGGTACCTACAAAGCTCTCCAGTATAAAGGGACCTCGTTCAGAGAGATACTCCCCCAAGCAGCTTCTTCTATCCCTACTTCAGACTCAGCATGAAACTCGTTCTCTTCGTCGCTTCTGCGGTCGCTCTAGCCTCAGCCGCAACCAGTCCTCACGACGAGATCGATTGGTCTCAACACCCCTTCCAAGCTGCGGGTGCTGACGACGCGCGTGGGCCTTGTCCTGGTCTCAACACGTACGTGAATACGAAGGACAACTATGATACGCCGATTACTGACGCGCCAACTGTAATTTTTAGGCTGGCCAACCATGGATTTTTACCTCGCAACGGCAAGAACATCACTATCCCCATTGTTCTACAGGGTGCCGTAGGTCAGTTGTGTAACCACTTGAATGCTACTGTATAATTCTCACCCTTGACCACAATCTAGACGGCTTCAATGTTCAAAACGACGCTCTCGCAATCGCCGCCAAGGCTGCCTTGTTCACGTCCGACCTCAATGACCAATTTACGCTCAACGATATAAAACTGTGCGTTTCATTCTCACCGTGACCCTACATGTACCTCCGACTTAACCTCGATCATCAGCCACGGCAACATCGAACACGACGGGTCCATCTCGCGTGCTGACCACGCTCTTGGAGATAACGCTGCGTTCAACGAAACTCACTTCAATGTTACCGCCAAGCAAAATCCAGGCGTCGACTTCTTCAATGGGACCTCAGCGGGATTGGCGTTCAAAGAGAGACATGCTGACTCTCTCGCGAACAACCCCAACATCACGAACACCATCAAAGAGTTCGCGATCAAGCTCCGAGAAGCGGGGCTCTATCTGAGTGTGATGGGTGATCCTATCACTGGAAAGGCGCCAAAACAGTGAGTTTATCAAGGTTATGGAATGCAGTGTCGCGAGGTGTTGACCATGTGTTACAGATTTGTGAATATCTTCTTCCGAGAAGAGCGCCTTCCCTTAGAAGAGGGATGGACGCGTCCTGGTCCGATCACCTCGAAGACCCTGGGACCGATTCAGAACGACGTTCGCATGGCGTTCCAATGGGAAGGACCTGATTTGACTCGCTGCCCTTGGGTCGTTCTTGCGCCTGGTGGGACGGAAGATCCTCTACGTGATGGAACTATCGTTTGAACTCGACGATGTTTGAGTTTCTCAGAAGATGAGGGGTTCCGAGAGGATGAATGGACAATAGTTTTGTTTTATGACAGTCAGAAAACCAAAAGGCCTGGATATTATTCAATACGGACTACATGAAATACCTAGTTCCAAGCCTGTTGCGCAAAGAGCCCGAGTACTCCATTAAATAGAACTGGACTATATGAGCTGACATCAGCATTCGTATATTGCTTCTCGGTTTGCAAGGCGTTTAAAGCAGACAACACCGTCGGTTGAACGAAATCAGAGAAGACGAAGTCGATAGGAGTGTCTGGATCGGATACATCTGGCGGGTTAGAGGCGATGTAGTTGGGAAGAGAGAAGACCTCCATTGGTGCGTGAGGGATGTCGTCCCCGACGCCTGGGCAAGCCTAAACCGACACTGTCAGAATCATGTTAAAACAGAGTTATTGAGGTTGACACATACATCGGTAGTAACATATCCCAAGGTCAGATTTCGTGCAGCTCGCCGAGTGGCACCATCATGTCTCCGGTTCATGTCTTCTAGCCAGGCTCTGTACCTCATCTCGATTTCTCCGCGAGCGTACATATCGTCCTCAAAGTCCCGACGCTGAGCACCGGTTGGGTTATTGAGAGCTGGTAGCACTTGTTGAGCTAGGGATAGAGGTACCTCCGGAATGTAGACGAAGGCATTGGTGAACGGCGAAGACGTGAGCTGGTCATTCTTCGTGAATGGACCAGAATAGAGGTCAAATCTTTGTGAGCCAGCCTGTATGAGGATGTAGTTGGGTATGTCCGCGCGGGTGTTGTTGATTGCGAGAGCAACTGGTACCGCCTAGCGTCGTACATGTTTAGGGGAATGATTTAACGGTATTGTGAAGGTACATACCTGCTCAGCAAATAGGGAAAGTAGCGAATTGTTCGATGGATAAGGCGCCCTGTGTGCTCCAAGTCAGCTCTGCAGATTTATCAGCGACGCCAGAGACCATACCGATTGATTAGGTAGTCCTGCGGAGCCGTTCCAAAGAGGAATCCAAGATCGAATCTATCATAGAGGTCGTATAGACCGTGTCTGATGCTATTACCGTCGGCGGTGTCGAAACTATTGTTCTTCTTGCTGGCGTGGAACTGAAATGTATTTTTAAACCAAGTTCAAAGATAAAGGAGGATTTCCCTACTTCGTAGGTTAGACGGTTCGTATCGAGGTAGCGTCTGCTGAAAGTTAAGTTCTTCGTAGGGGCCGGATTTATCTTGACACCTAAAGGGTGCTCAATATAACAAATTCCTTCTTTCGTCGGTAAAGCACGTACTCATCCAGCCTAGAACAGTGTCAGTAATACTTTGAAGGCCAGAGGATTCGGACTCACCAACTGTTTCCATATATCTACCGCTTTCGAGCGACATTGATCGACCATCAAGCTGGACTATAGGCCAAATCAGATGTGAGGCTTGGCAAAAACTAGTGAGACTTACGACAATCTCTAATATGTGTATGACCTATGACAAGCCATCAGCATGGGAGAGATAGAAAGCACAATCATGCAAACCTCCGAAAATGAGGATAGGTGTAGTTGGATGCACCGCTCGGATCGCGTCATGAACGATGGGCCCTGTAATATGATGAGAACGAGATGGCAGACCGGATCACTAGCGAGCATTACATTTATCGCGGGCAACTGGCATGTGCCTACGGTACTGGTAAGCAACAAGATCTGAGCTGGAGTCTTCATACGCACCCGACGAGCAGGAAAATGTCAGGTTCTTCTCGTATCGCGTCGACAAACTACTTTGAATAAATCCCGGTGAAACAAGTGATGGTCCAAGACTACGCACCCAAGGTTCTTTGACCATGTCTGCAATTTTTTGGACAGTGGAGTTCGCATTATTACCAGTGAACTCAAAGAGCACTCCAAAGGCTGTCACTGAACGGCCTCTGTGGGTTCCTCATCAGAGAATATCAATGCCTAGTGATAATCATACGTACTTGCGAGTCTTGAACTTTGCGAAGCGATCTACCAAAGCACGTTTTAGTTCCACAAGGCCACAAGGCGATCAAACGGTAGGTAAGACTACTCACTGCCTACAGGAACGCTAACTGCGTTGTTATTTTCGTCTACAACAGTGATGTTCACGTTTGAAGACAGATAACGACCATTAAGTGCTGGTGCAAAGTTCTGGTGCCTGCAACAAAGTGATCAATGCTTGGGAGATACCTAGAAAGGAAGGGAAACGTACATGTCGAGTGTGATATTGTAAATGTACAACTCGTGACTGAGGAACAACCATGAGCAGATGCATCCAAAAGTATACACGGCACACCTACTTGCCGATGGCCATCACGTCGTAAGGGAGTTGCTTGAGGAACTCATTTGACTATAAGAGTGTAGAGAATTGGTAAGTTTTGGAGCATCAACCGTCAAATGTTGGCAACAAACTTCTCGACCATCAACGTCTCCGGGAGGGAAGCCATCGGAGAGACCCGTTCCTGGTTTCAGGTTGTAAGCTTGCGATGACCGTGGAGTGTCGAATAGAGTTTACCGTCGTGTAGGTCACCAGAGTCTACGAGCAAAAGATCAACGTCTTTCTCCTGCTTAACCGTCAGTGTCAATGTCAGAGGAATGATGGTATTGGGTCTGACCAGGGCCTTCTCCTTCATATGGGCTACGAAGGCCGCGAAGTCGCCGAGGTCGGCACTGTTACTCTGATTTGAGTCGTGGTTCGTTCATGATTGGTAGGTGCTTCACCTGTAGTTGGGTTCCGGGAAGGATTCTTTTTGATGACCGAGAAGCCAACCTTCATAAGATTAAGTTGAGCCATGAACCATCGCAATACACTCCGAGAACACACCATGACTATCTGTCGTGTGAATGAAATTAATGTCTCCCCATTCCAATGGCCTCGTTGGTGGTACCAGTTGCGACGGTGTGGTTCTTCTGTGGAAGTGCTGGTGATCGTGACTCTCATCCCCACCACACCCATAGGCTCCGATAATGAAAGGGAGAAGACTCCAGAACGACTTGATCATGATGGTAGAGTTGGACAGGAGGATTCGAGCTGTGTACGTATATATAAATGCCCGGAAATCAATGCAGCTATGGTACCTATTATTATTGATGACTATGTGGATGGCTGATTGTTCCGCAGCGTTCTCATCAACGGGACATCCATCTGTTTCGTCGTAATCCAATAGCTGGGTGGCATGGGAGAAATTGAGCGAGGAAGAGTGAGAAAACTCCGGTGAGGCTGATGGTGGTTTCGGTCAGAGTTGCAAGTAACTTGTAAGCGCCCGGCCACTCATGCACTCATGCGGCAGGTTCCAATGAGTTTATACGAGCTTAGAACTGGCAGAAGGAATGCATATTGTTCAATGAACCTAGCCAAGGTACATATAACTAGAAAAAAGATGTACAACAACTTGAATCAACCATCATTCATCTCCACATCAGATCCCAAGTTCACCGCGCTTCGAGGTATCATAATGAAAGGTGGGTTCGGAGGTACAGTTTGCTTGGAACAGTTCAAGAACCCATTCCACGATTTCGGCGGACCACCGGTCAAGATCTTCGACTGGTTGTAGCACTCTGTACGAAGTTCCTACATTACGCACCAAAGTAAGCAACCCAATACGCCAAGTACGATATTTATAGAGGCGACCTACCTCAGCAAACTTCTGCCATTGCCCTTGCATGGCAGAAACACTTTGAAATACCTCTATCTCAGGCCTTGTTTGTGGCATTCCAATCTGTGCTCCCGTGGCTTTCATCACCCTCTTCGAACCGGCGATTGGACGTGGTGTCGTGAGATCTACAGTGCCGAGGAATTCATCGACTTCCTCCCAGCTAACCTTTTGGTCGGAATAGTCGTCCAGGTCGATGACGATGGGGGCCTGATAGTTGGAGAAAGGTGAAGCTGTGATATGGCCGTTGCTGGTGAACATCTCGGTGTCCTGAGTAGTGGGTTGTTGTTTTGGTTGTAGGAAAAGGTCGTCGCGTTGGGTGTAGTAGTGGTCGATTTCCATTGGGACAAGATTTAAGAGATGAGATGAAATGTAGACTGTGGAATAAGAAATGTAAGGAGAGTTTTTGCGGGCAACACGATCAACGTGGGATAGTATGCGGTCTTCTACTCTGTGAGGATAAGTGGCACAAAGTGCGTCCATAGCTTTATATACTTCATAGTTGTGGCCCAGCCCTTCCTTTCGGGGAAATACAGACATGCAGAACAATAGCACACCTCTCTGCTGTTTGATTTTCAATAAAGAGGACAAAGGTTATGTAGCTGTAAAGGTTCACCGGGAAGACGTCACTTCCTCGCCGCCCAGAATTCTGCACGATATATCCACCTCATCATCGCATTGGAATCATGCGTATATTCGCATTCTACCGTCCGAGGCCTCATACACTCCTCCTGCTTGCCTTCCTCAAACGTGAACCCGACAGCTCTCGTCGCCGCCCACACCTCGTTAAGACTCTAGCTCAGATTGACTACTGAAGCACCATAGAAGAGGGACCAAGTTGACCACCTGGTCAAAGTAGAGAACGTATCTTCTCGAGGGTTGACACGTTGACAAGATATTAAGCGAAGTGTAGATGAAGAACAGGGTGACAATGTAGTCATACTGACCCGATGACGCGAGGAAATCGCCTTCCGACAGGTGCAGATTCTCATCCAAACGAGGCACCACATCCGGAAAACGAATGGATCGGAATAACGCATCGTTGGATCTTTGGTGGGAGAACCAGTACCCAAAGGGGTGTAGTACGTGTTGTTCTGGAGACTTGGTAGTTTCGGGTGCCAGCAGGAACCGAAAAGCTAGGTTCATAAAGAAACTGAGCTCATTGGCAGTAGTGTCGAAGCCCAACTGCGAAATCTCCCAAGCTAGCCTTCCCAATCCTGCGCCCGGTACCAAAACACGTTTCCCAGCGCGTTCGTCGGCGTCGACAAGCCTGAGCACATTCAGAATGGGCTGAATGATTCTATCCCGTTCCTCTGCACCGTCTGCACTCCAATCCCTCACAAAGTGCTTCAACGCCTCCCGAACGCGAGATATACTACCGGAGTCGATTTCCGGAAGCCATTGGTCGTTCAAGTGTCCAAATTCACGTTCAGCCAACCGAGCTATTGCATCGGTGACACGTGCATTTACTTCTGTCGTTTCTTGCAACCTGTTGAGCTTTGCTGGGTATCCTATATCATATCCAATTCGTTTGTGCGTGCGCCCGATGGAAGCATATGAATTTCGCATGCGAGATAACTGGTCGTTTGATAGTTGGCGGTAACGACGATAAGAATGATAGGCATTTTCGACCGAGAAAGGACGGCTGAGATGCGCATTTCGTTTTGAAGAGAGCAAAGAGTAGATTTCTGCCCATGAGAAAGAAGGGAATATTCTGAAGACGAGGTATCCGATGACGAGGGGAAGGAAGCAGGCAAGAACCGCGTCCATGCTGTGCTCCGAATTCACGGCAAGCACGTTGCTCCCAAATCCAACTCTTCCAGGAACCATGTGCATCTCTTCGTCGGTATCGGGGAGTCGGGACCCCAGTATGGTGTCCATATGGTCTTTACCTCAATTTAGCGCGTCTGTCACTGGTTTCGAAACGATCAAAACGTTGGGGAATCAATAGGGCGGCTTGAATCTGCTTGCTTCTTGCCATCATGAAGCTCTTCACGGCTATCCATGTCTTGTTGGCGTTCTCAGTGATGGTCTGTGCTTGTGGCGGCGACCATAGTCATGGTCATGTTCACAAAAGGCTTCCTCCGTCGTCACCGCTGACTCCACCTTCCCGGCCGTTGGAATGGGGCGATTTCAATGTTCTGCATACTACGGATACCCATGGTGAGCTGCCTAACCCCGAAGACTTCTGCTTCTACTGACATTAGCTGGTTAGGTTGGCTACTTGGACACCAAAAAACCTCATTCCCAGAGCCGAATTACAGGTAGAATTACTCCTATCAAGTTGAACGAGGGACACTGCTAAAGGAATACACAGTGGAGACCTGGGAGATTTTGCGTCTTTCGTGCATCATATGAAGGAACTGGCTATCGTGCGTCCTGTTTGCCATGTAAATCTTGCCTCCATCTCATTGCTTTCCAATAGAAAAAAGACGTCGATCTTTTAATAGTTGACTCTGGTGACCTTCATGATGGTAGGCCACATGCTCCACCCAGTCATTCGACCCGTTCATTATTCTGCAGGAACGGGGCTGTCGGACGGATATCCACCTGGTGGTGTAGACGCTCACGATGTCAGTCATATCAACTCTCAACCAACTATGTTCGCTGAACGACTCCACAGTCCAATGAGTTCCTCAAACGCATTCCTTACGACGTTATGGCCATCGGAAAGTACGTCAACGCGCTGCTCGTCCCATAAATCATAGTCAAACGATTTTTAACAGCCACGAGCTTTACCTTTACGAGAACACTTTGGACATGTACGTGTCATCATTCGCCAGCTGTCCTAACAGTCGCCTTAACTATGAGTTTCTTAGGCACCAAAACTTCGCGCCTGCCCTCAAGGGCCGATACCTTTCCTCTAATGCCAATATTACTCTGCTAGACCAAAATAACAACACTATTAATGTTCCTGTCGGAGGTGAGTTTTGCCTCAACACTGTGGCTATACCATCTGACGGAATCTATTTCCAGAACGTTTTGCCAAGTTTGAGACAAGAAAGTGGGTTGTTAAACGCTCTCACTAAGCTAAACTTATCCTTAACACGTTGTGCAATGAAGGGGCCGTAAAGTCACTGCTTTCGGTGTTTTGTTCGACTTTACCGGCAATTCCAAGAACACGACTGTGCAAAAAGTCGCCGATATGGTCAAGGAGTCTTGGGTACGTGTTGGCATTAATATACTATGACACGGGATGACTCAAACTCCACTAGTTCCTCGATGCCATCAAGGACGAACCAGATGTATTCCTTCTCGTTGGGTACGTTCACCTCCCACTCCGTGTACTTTTCTCGACTAATGTGGGATCTCAGCCACATGCCTGTTGCTCGGGATAACTGTAAGCCACTCCCGCTGTTTGACTCTTGGGTCCACCTCACGTCCAACAATCATCTTCAAGGGCCCCTTGTCTTTGACGCCATTCGCGCTGTCCATCCGGATACCCCCATTCTCATTTTTGGAGGTAACGCGCTCATCCTATTACCTTTCTGATTCACGTGCTCATTCTCTCATCAGGCCACACTCACATCCGTGATTGCCGTATGTATTGCTCAAGGCCGTTCAGCATGGATATGCCCTGACGAGAGATGATCATGTAGTTCAACTTGATGGCCGCTCGATGTCGCTCGAGAGTGGAAGGTACATGGAGACTGTCGGTACGTTTGCATTGGTTGTCATAACATATGGGGGGCAGCTCAAAAGGCGTCTTTTCAGGATGGATGAGTCTGTACACGTTCATTTAGCCATTTAAGACGCCATTGACACTCTACAGGTGCGAAACTCGATGAATGTGAGGATGGTACCAAGAACATCACCTTCAGCCGAAGGTATCTCGATCCCAACCGTGTCACCTATGAGGTACGCCCTCTCACTTGATTTTATGCACCGGTAGTCTAATCGCAACATGTTTTTTAGTATCACACCGGTCGTAACAACCGTACATTCGACACTCCGGAAGGCAAGAATATCACCCAAGGCCTCTTGGATCTTGCTGAGAGATTTGGCCTTAACTTCACGTATGGCTTTGCTCCCAATGACTATACGATTTCACAGTGAGAGCTTTCATGATCCTAGCCGTGAGATGTTCCTTACATTCTACAAAGGGTTCCCTACCCATCAAACACGTCTCTGCTTTCACTGTTCATTGAAGAGGTCAGTCCACTTTCCTCAAATCCCCAGCCTTCTCTGAAATTCTATTCGTACAGGCGGCACCAACAGCTCTCGCAATCAACAATACCCGTTCCTCAATTCCCAGCCTCATGATCATCAATTCGGGTTCGCAGCGCTTTGACATCTACAAAGGCCCATTCACCAAGAACGATCAACTTACTGCATCACCATTCGCGGATGCTTTCCTGTACCTCCCGGAAGTTCCTCTTAATGCTGCGTTGGAGGTTCTTGCCGCTCTCAACAAAGCGGGTGAAGCAAGGCGGAGAGATCTCGAGGAAGAATTCTATGCAAGAGGATATGTGGGCAAGAGGTACATGGAATGGCTTGAGGCGATGGATAAAAGACATGGAGGTGCTGAGAGGAGGGCAGCTCAGAATCTTACCTTGGGCTATGTGACTAGCGACGTAAGTTCCGCTCATGTTTATCATACTTTCTGCTTCTGGCTCAACGCGAACTGTTAGTCTTGCCCTGGCGTCGGAGATGATACCCTTCACGCACCACTATCCTTCTACGACACACCCGATTTCGTTGCCTCAAAGACACCCGATGTCGCAGACGACGCCCCCATCGATCTTGTGTTCGTTGATTTCATCGAGAACCAGCTGGTTGGCATATTGAACTCGGTGCAATCGGAGAAGAATTTTACTACTGCAGACGTCCAACCCTACAGTCCTTTCTTGGCGACCGAGGTGTTGGGGCTTTATGCTCAGGCGGCTTGGAACTAAATCGGTGTAATCCTATAAAACACTCCCAGTCCTACTACATGCTTGCTTTATCATGGTATAGTATGTTTTTATCCGAAGGGTATTATTGCTAGGTATATGCACACGTACTACGTTGAAGCCTATTCTTGGGAGATGGCATGTTGTTCTGAGTCAAATCGTTGCCACGATATATACTGGAAAAGGGAGTGTGCGGAGAAAAAATGGCGGAAGCCGGAAAGGTAAAGGAAACGACTCGGACGTGTAGCACTGGAGTTGATCAGTCACGGTGTTAAGGTTGAAAAGCCTGGTTGAAATTGTCATGAAAACCATCTACTGAAGATCAAGTCAACCACTGTACCATCGTGCTGGTGATCTTGACGCGGTGTGGCCCACATTTTTGGGATCCTGGAATCAGACTCTCTGGTTGATAGATCCGGAAAGGCTTGTCCTCCACAAGTAGTGCTGAGAAGTGAGCAGAAATCCGGGGATCGCCAACAAGTAGTGCGACATTTAGATGATCTACCAAGGGAGAGGGGCCTGCAAAGGGGGAACTTCGTGTCATGTACACCGTCTGGGGATCTTCCTTGCGCCGAAAAAGAAGGTACGTGTCCTTGACGCTCGAGCACATAGAGTGGTTTTTATTTTTCATCACCACCTGCGTGATAGCCTGAATGAGGGGTTGCTGGTAGGGTCCTATTCGGGAGTTTGAAGTGGGCCATTTGAGCGGTACTTTGATTCCGTCAAAATGGTAGCGGAGACAATATTGGCGAACCATCGCGAAGTTGGCGGCAGTGCCGAAAAAGAGGGTGTCACAAAGATCGTCTAGTCGAGGCTTGATCTCTATAGATATCTCTTCGGGGAGTAACTCTAAGTCGGGATAACATACGATGTTATAGTGATCATATTCGCCGGTTTTGAGATTCAGCTTCGCTTGCGGTAGCCGCTGCGACCTCGCCGCTCCCGCCCTGTAGATGACGTCGCGATCAAGAGGCGCGCAAGAAGGGTCGTAGGATACCCAAAGATATCGACAAATGTCCGTTCAACGTCCGTTTCTCTGGTCAGGAATGGGGAACTCGAAAACTTCTTAAACATGACTCTCAACCCTTCACAGACGTCTCGGTAGCCTTCTCCGGGGACCGTGGCATCGAGTCGTGCTTCGTGGACGGCCAATACAGAATCATGCAGAAGGCGCCATCCGTCCAGCATTAGAACTATATGTGTAGGCCTCTGTGGCAGCAAAAGCTCGCATAAGCGCGGAGGACGTGGTCGAGGGAGTTCGGAGGAAATGACTTTCGGCGGTTCAACCTCCTTGAAGGCGATGCTGAGCAAGTGCCGTACTGTGCTTGGGCGATTGTCCATATAACCTCGAATATTTTCGTGGAAGTTGTTCCATGCGTTCTTGAAATAAGACTGCCAGCTTGAGTCTTTAGAGTCCGCATCATCGCTGGTAGAGATTGTTGGGGTCACTGCTTATGGCCGAAGATTACTATCAGCCACCATCGAAGAATCAAAAAGCGCAACTCACAAGTACTAGTGGTCGCTAGTAGATCCTGCGAGAATGTCGTCGTAAGCCAGCGACGAATTTGAAAGAGATAATCGTCGGAATCCTGGCCGACAGACTGAGTCTCCTCTCTAGGGATTTCATCAAGCAAAGCGTGGATCTGGTCGTCGTCGACAGTGGACATTGAGATTTGGGATCATTTGGCGGATTGTAAAGGTGACGAGAACTGGAAAACACAGGGAAGTCACTAGTCACGGTCTGACTCAATGATTGTGACGGCGCTTGTTTGGCATCATGGCTCCTCCCACCACTATCTCAATCCAGCTCCCTTGGGAAATCAAAAAAGGCCCCACGTCATTTCATCTCATCACTGAGGATCTCGCAGTTCGTCCGCTGGAGACCTCAAGCTACGAGGTAACACAGGTCCAGGTGGGCTGTGGTATCTACCGCGACGTCAAGAGTCTCACAGAATGGGGGCGACTCGAACAACTCGTAAAGCCTCAGATAATTCTTTTCTGCTCGCCCTCCGGAGAAGAGAATGATGCACCAACGATAGTCCTGAAAGCTTTCTTCCATACCGATGCGGCTTCGAACTCCGCGGTTCTTCAGGAGGAGTGGGAAGAGTGCCAAGAAGTCATGAAGAGGGAGGCCACACTCTACGGCACTGCGCTGTCGACATTTCAGGATGTAATAGTCCCAAAACACTATGGTCTTTGGAGATCGGATAGAACCAGCAGTGTTGGTGTCATCCAGTGCCAGATCTTGCAGTTCGGTGGGAGAAACCTTCTAGGGATCCATCTGAATCCGAATCAAAGGTATGGATGCTCGGGTAACCCTTCGCTTCTAGCTCACTGACAGTGGTGATTGCTATTATTAGCTCAGCACTCGCAAGAGCTGTTGAAACACTTCACAATCATGGGATTTACCACGGCAAACTCACGCTCTCACAACTTGATCAACATGTGGTTTGCAACAACGATAATGTGCTCATAATCGACTTCGCTGAGGCAGGAGTTGGTCTCATGTGTACACGTACCATCCCTATCGTCCCCATGCAGATCAGTGTGTCCCATTTCCTGGTAGGCAATGGTCAGGCAGACGGGAATATCCAGCTGTGTCATGAGCTTGCTCTTGTTACAAGATTCCTAGGTTTTGATTCGTGTGAACAAGGTGAGCATTAAGCCTACCATCTGATAATAGACCCCTAACTATTGTTGAAGGATATTCGGAAGAAGAGCTGTCCAGGGTGGCATCTATGGTGGTGCAAAGCGGCCGGAGCATTCAGGACAAGATACCACTCTTCGAACGCCAGAGGCGAGAACTCGAAGAAACTACACTCTCGGAAAGGCCGTCTGCAACCTCACCGGGATCCCCAGCATCTACCCATGTGTCATCGGTCTTCGATTCCAAAGCCTCCGAAGCGTCGTGGTTGTCAACTGAATCTGTCACCAGCAAGACAGGTGAAGGTGAAAGCGGTACAGGTATTGTAGGAAAAAGCAATTAACTATCCCTCTTGTCCCATTACAAATCAGTCTGAAGGACGTCGCGGAGGACAGAAAGAACAAAGACAAGATGCAGTTATGCGACGAGCTACAACATGTTGCCAGGTTCCTGGGATTTGGCTGGTGCGATTCAGGTAGGACTTTGTTTGGCAAATCAGCACAAAAGCTCACGATAGAACTTCAAGGGTACCCCACGAAAATACTTGAGGAGACTGTAACGTTGATTGCAGGCCGAGGCAACACTGTAGAAGAAAGGAAGATTTACTTTGAGAGACAAAGACAAAGGTTGGAGGGTCTGATGGCGGCATCCTCCGAGCCCGAAAGAACACTCTCTTCGACAGTATTAGAGCCTCGTACAAGCTCCAAGTCTCCAGCAACACTTTCAGACGCACCTCCAGATATCGGGCCAGTACTACCGAGAACCCCAAGGACTATAGGAACACCTTCTGATGCTTCGGTAGCCTGATGCCAGTGTGACGGCTTCAGATTCTCCATTGACTTTTCGGGGTCCACAGATCCATCCTTACCTTCAAACTCTCCAACAACACATTGTTGCTCGCCCCGAAGGCCTGCCTGAGCTCTTCCTTGTTTTTGGATCCATGCTTTTCAGTTGAAAGAGAAAGTTGGTGTGGTCGGTATATCACATTCTGCTCCTTTCTGGATATAAGGCCCCTTGTATTAATCTGATGTCTTTATGTCATCTGACGTCTGAGCTACACAAGTACATGAAATCCTCGGCGAGTGAAGCTAATATATATCATACACAGTTTGAAGATGTTACTCCAATCAATCCTTACATTCTTGGTATCAGTCAAAGACGTCGGTAGCGTAACGTCCTCTCAAAAGTTCCTCCAAAGTGGTTGCCGCCGTTTCGTTGCTCAAATCCCGGCGAATCTGTTGGAGGACTTCCACGGATCTCGCTTTTACCTCCTTGGCGATGTGACTTGACCCGCAGATGTAGAACTGAGGATATGTCAATGAAAGGCATCCAGGTGTCAAATACTAGTCATCCTCACACTTGCATTAGCCTTGTATAGCGCAATCACATCATCCCTATCATGCCACATGCGACTGAAAACCAAGTCAGTAAGTGACCTGACGACACCTAAACAGTATCCAGAAGCTCACTCTTGAACGTATTTACATCCCTCGGATTTGTGCGTCGCTTTAGAGAACGCCGGGCGCACATCGACTACGCCAAGCTTCTCCCATTCCTTGAGATCATCCTCTCCATACAAGAAGTCGGCATCTGGAGATCTGCATCCAAAGAAGAGAAGAGTCTTGCCGACTTCACGTCCTGATGATTTCTGCATCGCTCGTTCCTGTGAACCTAGTGAGGATCCAAGTAATCATCACGCAATCATGATACTTACCTGGATGAATCCCCGGATCGGCGCTAGACCCGATCCAGCACAATAGGCTACAATCGGTACAGTCGGGTCTTCAGGAGGATGGAAGGCCGAGGCCGAGGGGCGGACTGCCATTTGGACGCGATCTCCCGGGACAAGAGAGGCGAGATAGTTGGAGCCAACACCCAAGAATGTCCTAGAAGAGTCGGAGATAGAAGGTGATTCCAGTACACTGATGGTAAGTGTGGCATGCTCTGGGTTCCAAAGCGGTGACGAAGAGATGGAGTACTGTCTAACACGCATAGATGGAAGCATGCGAAGGAAGACACCGAGGGTCAAGTCAATCTCTTTAGGATACTTCTCTACGATATCCAGGACACTAAGTCGCGGTCCGAGAACTTTGGTTTGATAAGAAGAAGCGAGATCTTGAAGGTAAGAACGAGCCACATCCGTGGAAGCCACTTCGACCAATGTTCTGATATCTTGCGTGGTAGCAGGTTGAGATAACTCCACATAGCCGGAAAGAATCTCAGACAACGAGACAGGCTTGTCTGTTGGTAGCGCAGTCGGACCTGCGGATGATATAACAATCTGAACCGAGGACGTTAGAGCCACCTCCTACTTAAGCGCGATCTACCATACCTGTTGTTCACTTGATAGACTGAAGAATGCCAAAACGCGATGTACGCTCTCACTAGGGTTCTGAGGAAGTCTTGGAGGTACGAGTGAGCTTGTGATTGATAGAACGGGGAATACGAATACGTACATCGCGAGATAATCACCGGCGCGGTATGTTGATCCCTCTGGTAGTTCAAACTCAAGATGCCTCTTAACGGGATGCCCAGGTTTGGTGAGGAGACGGTTCTCGACAACCTTGCCCAAACCGGTGCCAGCTTGGCGAAGAGTCTCAGACCTGCCGGTTCCAGCATCAAGCGTCTTAACCTCGAACCCGGATGACACAGATGAGCTGGGCTCCACAGTTCCATATTCCTGAACGACATGTCAACCCAGCTCCCATTGAACCCTGATGAATAGCTCACCTTGGTCAAGCAACGCCACAGATCGGCAACAAACTCATCAAACACCTCAAAGAAATCCGCCTTGCCTGAATCGCCCGCTCCACGGGGAAGAAGACGCGTCCCGCCCCTCTGTTCAATAATCTCATCGACTAATTTGGGTATCTTGTGATACGTCTGGACCCAATCAGAGTTACCAGACCCAAACACAGCGTATTTGACACCCTTAAATCCATCTCCTTGAAGGCTAGATAGCCAATCAAAGAACCGCACAGCATTGTCGGCGGGTTGTCCTTCATATGAGGCGGTAAGAATGACAACTGGTCCATCGGTGGGCAGTTGTCCGGAGGAAGAATCCATAGTACCCAGTCGCGCCGCGAAGCCTGCCATCCATTCGCTTAGTGACAGCACGATGGTTCTGAACAAAAGAAACTTACCATAGCGCGCGGCATCATTAGCAATCCTTTGCGCAAACGCTTCCGAGGTACCGGTATTCGAGCCGTATAATAAGTACATCGGTACCCGCTTATCGTTCGCAGCTAGGACCGGTGCCTCCGGTGTAGCAGCAGACGTCGGTAGTGTCGTCTTCGCCTGCACACGAGGCGCACTGAGTAGCCTAGGTCCCGTCGAACGCAGCTTGGCCTTGATGTGCAAATCTTTGGGTTTGACGGTTAGAGCTTGCTTAAGCTCGAGGGTATATGATGGATCCGCAAACTCCAAATCAAACTTTTGCACGATTGACGCCATTACTAATGTGACTTCTTGCCATGCGAATGGCCTTCCGATGCATGCTCTCATGCCGAAGCCGAACTGGTTTGGTCGTGAGCCTTGGGTGAAGCTAAGAATGAAGCGAAGGACGTACAGGCTGCCAGGCATTCGGAGGCAAAGCTTCAAATTTACCATCCATCATACGCTCAGGACGGAACTCCAAGGCCTGTAACGATGTCAGTTGCGAAACCAGAGGGCGAAAGACAGTCCGCGTACATCTTCCCCCCACACAGCCGGGTCCCTATGGGCAACCCAAGCTTGCAGCGCAAGCGGGGTACCAGCCTTGATGAAATACTTCCCATTCAGAAGGGTTGTGTCCTCGACAGGTGTGACAACTCTGATTGGCGCCGTAGGTGCGAGACGTAGTGTTTCGCGCATAACGGCTGTCGACGTTGAACGAATTCAGTGCTCGAAATTACAGATGTGGGACAGTTACTCACCGGTAAGGTAAGGCATCTTGCTCAGATCCTGAAGTTGTGGAGGTTGTCCGCCAAGGACTTCGTCTACTTCCGCTTGTAGCTTCCTCATGACATGTGGGTTCTTGATTAGGTAGTACGTCATGAAGCTCATCATGCCCGAGGATGTTTCGTGACCTTGAACGCGTCAATGAGCTTTTTTAGGCTTCATGAAGAGATATATCGCTCACCAGCAATGAGGAAAGTTAGCAACTGTACGAATGTTAAGTGAGGCTCAATTCAAGTTGTACGTCCCAAACTCACGTTCTTGACAATAGCGTCATCCGACAGACTTTCACCAGTCTTGGGATCCTTGCCGTATAACATAGTATTCAACAAATCCTTCTTTTCAATGGGGTTCTCTTTGCGTTGCTTAACGACTAGGATTCGAATCATCAGTCAAACACGCCTAGTCATTGTCAAAACGGTGCTGGACTTACTCTTTTCGGCAATCTCGGTCATAAACTTGACATCCTCTTCCCATTTGGCATTTGTCCCAGTCATCAGAGCCTGAACAATAGATGGACGTTGTGTACGAGAAAAACATTCCTTGAGGAAATCAACCATCGCACCCGCAAATGCCGGTTGGTTTTCCTGTCATATCATGTTTGAGATGTACTCGATAAGTGAGATACTGTTGTGCTTACTGTATAGAAAGAGTTCAATCTGTAGAGAGAAATGTCACTAAACAATCTAAGCAAGGAAATGACGCGTGGTTTTACCTATAGGACATGGAACACAGCGCGATAGTATCCAACGCAACTCTGGTCAAGTCATCTGATGGGTCGATGATATGGTCGGGGCCAAATCTTTCGGAAAGGTCATGAGGGCTTCTCAACGAGTATTGAAATCGTACCTCTCCCACTAGTCAATGCATCAGCATAAAAGCAATGTTGAAAACTAAATTCACGAACCTTGAGTAGCAGCTGATCGCACAGATCTCTCATGTCCTCCAGCATGTCACGAATCGCCATGGTACTGAAGGCTGGCATCAAAAGTCGATCTATTGAGCACTTTAGTCTAACTGCTATCGCCATGATACGCATTCATCTTACGTGCTAAACCCCAGTTATGCTCGTCGTTCTGGGCCTGAAAGGAAGAAAAAAGTCTGAGCCTTCTGGAACATCATCGCAAACATTTCACGTACCGTGAAAAGCCCGTCTCCTGTTAACTTCCTGACATTATACAAGGCTCTTCCAACAGTCTTCTTGAATCTAGTTTCATCTGATGTTTCGTTGATCAGGGCTTGCGAGTTGAGGTGAACAACCGTCGACCCTAAGAAAACGTGTTAGGTACCTGAACCTCAGCAACGACAAACACCACGTACCCAAGATATTCAACTGATATATCTCCCCATACTGCTTCGCCAGCAACATGAATCCATTGATCGGCACTTCTTTGTCTATAGACGCGATATTCCCTATGAAAGGAATCGAAGGGGGTTGAGGTATCGGGGTAGTCATGACTTCGTTGGAATTAAGGGCTATTCGGTTTGGCTTGACGACCTTTTATACGATTGCGGCATTTCGCTTCATCTATCTTTTCGTCAACACTCCGGCATGAGGACCTCCTGAGCCCGGTCATTTTGCAGGCTGTTGGCTGTTGAGGTGATAGACGGCGATACAAAATTTCATTATGCAACGTTCTCTATTTTCGTTACCCTCCGTCGGGTGGTTCCGACGGTGAGTCTACTACAAGTCTTTGCCTCAAAAACCAAGCCATGTCTCGCTTCTAGCTTTTTCCAGCCAGTGAGTGTCTTCATAGAGAATAACTGTTGGATTATGCCTCTGATTTTGTCCCTTGACCAGCTATGTCAGGCTACAAAATCCAGGCAAACCGGAAATGCACCTCTCCATCCGACCCTCGCATGTGAATTAGTAAATCAAAGTGACATTCAAAGCTGGACACGACGCTTTGATGATTGCTGAGAACATCAAAAACGATGTGACGGATAAAACTGGCTACAGTGGGTGCATACCTGTACATCCGTAGAAAGGCCTGTGGCGGTGCACCGGAGATCTTTCCTCCGACCACCATGGTCTCTGGACGACATGATACTCGCATGCTCACATTGTGGTTTGAATAACTCTGACTAAAGGCAAGTTGCTGAGCTTATTACGGATGCAATCAATAATAATTGACGTAGTTCAAGGGCTTAGAATTGAAAGAACATGTAGTTCAATAGTGGCGGCACTGAATTTGCTACTTCTAGATGTACAGGAGTAATGAAAGGACCTAAACTGTATCCAATTCGACACACGTCCGAATTAGAGTGGGTGTGGCCCCTAAATTTCGATTTTCATGCTATTAACCACTCTAGTCAAATCGCGGACTTTGAAATGTCGTTGTGATAGGCATTAATCGAGCTCTTGAAAGGGCTATAAAGTCACTTGAAGACTGAATTGTGTGTTGAAGCACACTCATGACAGCACTGGACGACGACGCACGCCTTCATTTCATCGTCATCGGCGCTGGACACGCAGGTCTTGCATGTGCATTGGGTTTAAGGCGCTCCGGACATCGCGTAACCGTTCTAGAGGCTTCGACCCGGTCTTCGGTACGAATTAGACCGGCTACCTCCATGTTCACCTTACTGATTTCAAAGATCTTCAGGAACTAGAAGCCGAAGGGTATCGTCTTCCGCCGAATCTGCTCAAAATTCTGGAAGAATGGGATCTCGGAAAGGCTGTACGAACACATTCTACCAAATGCGACTCGATTCATGTTTCACGACGTAAGTTGCGAATCTCTTCACGTGTTCCATGTTTCAAGCTGTGGAACCAGTTGATTCGGGGGAGTATCTCGGAGGGTACCGCTGGGATGATGAGCTGTTGCGAGATACTGGAGGAGAGACTGTATTCATTCAGGTAACCTCGTTTCATTTTCTCATGTGAGGTTGTCAAGTACCTAACAAGTTACATACCAGGATACCGACCTGCACAAGATCCTGCTTGAAGCAACGATATCTCACGACGTCGATTTGCGTACAAATGTCCAAGTCATTGATATCAACCCTGAGGTCCCCTCGATAACAGTAACCGCCAAGTCTACTACTACAACTTTGCATGCAGATGTGATTATTGGTACCGACGCCAGCCTGCTGGACGGAATATCTTCATGTGAAATGAGCCAGTTCTCCTTGGCTACGACACAAGAGGAAACCGGCATCGAAATCATAGGGTATGTGAAAGATATTGTGTTAAGCCAGGTATGCTGATTTTGGGTATAGAACTGTTGTTCCACGACATCTGGCCGCGAGCGACCTTGGATTGCATCGTTTATGTGCAAGTAACTCTGTGAGCGTCTAGTTACCAGAAACGTGCAAAAGTAGGCATAAGTGTACTCATGCGTATTGCAGGCAGATATGTTTATCTGGGTTGGGGACGAATGTTCGGTGTTAACTTATCCCAAGGTGAACAAGATTTACGTCTTTCGTTGGATTCGACTCATACTGGTTCTAGGGGAACAGGCAACCGGACATTATGATGCAGACCTATATCTTCTCTGAACAATCACCGTCCTCCGTGTCGCGTGTGTCAGAGAAGAGGCTAACCAAGTTTGAGCCCAGGTATATCTTAGCTCATCGTCCTATTCTCGCGACGTACTTAGTCCACAGACTGCAAAGGCTATCAACATATTCAAAGTCCACGATCAAAAGCCGAAGGGTAATACTCCGCCATATTCTCGACGAATGGGTCCAAGGCAAAATGTTAATTATCGGAGATTGGGCGCATCCTTTACCAGTGAGTAGCTCTGTTATGACCTAAAAGCGCCACTCATTGCGATAACCTATTAGCCGGGCTCTCTCCAATCCCTCGCGCTGTCCATTGAAGATGCTCAACTCCTCATTTCGCTCTTCTCATACATTACACACCGAAGCCAAATCGCAACCTTCCTCCACGCATTCCAGAACATCCGTAAGCCTCGCTGCGAAGAGATACACACGAAAGAATACGGAATTATCTACTATATGTCGTTGCCGCCTGGAGAACAAAGAGAATATCGAGACCAGGCATTACGTGCAAGAAGGGATGCTGGACTGTTTACTATCGGCGGGGATCCAACGCAGGATTGGCGCCATCGTGATACTGTCGAGGAGAAGGAAGTTAGAGATGTGTTCGGATATGATGCGCGAGAGGAAGCAGAAAGGTGGTGGCTGGAATGGGGAATGTTTGACGACATCGAGGACGAGGAAGATTCCCTTTCGAATAAGGAAAAATATGCAATCAGAGTCCGAGTTGAGAAGTCTATTACCCAAAGCGCGTCGAACTTTTGGTTTTTACACTAAATCCTCACTAAGCCCTTGTATATCCACAATGATGTCTAGCATACTTCGTTTGTACTAATTCTCTCGAGAAATCAAAAAAATGTGGACTGGGTTTCGTATCCCCGCCAAGAAAAAAGAGTGACACCAACGGCTTTAGCGCTCGTTGACACCTTATCCTCGAGTCCATCATTACTGCCTCGAATGCATCACAAGATTCCCGATAATCGAGTCTTCAGTTTGCGCAATGACTTCGAACATGGCTATGGGGGGTGCTTGCCATCGGATCGTACGACGCGCCGCTGCAGGCTCGGAAGGAGTTCGGTCCCTGACCGTGACTCATTAAGTTCTTTGTCATTCCCAATGTGACAGTGAGACAACCTGTTCCTCATTCACACCATGGCGACGACCACTGCACCCATCTCAATCCAACTTTCTTGGGAAGGCAAGCCCACTTTGTTTTATCCTACGACCCAGGATGGGACCACACATCGTTTAGCGGAGTCGAACTTCAAAGTTACAAGAATCCAAGCCGGATGTGGTATCTATCGCGGTGTCGGGCGAATCACGGACTGGGGGAGATTTGAGAAGCTGGTCAAGCCACAAATGATCCTATTTTGTACACCCACTGGGAAAGACAACGATAACACGATACCTGTTATCGTTCTGAAGGCTTTCTTTCACACAGACAAGGCTTTGGATGGACACCATCGAGTAGATTGGGAAGAATGTCAAGAAACCATGCAAGCAGAGGCGAATTTCTACCATACTGCACTGTCAAATTTTCAAGGCCTGATAGTACCGAAACACTATGGAATCTGGAGATCAGAGAAGACCAGTAGCATTGGTGTAGTGGAATGTCAGATTTTGCAGTACGGCGGGAAGGCTATGTGGGGTATGGGAATGAACGCTAAACGAAGGTACTACCTCCACCTGATTAGTCTTTGTCACAAGTACTTGATTCCAACGCCATTGTAGGCTGGCGATCGCGAGCGCCATCGAAACACTTCACAACCACGGCATTTATCACGGAGAACTCGGCTCAGACCGAATAAGCCACCATATACTTTGCAACGAAGAAGACAAGGTGTTCATCGTGGACTTTGCGATGGCTGGAGATGGCTTGATATGCACGCGAACTATACCTATCGTCCCTATGAAAGATAGTGCGGCATCTATAACAGTAGATGACTGGCGTACAAACGAGGGACTCGGAAAGATTCGGTTGTGCGGGGAGCTCGGGAGCGTTTTAAGGTTTCTGAGCTTCAGCTTGTGCGAACGAGGTGAGTTGCGTCCATCTCAATGATCAATTTCAAAGCTCAGAACAAGAGTTCAGGCTTTCCCAAGGAAGTACTTGAAGATGTTGCATCTCTAGTTATCGATACCAAGGAAAACTTGCAAGACAAGAAGCATCAATTTGAGAGGCAGAGACAAATTTTGGAGGACTGGACAAAGGCGCGCTCCGATGACCTTTGGGAAGCCATGCATGAAGACCGTTTGGATTTTGGTGGAGCTCATACATCATCCAGTACATCAAGACCTTCGGAAGGAAGTAGTACTCCAGAAGAACAAGAGCGGGATGGGACCAGACTGTCGCTTAACTCGCTGTTATTCTGGTCAATTGTAGTCGGCGTTTTGATGTCAACCCGCCGTTCGCAGATAGCTTAGCATGACTGTTTTACCTTGCTGGAAGTAGGTAAGCCAAGAATTCGCTGTGACCCCGTAGCA
The DNA here is from genome assembly GCA_037176845.1 of Paramarasmius palmivorus. Lineage (NCBI taxonomy): Eukaryota > Fungi > Basidiomycota > Agaricomycetes > Agaricales > Marasmiaceae > Paramarasmius > Paramarasmius palmivorus. The sequence continues at coordinate 265,958 of JAYKXP010000041.1, read as the reverse complement.
CTCAACTCAGCATGACATATTTGGGAGACTGTTAATTGCGTATAGTACATTCCATCGACTGCTTTTGGCTAAGATATCCCACCTTTCGTCCACAAATCCATCGGTTCCACCGCCTCTGCCCCCTGCATCTGATTCAAAGGATACCGATGAAACCTCGCACGAACCTTCCCAATCCCTTCTGAGTCAGCCCTGTTTAGGTAAGTGATAGCGGCCACAGCACTGTCAATATCAAAATGATCCAGCACACGCTTTCCACTGTCCATACGATTGAAAAGTGGTTCAAACTCGGAGAATATTCCCTTGAGATGCTCAGGATCGCTGTCCATATCCAATGGAGGGCCTGGGTAGCTGAGGCAAATTGACCTCGCAATACCCAGTTCGATAGCTAGCAGACGGTGTCTACTCGAAGATGCACCGCGGAATCTTTGGGCAGATTCCGCCCAGGTTGAGAATGGTGCACCGAGTTCCTGAGATAGGAGTGCCAGTCGCGACATGAAGATGGCCGCGTGACGGGATGTTGAGAATCGAAGAGACTGTTACCAGGGTCGACCAACTTGAGTACTGACAGTACGAGAACCACATACCATGACATTATCCTCTCGTAGCTCACTGAACTCCAAAAAGAGATGGTCCGTTGCCCAATAAAGCTGAGTCAAGGCTTTGTTTCCTGGGACAAAGTTAGGTATGTGAACGGTGTTGAGGGATGTCCATGACATCCTGCTTTCTGATGAAAATGACGATATGGTATCCTGGACGGAACCTATATGGAACTGTACAGGGTATCGATTGCGAATCCCGTATACAGACAATGCCTGAGGGTACAAAAAAGTTGGGTATCGCGACATAAAGTGGAGTAGAGCTCGTACCTGCATCGCTTGTACTGTCTTACTGTATGTAACCACATACTCCCATATGCCTCCCTTCGCTACCAATTCTTCTACATGCAGGACCTCTCCCTGATCCCCAAATAATTTGCGCACGTAGCCCTCTGTATACCGTTCCTTCACCTTCCACACTACGGATCGCGATTCACCTTTCCAGAGTGCAACCAACGAATAAGCGAGATCAGTGCGTGCACGCTCTGCTGCAGGCTCAGCCCGAGCATTGAGAATTCCTATTTGACTGGTTTTTTCATTGACATCTTGTATGAGTTTTTCAGCGACCCGACCGTCAAGGAAGTGGATGAATGCCGCAAAGGTGTCACCAAAGTTTGGATTCCTAGCGGCATGAATTTGGGTTATGGGTTCATAAGGACGTAGGAGATCCAATAATCGTAGGCTTGTGTAATCGTGGAGGTTGGTTATTTTCGAGTGCTTATTGAAGTGTCTGGCCGCATTCGTTGGAGGGAAATGTCGAATTCGGGAGGTGAGATGATGAGCGTGACAAAAGTTGAACAGCATTCATGTGGGAAAGTCTGTCTACCGACACATCCATTTTGACTACCACTCCCCTCACGCTCCAACAGACAAGAAAGACGAATGATAGGAATAAAGTACCGAATATTGTCTTCAAATACCTTGCTGGATGGAAGATACCACAGTGAAAAAGCCTGGTTATCGAAATACCGCGCCTGACGCTATGCAGTCACTATGCTCGGGATTACTGTCTCAGCTGCGACAGTGGCTATCTCGTTGGAACTGGCCCTAATAATCGACCAGGCTCAAGGCTCAGCGCTCAGCCAGGGACCCTGTAGCGAGCGTCGCATCACACGAATACGAAATAGAAGAGAAGTTTGGGAGCGGCTCCGAATCAGAGGTTCGTCCCCTTGAGTTCTTTACTCCGAGAAGAGTATTGATGTCCTATGCAGATATTCTAGCTGTTTCTATAGACGACTTCAGGCTCATAATCGAGTTGCATCGGATCATCCAGGTCCCTTCACGACTACACAAACACTCGTCGAACGAGTTTTGTTAGCCATCCTCCGGGCCAGCGCCGTTGGGTACCTGTCATCGTTTACACATCCAAAGTCCCATGCCTTTCTGAGACCCACTTGGAATATTATTCACAGTATGGTGGCTCACGGGGCCCACCGAGAGCGGATGACCCGAGGATGACCACAGGTCATTCACACACGTCGTCATCCACAACATCGGAGGTCTTCTCTTCTCTTCTTCTGCAACACTGGTATAAAAGATGACGAATTTCGTGAGCTATACCCCCTTCTCAAACACTCACAGCCATGCGCGAGATCTTCTCTCTACTTCTCTGCGTATCTTCCAGCCTTGCAGTCGACTTTACACCTCTGGACGACAAACCAGGTCTCATCGACAATGGTACCTTTGGTCCTCCAGTCGAAGTCGTACACCTATTCGTAGACGAACCTCCGATCGGAATCACCGTAGGCAAGTCTGGTCGAGCGTTTGTCAACTTCAACAGGTGGGTTTTCTACTTCGCTACATTATCAGCCAACTGACATTCTTTCAGAGGCAACCTTCCCTTTACTGTCGCCGAAATCACCAATGCTACCGCTGAAACTCCCTTCCCAAGCCTCGAATTCAACACTCCCCCAGATGGGCTCGTCAACACCTCTCTCGGGTTTGCAGTCGGCTCCAGCGACTCTAACCATTTTATCAATGTCCAAGCCGTCGTTTTTGACCCCAAAGGCCGCCTATGGGCAATGGACACAGGCAGACCGGTAATGGATGGCGGGGACATCCCACCTTCAGTTCCAGGTGGTCCAAAGTTGGTTGGTTTTGATTTGGAAGATGACACGAATGGGACAACGCCGTTCAAAACGATTACGTTCACAGAGAATGTGTTACCTGGGCTGGGATATCTAAACGATATTAGGTTCGATTTGTCTCCCAATTTGACAGCGAGTGGTGAGGGGGTTGCGTATATCGCCGATAGTGGTATGTCCTTTACCTTTACTTGTAACTTCCAAGGCCGAGGTGCTGATTTGGATGCTTCAGGTGCACATGGAATCATTGTTGTGGATTTGGGGACCGGCCAATCATGGCGACACCTTGACCAACTTCGTCAAGTGAACCCCGTTTCGCATTTCTTACCTACTCTATTCGGTGTTCCTACATATCAATCGTCGAAACTGCAGCCAGCCTTTCATTGGGAGACTGTTGCTGGAGGTGGTATCGATGGTGCGTGCGTTTCTTCAACTTTCGATGCCCCCTTAACCAACTACTTGTGGATAGGCTTTGCGATATCAGCAGACGGCCGTTTTCTGTACTTCACGCCTATTGCCAGTCGGGATCTGTACCGTGTTGAAACCGCACCTCTACGGGTCAATCCGGCGGACGATGTCTTTGCGGTTGTAAAAGCAGCGCAGAGTGTTCAGTTCCTCGGGCAGGTGTGTGATTTGTATCATCTTTGCAGGCGACAAAGAGCTGATGCAGCTTACTGGTAGATGGGCGGAGCCGCAGACGGTTTCGAAACTGATTCAACAGGACTCATTTACCTCAGCCAGCCGGAGCACAACTCTATCAACACATTCAACCCAGAGACGGGGCTCGTGGAGGTATTTGTCAGAGATCCGATGATTGCATGGCCCGATACATTGTCGTGCGTATCCTTTCTTGCTATCCTTTTCTCTCGCTTGGTCTAACATTGAGTCTCTAACACAGGGTTGCAGACGATGGTTTCCTATACATGACGGCGAATCAGCTTTGGCTTAGCCCGGTTTATCAAAATGGGACAGATAAGAGGGTTAAACCGTTTGGATTGTTGAGGGCTCCGATTGAGGGTGTACCTGTGAGGTTGATGTGATTTGTATCCTCGGCCTTTGTATATATCGTTCAATGTAAATGTAGTTACTGGTCGACTCGGGCATGGAGAGCCATCAAAGAACTTACAGGCTCAGTCTGAATGCCGGAAATTGCCGGGTCCTTCTTACCATCCACCATGACGCGCATAGGTATGTGAGGGGAGACCTCAATCCTCTGTTCATCTTGTGCCGCTCTGGGCTTATTCTAATTATCAGATTGCCGCTAACTCGCGAAGACTGGGCCCCATCATCTGATACAGATGTAGTATACTGTTTCATGACTCTTCGCCCACCATTCATATCACTTCTTAGTGAGTTCGCGGTTCTTCAAGTTGATGCCATTCGCGACTAGAAGCGCTGATCATACTTCTCGTCAACTATTCGCAAGCTAACCGAGCTTCTAGGAACGGCTTTACAACGGCAAAGGCTCAAAGACTGGCAATGGAATCATGGTGGCAGACGGTCTTGGAGCAGCCTCATCTATCTTCTATGATATTATCAACACGCTGGGAACCAGAAGCCGAAGTACCACCAGTTGTACCTAGTCGCCAAAATCATCTCGAGACTGTCTGCCAACATGAACTCAACTGGCAGGACTACCGCCTAGCTCATGGCATAACAACTATGGCAGATCTCGAGGGATGCGAGTCTGCACTGCATCTTCAGCTTCACACTCCAGCTGCTCGCCTTGAAGCAATGACAAGGATCACCGAGCGGCAGCCGATAACACAGCGGGAACCACAACGCCGCTCTTGGCATCCAAATACATCACTTCCTCTGATCTTTCATAAATCCGGGAATGGGCAATTAATTGGACTTTGCTTTTTGGCAAGGTATAAAACTTGTCTGCATTATCAGTTGCTTGAGATCAACATCCTCCCATCTTCGCTCTTGCAGCTATGAGTAACGAGTATCCATTCGAATCGATCTATTCTATTCAAGGGGTGCTAATGGCGCCTTTTGTCTCCGTCGGCGTACGTCTATTCTGATAGCTCGTTCAGCATAAACTTATCTATGCAACAAATAGCTGATGTTGTTCTTCCTTGGTACGCTATATAGTATTTATTATGCATGACTCTACGCGTTGCCTACTAACCTTTTCCAGGCTTTTATTTCCTACTCTTTGGACTAGTGGTCTACTTCCTTCTCACCCGCGAAAATATGGTGAACAGGAAACTACAACTCGGCTGGATGGTCGCGCTTTTTATAACATCAGTTTTATCTTCCGTGTTCGGAGCTGCTGCAACAATTCAAGAGGCTGTTCTAGCCTTTCGAGCGGCATCAGAGGACGATTTCGATGGTCTGGGAGACTGGGTCACTGCGAATTATGCTCCACGGTTGATCATTGAGTAAGTTTGACATCCAAGCTCTTGAGTTCACGGCTCTCATCCATCACAGGACCTTTCAAGGGATGTTGTACGTTGTAGCTAAGTAAGTGGGCAAAGGGTACCTCAGAAAGAAACCTCAACTTTAGGAACAGTTGCATTGCAGACACCATCCTCGTCAGTGGTCTACATAATCGTCATTTCATCGCGATGCTCAACATCAACGTGTAGCTATACCGGTGCTTTGTTATATGGGGATCTACCAAACGTGCCTTTATCATTCCCTTCTTCGTTTTGTTTGTGACCAATAGTAAGCGCTAGACCCGGATCTATTTCAAGAGCTGACTCCTTGGTGCAGTTGTTGGCTTTGTTGGGCACATCATTGTCTATGCTGCCAAGGGCCAGCTGTGGCAGTATGACATATATCTGAAAGGTAGCGACATGGATATGGCATACAATATTGCTAATGCAGCCAACACTCTTTTGTTGACGATCTTCATTGGTATCGTGGTTCATTGTCCGCAGCTTTGTTCAGCACTAATTGACATCTGAACAGCGGGCCGGATTTGGTGGATGACTCGGGATGCTCGAGAGTTCATGGGGCAAAAAATTGATCGAAAGTACAAGAGGATCGTATACATGCTGTGAGGATACTCTTTGAATCGTCCGCAACTATCACTCATCTCGAGGACGTTATAGCATTGAATCCGGATTTCTTTACTCCGCGACTCTCCTCACAAACGTCGTGCTCCAGCAGTTTATGAGTGTTTTGGGCTTTGCGATCACACTGAATCTGCTAGTGCAATTGATGGTGGTGAGTGGAAACTCGGTTTCTGAAAAGGGACATTTTCATAACCATTTCATTTTAGGGCATTGCGCCAACCCTGATCTTTTTGCGCACGAGCTTCGGATTGAACGACAGTGCCGTACCTGACTCTCGGATGCTTTCTACACTCCGATTCGGGGAAGCGCCAGTCGTCGATGCTGGTGAACACCACAGCGTGGCTCTTCAACAAGGGTCCACCGATGGAAGTAGTGACAGGGATTCTCAAAAAGTTGAGCGCTCCGAGATAACCGAGGTTTAAATCGTTCCACGGCGTAGCTGTTCGAAATGACTACTTTGTAGGAATATCTATCCGTCGATACTGTGACTAAAAGCTTCGATTCTCTGTATTAATGGTATGTATATGTAAATTGTTAGATGTAGATATGTCATCATGTACAGTGTAGAGGCGCTATTGGAACCTTCTGAACGCGGCATTAACGAACCTCATCTCTGAGCTATCGGTGGTCTCAGCTAGGAACGGTCTGTCGGAGAGTTGCATCATCAACATGAACGTCTCGAAAAAGATCGTAGGTCGATGTAGAAAGTGAACGAGTGCCGGAGTCTTTGTCTCCTCATCATCTAGCTCTTCTTCTGCCTCGCCCACTTCCATGTATTCCTCGATGACCTTCCTCCGGATACCCGCCACCGTACTGACCCCGTGTAGCGTCACCCAAATTTCTGCAAGTTTACACTTGACCTGGGTTAAATCACAGCTAGTGATATCGCAGATGACAAAATCCATGCTTTTGCCTCTCAAACCCGGACGGTCTCTCAACGGGTTTGACTTGTCCAAAAGTGACATCGGCACTACCTCTCCAATCTCCCACTCGGTCTGATGTACCAGATCACGTTTGTGTTTCGCCCGCCGAGTTCGTGTCCACCAGGCATCTGGAGGAGCAGGTTTGCCACGTAGTAGGAGTTTAAAGTCTGGAAAACGTGCGCAGACGGCTAGGAACCTGACAGCCAGTGGTTCAGATGTTGAGATTGTCCCACACAAAAGAATGGCATTCTGCGTTTCCTGCCAGACTGTCTCCTCCCCATCAACGACCTCTTCGATAATCTGTCGAGGTCTCTTGGCTTCGACGAAGTTGACGATAGACCCACAGCAGAACAGTGCCTGATCAATTTGTCTTTCGCCACTGAGTGCCAGAGAAACGGTTTCGGTGTTGCCAATACTCCAGTCAGTGGGTATCTTGTAAATGTCGAGGAATCGGTAGAGAGTTTGAAGTTCGGATACCTGCGTCAAGAAAGGAAAACGAAATTTATGAGCAGGACATAACCCTAGATGGACACAGGCCACTTACCGAGGTCACCGTCTCCATAACACATGGTACACACTGAGAAATTGCGAGGATATGACCCCAAGCGCTGAATGGCAGGTCGCGACTGTCACGAGCTTTCCGCATCTCAACACCGGCGAACACGAAACGTTGAGGTTCCTCCTCCGCTTCTTGGTCTGGATCTTCCGCCAAAAGTGTATCCTCCACCGCTCGACGAACCAAATGAGCGTCCTTGAGCGCATGCTCCACGATCCGTAACATCTTCTCTTTGGTCTCCTCGTCATGGGTTCCTTCCCATACCAGACAATTAGACATACACTCGAACCACTGGAAGCGACTGAAAAGATCAGGATCCTGGCATACAGCGCGAGTGACGGCCGTGTAGATGACATCCAAACGCTCATCGAAGTAGTCTGAATGTGGAGGAGAGCAACGGGCTGCAATCTCGAGAACGGTTTCCGCTAAGAGCTCCTGAACGCGGCGCTCCCGAGTCCTGTTGATCGGGTCTCGTTCTTCTTGGCCTTTGGTGATATCGGCTTCTTTGAAAAACGCAGCAACTTGAGTGTCGTTTCGAGGTGGGTACGGTGATGGGAAATCTGCTCGTTGTGGATGATTGCAGACGCCAGAACAAGATGTGTCAATGAGCCAAGAGGCATCTGCTTCTTCCAGAACGCGAGAACGCGCTCTCTCTGCGGTCAGGGACATTATCCTTTGGAGGTCCGCGAAACGTTCCGTCAATGTCTTGTTCAGTGTATTCTCGCCGAATGCCTGTGAAGGGTGTTCGATAAGATCAAACGAATAAGGTGATGAAGGCGAGACGTACAGGATCGTCACTGTTCAAGCAATCATGCTTCAGTAAGGAAAACAGGGACGAGGATAATAATGACTTACTGGAAATAGCAAGCAGCCAGATGAAGATACCTTTCATAACACCTGCGGCGACGAATGAATGATTATACAGAGGATGCATAGTAATTGTGAGACGTACGGGTGCATATGATAGTAGATGTCGTGCATGTTGTCATACCAAGAACTCAAGTCCTGCCCAGACATGCAAGCTTCGATATCCTCGACTTTCCAGCGTTCCCGAACGTTATACCATTCATACCCGTCTCCCAAAAGATCTTTTCCAAAGGATTGGTATTCCTTATCTATGGCAATGAATTCCTAGGCGGTCCGAGTCAGCTTTGAAAGGTGCAGCGAATTGAACGACACACACCTCATGATGTTTTCGACACCACTTTGCCTCCAGAGGATCCTGACCATTCGCATTCGATACAGTTGCATCACAAGCCGTTCCGTCTTTCCTTTTTGCAGCGCAGACTACTCGAGGTTGTTTTGGTCCTTTGCGACGCGATTTGGCCATGGAAGTTCAAGAAGGAGGGTGATCCGTTTGCCGTTGATTAGCGAAAAAGAGCCCCAAAATTTGGGGGAAATCTCTCGAAGAACTGTCGGGACAATTGAAGCAGTAGCTTTTATATGACTTTCTGGCAGTCCCTTGCTGTCGCTTGAATCCTTTGTGGAAGCTAAGACAAAGCTAAGAAGCGAGATGACAATGAGGGATATACACACCAGAAGTGCCAACCCTTTGTTAATGCCCGTCTTTTCTCGTCTATTCGACCTCGATTCGACCATTATGTCGAACGTAACTCGTTCCATGAAGACAAAGCAGCGTTTGGTCGTCGCGGTACACAACATACAGCGGTATTGCCATTTTCGGGATCATCATTACCCTTCTCTCTCCCATACCATCATATCAACTTTCAAATTTTCAAGAGTCGATGGATATTTCAAAGGAGCGATCCTCAAAGAGCTATTCGCAATGGACCGAATACTTGGGCTGGATACGGTACGTGGCTTCCAGTTCTTCGTTGGCTAGAAGCTTACAACAACACGGATCTTAAGGGTATCGAAGTGAACCAGAAGTGGACTATGACGAGAACGACGAAAGATTTCCCAATTCCAATGGGCAAGCTATCAGGACGCACTTCATTGCTAGTGGACATCTGGTGACTGGCTTGTATGGACGCGAAAATCGACTGCTCAGCTGCAGCGTTCTATGGCCATAGAACACGATCAGCTCAATATCATCAATCGCTACTTAGAAGGATGATCCAGGCTCCTTTCATGCTTTCGAACCCTTCCCTGTTCGCTTTACCATCGAGGGTGGTATGAATTATCTCTTGTTCTAGCGTCCGAAGCAAAAGCGGGGTCATCTCAGGGGTTAGGCCGCTTTTGCGATGTCCAAAGGCGAATATAAGGATGGGGTCGTCAGAAGGCATTTCACCGACATCACCACTCCTACAACTACCGTAAATACATGGCTTCCACCGAGTCAGAAGTAGTCGATGCTGTAGACGACCCTCGTGCCTATGCACAATGGGTCGTCATCATCATTGACAACGTTGGCTTTGGCCGCGTCAAGCTCAAGAACCTGAGCATTTCCTGGGGAAAGCTCTACGCTGACAGTAAGTTGGTTCTACATGCTTGTCTGTCGTCTATTCGATCATCAATGGCTCATTACTTCCTTAGATAACAAGAATAAGGAGGTTTATCCGAGCCAGTATGAAGGTCAAATCATCGGACCAGATGGGACACTCCAACTTAACGCCTGTGGGAGATCAAATGCCTCTTCGGGTACGACAGGGCAGTTCAATCTTTGCGATGCCGATGATGGTGACAGGGTCATTCGTCACTTCAAGTGGGACTGTCCCTGGGGTAAGAAGCGTAACATCTGGGAAGTGAGCGGATCCAATTCGAAGTGGCTCGTTGAACACAAGGGTGCGAACTTGGATAGTGGAGCGCTGGGAACGATTTATGTTGATGTTCTGAAGAAGGGGTGAGAGAACTTGTTCTGATAGTTATCATATACTGACATTACTTGATGTTTGTATAGTACAAGAGACCCAGAAGATCCTGATTCAACCTCAGTCTGATCCGCTATGTACCATTGTATACCCCGACTTGGACAATGTATCGCCGAATTTCTTACTTGACCACTGGACCTCAAGCAAGGGGTCCTCAGCATGGAGGATGTCTATAAAGACTAATGAACTTTGTCTAAAATCAAATCTACATAATCACATCGATTTTGTGACTGCAATGAATCTAATTCTAGGACGAGTATTCTCATTCGTTTATCCACATACAGCACTAGATTCCACGAGTCATTTGAGAGCCGCTCAGAGTCATCTCGGCAATGATTCATATGGAGCTGCATATTGCTTAACCGCCTGCTGAACACGTCGGGCGCTTCCACTTCCCAATCGTCTCTTGAACCACTATTCCCTTCAACGCATAGCGGCCAATACATTCCCGCCCGAACGTTATCCAAGAGTGAAAAAGAAAGTGTTTCGTTGTCCCAGTCGGCAAAATCGTCGGAAGTTCCTGCATGGAAAAAAATATATTAGTAAAGCTGTGCGTTGCAGTTCCTCGCTTCATGACAGATTCAACTTACAGCTCTTTTAGCGAACTAGTACACCGTCGGATCTCTTCAATGACTCAACCGAACTCTCGTTCCTGGGTCGAACAAACGCCTTGTATGACGTTCGCCTGTTCACATTGCCACTATCACCCGTGATGTGGTTCCATGCTACTTCTTCGCGTTCAAAGCGGTGAGCATCAGGCTAACCTTTCACGTCACTGTCCATCTTCCTGGTTCCTTCATGTTCATGATATCAATCATCCACTACACCCGGACATAGTCGCTGATTTACGTTTGTAGGGCTGTACATCGCACTTTAGCGAAGAAGAGAAGGAAAGTCTCGTGGTGTGTCTTTCTGTCATTGATACACTTTCTCTTCATGCAGATTGCCTTTCTGAGGTTAGTCTGTTTCTGTACTACCCTACTTTTCTGGCAAGACAGGATGCTCAGCGCACCTATATTTTATACGAACATTCCAATCCACTGACGGCTTACATGACGGCCGCATTCGTTGCCTATTTTGTCGGAGAAAAACAGCACTGAGGCTAAGCAACGTTAACCTCCGATTTTATCTGCCCTGGATAGGATAGCCCGGGGCCGCACACCGCTTTGCGGGCGCTACGCCTGTCGCACCAAACAACAAGGATTTAAAAAGCCGATGAAACTGAAACTGACGTGTAACAAGGGGAGAACCCCCGAACTCGTGACTTGTTTCGGATCTTTGTCGCCATCACCATCCGCCATCTGATATTTAAGTACCCAAAACCCTGCGTATCCATCAATTCCCCCATCCTTCCCCTTGTCCAGCACTTTCCCCGCTCACCGGTTTTCCATTAACCTACCTAATGACCATGCGCGCCCAAATTCGTATCTTCGAAGACCCTAGCTCATTCACCTCGGACGATATCTGGGATAACAAAATCGACGGGCACAAGATGCGTGCTATTGCATTAGCTGGAGCAGTATCATTGGTCAGTGCGACGTATGCCGTGGTCAAGTTCACGGCACTAGGGAAGGCCTTTACGGAGAGGTACGTTTTATAACTGCTTCCATCTCAGTTGCAACTAAAAATGGTCACTCAGTGCATTTGGGAAGCACCTTCAACTATGATAATTCATCAATGTGGCCTTCGTACCGCATTCTTGGACCTTATTGAGGACGAGCAAGATGCTTGACCTCATCCTATCCCACCCCGGATATCTACGGCCGTGTATCCGTTTATCCGTATGATCACAACGAATCCACCGCACCATCCAACCCTCGCACGCCCGCACACCCATCTACAAACCACCACCAATCATTTTGCATCATTTTCATATCATTGGAATTCATGTACCAACAACACCCACATCCACACTCTCGTTCTTGACATTTTGCGGCCGCTCCCGTCTATCACATGCAGTTGTCAACCGACACCGAGTCGTTGCACCCCATCATCACCCAGAACTTCGTACCCTTTTCTTGGGAGCATATGGAATCTCCTCGCTACTCAGCTACCTGTAACATACCAAGACCATATACTTATGCTGTATCTTGTATAATAAGCTATCTGGAGCAAACTCTAGTTGCCCTTGCCTGTAGTCTTGTCGAAATACATAGTAATTTATCACCTTTTGGTTCTTCCTCGCTGTAAAGCTCTTGTCGCTTGATTGTTCTCTTCGTGAAGCAAAGCTTCCCCGTTTCTCGGCGACCAACAATTGGTCAGATCTTCAGAGGGGAAACCGATCACCGGGACCTTCAAGCTTCAAGTTTCAGTCGCTTGGATTGTACGTAGCAATCGCCAACGTTGTACCATGGCCTATCTGAATGACTGAGAGCATGATCCATACTAGTCATACATACCACTACCAGGGAAGATGCGTCTAGGCGCCCAGAAAGCACCTCTCGCTCTAACCATCATCATCGCTAACCTCTACACTCCTTACGACTGCGCCGAGATAGGGAAGACGTGCCATTAGATGTCGAATATATATTGTAAGATGTATTAGTAATCTCTGTGGAGACTTCGGGCAATAGTGCGTTTGTTCTTTTCGCGGAAAAATACGCTTCCACAGCTCACTCTTCCGCGCGCTCAAGGTGACCTTCACTCGGTTCAAAACCTTTCCTCATCCATAGTCGTGTTGAAAATACATGTTTCCGTGTCCATCGCTTCAACTGGCGCAGTAAATTGAACATGAATAGCGAGCTCTGACCATCCACTCTCCACGGACACCTTGCGGGCACCAAATTGAAGCACTGTGGATCAGCGCCCAATTAGCGTGGAAGATGGCACTAGCATATTACCCTAGAACTGAATTTCACGACGGAGATTGCATGGCCATCTTCGTGCCCCAAGAGGATATGGATGGCATCCAGAGGAGTTTGCTGTTCCGCCGGAGATGACGGGTGACGAGATTAAGTCTCTGACCCGTTAGATGCTTCGCCTTGGATGTGATCCGCGTCTGGCCATGCTTTGCGGAAAAGTCAGCTATACTTCATTCTCCCTCACCTCCATGCTATTGGCCATTGTAGAGTTTTATGGTATGTTTTACGCTTATGGTGTAATTGTATCTTATCGTGCTAATACCTTTCGCACCAAGCTGCACCGGTATATAGGTCACCCAGGGCAGATCATCTTGTGAAGCGAGGAGAAGATCTTGAATTCGGTCTGACACCTACCGGTCTCGTTCATCTGGAGACAGAGAATCGCCGCTAGACTGGGCTTATACCGATGGGACCGCTAGTTGTAAGTCCTTCACATAAGCATCACAGCGAAAACTCAAGTGTTATCGCACGGCGCCCACAGTCCAAGGCTCGGACATATTCGGTCTTGTGAAGATTTTATTGCTCTTTACTCCGCCTAGGGACGTTTAGCACGGGTTCTTTCACGCACAACAGATTTCCTGGGAATATCGCAGTGCAGATATACCACCATCATCGGGATATGGGACAGGATGCAGTCTATGCATTGTAGCCATTTCAGTATGACCTCAAGACGTCGTCATTCAGAGCAGCACGAGTCCAGGGTCGTATGCCTAGGGAGAGAGGTAGTACTCAGATGGGAACAAAAGCCCGCTGTTTCTTCTTGGTCTCCCATGGGTTCCTTCCATACCGCGATATCACGCTCACTTGATACGCCACTGCAATGCATGATGGGCCGACGAGAGCATCAGGCACGGTAAAACTCCTGCCTCCTGACGCTTCTAGGCTGCCTGCCTTTCACAAACAGCTGCACTGTCCAAGACAAGTACTAGTACGGATCACCGCCGTGACGTCGTCGGGGCGCGTCGCCAAGAACCTCTGCCGCTTAATGATGTAGGTCCCTAGATGAAAGTCAAATGTTTCACCACATCTATAAACGGGTGTGCCGATGACAGGCTCAACAGTGATAGTTATCATATTATAACAGCTCTCTTCTGGCCGCTCTAAACATGACTTCCGTCTTCATGCTCACCATCATCGTTCATCTCGCTCTCGTTATCGGAGCCGTTGCGTTTCGACCACCTGTGGTCCCGCTCGCTGTTCGTTCGCCTTACTTCAGCAGCTGGTTAAGGACAAGAGACGATGACACAGTACCGAATGCTTGGCCTAAATTTTGGTCCATGAACCACGTAAGAATCCTTGTTGTATGTTTGATTGTATATCGCTCTTACATTTTCTCAGACACTAGGGCTCGCGGGACTTGCGCGAATCGATGGTAAACCATACACATGGATGGGTGCTGTGAGGACCTCCATCTCGAAGCCAGCAGACGTGAAAGACATTCAAGTAACTCCAACACGAACGATCTTTGTGCTGGAAGCCGGAAATGTACAACTAAATGTGACATATCTAAGTCCTATCGAGGTAAGCCACGAGTATCGTTCCGTCGTTCATTATCTCACTCTGTACGCAGCCAAACGATCTTACACTCCAATCATTTCCATTCAGCTACATCTACGTAGACGCTCGGTCTCTCGATGGTTCATCTCACTCGGTTCAGGTATATTGTGATGTTACTGGAGGTGCGCTTCAATACCACACTAATACATGACATCTTCCTTACGACTTTTCATAGAATGGTTATCCTCGGATACTAGGAGGCTCATTGAATGGGAGACTAGTGAAGACAGTCAAATCATTTTTCATGCTGCAACACAGCAACCAGGTCAGGCATCGCGCGAGACCGGTCCTGTAAACGTCGCGGAAGACGCTACATTATACTTTGCAACGACATCGGTGAGTCTATTCCTACAATGGTTTAGATATCAATCTAACGCGGCTCCAGAGTGCCAATGTGACTTGGCAAACTGGGGGCGCCGCGCCTGCCGTTCGAAACCAGTTCCTTACGAATGGGACGCTCTTGAATACCAAGGACGCTAATTTTCGAGCTATCGGAGAGTGAGCAACAAGGTGTTTCCATCGTATGGATTTTGATTAATGATTAAAGCCCACAATCTCAGTAATTTCCCCGTCTTCGCGCTCTCATATGACCTGGGGAACGTTACATCGACCTCTATTTCTCATACCACGTTTTGGGCTCTGGGACTCATCCGGGATCCCAATATACACTGGAACACATTTCATGGGAGCGCGAATTGGAGGCCCTACTTCTTATCCAGGTACAATTCGGTCGAAGCAACAGTACGTGTTCGCACATCTTTCAACATTTTCAGTTTTCTCATTCTATTAGCTCTCTGTATTTTTATCCGACTTTCCACGTGCTAAGCAGAGGTCAACAGACCTCGATAATACGATCTTATCTGCAGCTCAGGAAATTTCGCCTCAATATGCAGATCTGGTGTCACTGGCATCTCGACAGGTGTCCGGAGGAGTGGAAACGAGCTATGTAGACAAAACCATCGGGATGTTCATGAAGGACATCGGAAAATCTCAGTGGGTCGTTCAACATCTGAGCTCAATATCACACTGAGAGCGCGCTTTACTAGACGAATTAGCCCTGTCGAAACCATTTACGCGTCTTTCCCTGCTTTTCTCTACATCAATGCGACGTGGGGACAATATCTCCTAGAGCCGCTATTACAGTACTCCAAAGCTTCAAACCGTGGCAATTATGCAGTCTCGGACTTAGGTAACCTTTCAGCTATACACACGGCTTTGATTGTGGCTCACTAGTGTTTTAGGGAATGCGTACCCTGAGGTGGACAACATCCAAGTCAATGCCTTGAGGCAGATCGAAGGCATGGTGCACTTTTTTCAGTTCGCTTTATGTCACTCATCGTGGCCACCACAGATTCAGGAAGCATGCTAATCATGACATGGTGTCAGGCGAAGTTTACGGGAGACACGTACCTCTTGTCCACATATGTGAGTGGTCTTCCTTTTCGTTAACATTGTATGGCTCATGTTCAACCATAGTACGATGTCCTCAAACAGTGGGCCGAGACGCTCATTCAGAGGTCCCTTACACCTCACCTTTCGTGAGTTTGTATGTCATGAAGCTTTCACGCGAACTAATAATCCAGGCAGCTTCAGCGATAGTGAGCAAGCCTCGGTCAACTCCACGAACTTGGCTGTCAAAGGGATCCTTGGAATACATGCTATGGCGGACATTTGTTACGCCTTAGGGAAGGACGACGATGCGAAAATTTACCTGGTGTGCTTTCTTGCCAGTCTCAAAAGAGATTTCAAGCTGAAATCGTAGAAAGAATACAGCGACGTCCTATGCTCAAAAATGGAGGGATTTAGCATGGTCCTCAGATCATTTCTCGTCTTCCTACGGCCAGAGTTCGAGGTGGAGCATGGTCTATAACTTGTATGCAGACAAGCTTCTGGGTAAAAACGTTGCCACTCAAGAGGTACGAACAACATCTCCTTTCTGATGACTTTCTCACTCTAGTAATATAGATGCTCTCTGCTCAAGGACGATTCTACACTCGTCTCAGTGCACAGGGTGTGTATTCAGTATCTCATCTTCTGGTTTCAACCTGAAGTTTTTCCAGGAGATAGATATGGCCTACCATTTGATTCCGATACACCTCATACTGCGATGTCCCGTCTGTTCCACTTTCATTGTCTTTTGGAAGTAGCTAACTTTTAGATCATTTCAGACTGGACCATGTTTACGGCTGGAGCTTTAGCTGATACTGCGATGCGAGATGACCTTGTAAGGATGGTTCATGTCAAGGCCTCTGATCGTTCTCCTCGATTGGAATCCGGTGTATTCCCAACTACCTATTATACCAATAGTGGCTCAATGATCTCCGGAAGTGCAAGGTCCGTCTGTAAATACAGTATCATTAAATTATCTGGGTTTGATCGTGTCTCATAGCCCAGCGCAAGGTGCAATGTTTGCACTACTAGCTCTTGGGTACGTTGCGTAGGCATCCTTCGAAGATATCTATTGACGCGAATCTCGCCAGCCTGGAGAGCAAATTATCCAGCGTCTCAGCCGGCACGCCTGCAGGCTCTTCAGCAGGTGCAATAGCCGGAGGTGTTGTCGGGGGTGTCTTTGCCCTAGCTGTGCTCCTCGCGATTGGCTGGTATCTATGGAAGAGAAAGCAACGAGAGGAACGGCATTATTTCACACCATTCACTGGTCTGTACGCCGACGATACATCCAAGCTTATTTCAAGTCCTGTCTCCTCCGCCAGCACCCCAACAACATCCCACAGCCCTTACTCCTATAGCAAGGAACGCAGTTCCTTCACTCCACCGATACGACAACCTCTAATCTCCCCTATCAATGCCACTCATGATGAGCGAAGAAGGAACGGGGTATGTGAACTCCGAGCGGACGTGCAAAATCTTCGTCGAGAACTCGAGAACCTCCGTCAGGGGAGTAGACCCACGGGACATCTACACGAACCACCACCATCATACACCTAAATAGGATACCTTAATTTTGTCACTGTAAACTCTGTAGTACTACCAGTGAATGAAATGCTTTTCCTGGGCATCGGTGTCGTACGTGGGGAAAGGCAGCAGGATCCCACTTGTGGTAAAAAGCATTCCCAAGTCAACATCGGCAACTTTTGACGTCTACCGAACAGTAGCTGCCCACTAGTTTCTTCCCCGATGCACCCAGATGACAACTTGAGCGCCTCACCCTGACAATTAAACGTTGAACGTTGAATGTCAAACCCCAAGTAACGCCCCGCTGGATCTGTATGAGCTACCATATCGTGAAAAGTGTAGGTTAGGCAGTCGCGGCGGTGGGAGCGAGCAACGATATCACCGCAATGACAGTAAATAAATATCCAGTGCCATTCCAGACGAATCATGTCCATACATCATAGGCCAAGGAGACCAAACCATCGAAACGTAAATATAACCTAAAGCTTAAAGCTGACTAACGATCGCTACTACGAGGAACGGTATATTCATTGCCTTCTCCGCCCTGGCTGAGACCATCTTCAGATCCTGATCCTTGCTGACCAGAATCCTCGCGTCGAGCTGGCGCTTTTCTGAATGGATTATGGGTGGCCTGGCGACGTGGAGCTTGAGGCGGCGGAGGCGGCGATTGTGACTGACGAGGTGGACCGTACCTCTCGTCATAGGCCTCAGGATAGTAAGGTCCCGGTCTCTGCCGCTGACGTGGATCCGGATAGTCTGGATAAGGAGCCGAATTTCTTGGCTGCATACCAGGCCGCTCAGGCGCTTCATAATCAGGATAGTAATCCTGAGGATGCTGGCCTGGTCCTGGATAATAGTACGGATCTGTAGCGGCATACGGCATTCTTGGGCGGAAAGCATCGTTGGGGTAGGGTTGTGGACGATATGGTGGACGTGGTGGTGGGCCATATCTGCCTCTGCCATATTGGGGACCTACGAGGATCGATTATCAGACGATACATCTTTGGCCAGACACAAAGAATCACATACCCATACCACGAGGCCGAGGGTAGTACGCCTGCTGTCTTTCATACTCATGCTCATCCTCGCCCGAGTCCCATTCATCCTCATCTTCGTCGTCTCCCCATTGACCTAAGTAGACAAAATGAGCCTTCTATCGGTAGGAATAACCGAGAATCGGCAGCTCACCGTAAGTGACACCATTATTCGTTACATTGTGACTCCCATGATTCTCCGTATGATACTGATTATGGGATCCTCGAATGTGGTTCGTGGTGTTGTTGCTGTTGTTGTACTGATCTCGTCCGACGTTGCTGAAAGTCCCGCCGCTGATGCTGAAACGAGAGGCGTCGTTGAACATGGGCTGTGGCATTGTTTAATACAGGGTGATGGTGGTGGTGATGGACAAAGATATCCTGTTTTGGGCGTCTGGTTCCAAGAGGGTGCAGAGCGCCTGACGGTTTGGTGATGTGGGGCACGCCATGGGTTCTATATGCTCCGGCAGTGTGAAAGAGGTGAATTTAAGGACTTGATCTTGACAGAAAGTTGAAGCTGTTCCTTGTGCGATGGCTTTTCATGGCCAAGTCCAGTTGGTGTCCAGTACGAATGAGAGTACCTGTCAATGGTAAGGGTCAATATGCAAGGTGCTGCATCCCTAAGGATGTTTACTGACTCAAAAAATCATCTTGCCGTGACTGAATCGGAAAGAAGCGAGCATGAGAGTTGCACCCGTATGGAAGGAAGGAAGGAAACGTATGATCATGGTGGTTGCGAAGAAGTATGTGAAAAAAAATAGGCGCCGGTCACCTCACCTCTTACCTTCATCATCCGATACCAGTGATCCTGAAAAGGCCAGGCTATTGCGAGTTCTCGTCATTTTCACGAAGGCTCAGGTCCAGAATTTCAATTGTAGCCGACGCAAATACACAACAAGCCATAGACTTATAGTTCGTCGCGAAACGGATACTTGCTCTTGTACATCGTTGAGCATTGAAGAGAAACCATCTGCACCGCTGGATTCTGCACGCAGGACTGCATGATAATCAGTGTGCCAGGAAACTCAATATTGCCTCCACGTCTCTGATGGATATTATCGTATGTGAACCTTCTATCCCAGTGCTATCCGCCTACTCATTTGTACATCTCAGGAAGCCTAAGACCCATCCAAGGTGCATCCGACTAGTCCCTGCGCGCTTTATTCCCATTGTGTTTAATTCTTCTATGCTAGGCCTTTCGGTTGTCGGTCATCAACACTTACAGTCCCTGACGTTCAATTCACCGGTGTTATAACGAGGCCGACACGACAGTGAAGGTCTTGGTCTTATATGGTGAGAACGCCGCTTTCATTGACCATGTCACGGCAAATTCTTCGCGCAGTAACACTCGCGCAGTAACAGGAGTTGAATTAATAGACCGGTCATCTAATGCAATAAGGGACATCGCTCAAGCTTATGGCCGCAACGGCGCTTGGAAAGTACCTCATTATAATCAATAGGTAATTACCACAGCCTTGCGTCGAATTCATCCTCTTCATGCAGACTGTCCACGATGAACAGCTGTAATGTTGTTGGACGCACAAGTGACTCTGTTGGTGGCACTCTCCATTGAGTGAATGCATCGGTGTCGATACATCTACGATCCTCGAATAGAGACTACATCACAGGTAGTACTTCACATCGACGTATACAAAGGTAAGCAGCCTATCCATCTTGCTCCAGTTCTCACCCCATTTCTTTTCGCAAGGCTTTACACAAACCGTGCCTCTCAGTCACGATCTTTAGGTTAGGCTTCCACCAAAGAGATGCCTTTCACCACTGACCACCGAATCTTCAGGTTGATAGATTGGCTATCTATCTCAGACTACTTATCGTGTCCTTATCCTAGTCCATCAAAAAAGTAAACCACCCCACTAGTCTCCGATACGACGCAACGCCCAGGACGACCACCAAACCTATCTGGAATAACACCCCCGAGCATAAAATGCAAAGCTCCGGTGCATGACGAATGCTAAGGCGCGTACTCAGCAATCGGACCGTCTCCTCATTGTCGGTCGCCCTCCTGCCATTCCCCTTCAAAGGTCCCAGATGAAGAGAGATAAGGAAGTCAGCGATGAGGCCACATATAGCAAGTGCCTCAGGGGCAATGAAAATGTGTCTGATGAGTTCTGGAAGTAAGAGCTCGGTGCTCTTGTGCAGGATGATACTAGCGGCGAGGAGTATGCATGAGATGTAGGTGAAAGATGTTTCATCCTGTTTCTGTAAATCAATGTAGAACTCAGATAGAACTGTTCCTGCGTTATGGTGCATGAATTTAGGGCGACTGTGAACAGAAAGTCAGTGGGAAACCCTCACTTATACACCTGCAAAAGTACAATGACTTCGGCTCCAATCTCCGGACAGCAGTCAAGCGTTCTGGATCGATATCCTGATCTGGGGCTACTTCTTTCGAAGGATGCGAGATTGAGTGGTAAGTGGGAGGCATGATAATAGTAAAACAGGGACATGGACTTGACTCGAATATATATGGACATCGTGCGAACCTATTCCTATCTACGTATATTCGGCAGTCACACTCAGATCTCAACGTCCAGGGCTTCATTTCGTTCTGCCAGGTTTGAGATGGATGTGGGTCTCCTGATCCAGAAAAACCCAAAACAATTTCTCTTTCATGGTCGTTGTGGACGGCGTAGAGGAACGGGCTACCATTCAACCCATTCCGAAGGTGTTCAGGCTCAGGCTTGTCGATGCCGACGAACGCGCCGGGCTTGTTTTGGTGTGTACCAGGCGCAGGACTGGGAAGGTTAGCTTGGGAGTTGGGCTTACTTTTCGATCGCTTCTGTCACCCGAAACCACCAAGTCTCCAGAACAACGCGTCCGAACTACACCCCTGTTCAAGCGAAAAGCGATCCGAGCGGTGCATCATGATCCAATTACACCTATCCTCATTTTCGGAGGTTTGCATGATTGTGCTTTCTATCTCTCCCATGCTGATGGCTTGTCATAGGTCATACACATATTAGAGATTGTCGTAAGTCCCACTAGTTTTTGCCAAGCCTCACATCCGACTTGGCCTATAGTCCAGCTTGATGGCGACGGTGTTATCTGCTTTGAACGCCTTGCAGAGCGAGAAGAAGTATATGGATGGTGATGTCAGCTCTTATAGTCTGGTCCTATTTAATGGGTACTCGGGCTCTTTGCACAACAGGCTTGGAACTAGGTATCTCATGTAAATCATACTGAATAACATTCAGGTATTTTGGTTTCATAAAACAACACTATTGACCACGTATCCTCTCGGAACCCCCCCATTTTGTGAGAAATTCAAGCATCGTCGAGTTCAAACGATGGACCCATCATGTAGAGGATCTTCAGTCCCACCAGGTGCGAGAACGACCCAAGGGCAGCGAGTCAAATCAGGACCTTCCCATTGGAACGCTATGCCAACGTCTCTCGAAATCGGGTTCAGAGTCCTAGAGGTAATGGGACCAGGACGCGTCCATCCCTCTTCTAAAGGAAGGCGCTCTTCTCGGAAGAAGATATTCACAAATCTGTAACACATGGTCAACACCTCGCGACACTGCATTCCATAACCTTGATAAACTCACTGTTTCGGTGCCTTTCCAGTGACAGGATCACCCATCACACTCAGATAGAGCGCCGCTTCTCGGAGCTTGATCTGGAACTCTTTGATGGTGTTCGTGATGTTAGGGTTGTTCGCAAGAGAGTCAGCATGTCTCTCTTTGAACGCCAATCCCGCTGAGGTCCCATTGAAGAAGTCGACGCCTGGATTTTGCTTGGCGGTAACATTGAAGTGGGTCTCGTTGAACGCAGCGTTGTCACCAAGTGCGTGGTCAGCACGCGAGATGGACCCGTCGTGTTCGATGTTGCTGTGGCTGATGGCCGAAGTTAAGTCGGAGGTACATGTAGGGTCACGGTGAGAATGAAACGCACAGTTTTATATCGTTGAGCGTGAACTGATCATTGAGATTGGACGTGAACAAGGCAGCCTTGGCGGCGAGTGCGAGAGCGTCGTTTTGAACGTTGAAGCCGTCTAGATTATGATAAAGAATGAGAATTATACAGTGGCATTCAAGTGGTTGCACAACTGACCTACGGCACCTTGTAGAACAATCGGGATAGTGATGTTCTTGCCATTGCGAGGTAAAAATCCATGGTTGGCCAGCCTGAGAATTATAGGTATCGCGTCAGAAATCGGCATATTATAGTCGTCCTTCGTATTCACGTACGTGTTGAGACCAGGACAAGGCCCACGCGCGTCGTCCGCATCCGCAGCTTGGAAGGGGTGTTGAGACCAATCGATCTCGTCGTGAGGACTAGTTGTGGCTGAGGCCAGAGCGACCGCAGAAGCGACGAGGAGAACGAGTTTCATGCTGAGTCTGAAGTAGAGATAGAAGAAGCCGCTTTGGGGAGTATCTCTTTTCACGAGGTCCCTTTATACTGGAGAGCTTTGTAGGTACCAATACAGTTGCTTATCGAGTCATGCCGAAGGCTTGCAAAAAGAGATATTAATGGAAGTCGAGCTGTCAATATGTCAATGTCGAAAGTCTTGGGAACGGACGGATTCCAACCGAAGAATTGCGGACAAAAGACACCGATGGTTAGATGAAGGGGCGCCCCAGAACAAGAAGAGGAAGAGTAACAAACATGAGGTCGTGATGCATGGGAGCCAAACTCCAAGCTGCTTCCTTCGTATAAGACGTCCATGTTTTGTGGCAAAAACTCGGAGCGAGGGGACGATGAAGCTTGAGCAAAACCATCCTTAACGAGCTCTAGACAAGCTCTATCAGCAGCGCGGCAATCTTGGAGTATGTACAATCAAAAGCCGTAAAGTCTTTTTTCAATCGACACACAATGCCCTTCATTCGAGTTCGAATGACCCGCAGGATCAAGAAGAACATGGATATGCCGTCGGGAATTCATCAGCTTGGAAATCCCACATATTTCATTCGCCAGTACCTCTCCGCATGGTTCAGTTGTGCCGAAGTGAATAGAAAGGCAAAATCGCAGATTTTGACAGGTCTTCTCGATGTCCTGGCCTTGGATCGTTGCATGAAGGTTTGATGAAGGTAACGTGAGGCACGAAGTAGAGCTTCGGTTAGCAAAAAAGACCGGATGTCACAGTGTGACCGAGGACCAAACAACGGCTGCCGAAAGAGGCCGCTGACAAAGTAACAAGCCCGCGGCAGGTATGATCTTGCAAGAACAAGGGCAGGGATTGGGGAAATGAAGAAATTGCAGTGAGTAGATAGGCCAGAGAGACACTGTGTTCTGTGTAGGATATAGGCTACTGTACGCGCGGGAGCGCCGGAAAAAATGGTAGATACATCGCGACTTTTTTGGCTCTCGGCAACCCCGGTGAGCTCATATGCCATAACTTATGCACCCATTGACAACGATTAGCGAAGGGACCCCTCCAAAAATGACGAGACGGTCTTTTTATTCATCAAAACGGTCTTTTATGCGCTTCTGAGGTGTCGGAAACCCTTCCAATGAGGGAAAAAGACCGCAAAAGACCCGGATGTTCACTCCGGCTGTTCATCTCTACTGCCGAGTCAAAATCCTTCCAATATCTAATGAGTAAATAATTAAAACTATCATTTTGAATCATTAACCAGAGCACAGTATTGATGAACAGTTGTATGAGAGATTTTGAGAGGGCATAACACCCATAACACTGATGTTGAGGGAAAGAAACCGTGCCGGTAATGTTTGTCTAGCCAAACATGACCACCAAAAGACCGCATCACCGACGCCTGCCTAATTAAGCAAGAAAACCGTGACGTGAGCGTGACGATCGGGTCTTTCTCCGGATAGAAGGGGTGGCCGTTTGAAAGGAAAGTCTGCACGGCTATCCGCACGGTTATTCCCGGCTATTTGCTATTCGCACGGTTTCAATCTGCGTGACGTCGTTCTTTGGCCTCTAGTCTCCCCTAGGCAGAATCTCAACCGCTCGCAAGCTCGCTTTGTTGAGAGCCTCTCACTAGCTCTCACTTCACAAGCTTCCTGATAATGGAGGACGCTCGTCACTATCAGCCCGATGTTTTAGTATCCTAGAACACGTTCGAAAATTCAGCGCCAGTTCCCAAGATTCAGAATCAGGGTTTCATTTCGTTCTGGAAAGTTTGAGATGGATAAGGTCTCCTGGTACAGGAAAAGCTCCAAAACATTCTCCTCCTCCATTTCATGTGCTTTGCAGTGGTGCGTCTTTGAAAGTAATGTTCTGCATTTGCGACCCTGACGAACTTGGTTTTCAGAGACGAAAGGCCCAGTTTCAGCCCCTCATCATGCGCTTTCAACCATCTCGTACTCGAGAGAGGCAGACCGTTGAGTGAAGGAATCACCTTGAATTTAGGCTCTGGTCTTCGGCTTTGAAGCTTGGTGACCCGTACAACTGGGGTCCCACAGTTGTGATAACTTCACATGCCTCGAAGGAAATGGAGTTTAGCCTGAATTCGTCCAACGAATGGTCTCTGATCCTACTTTTCCAATCAACAATCGAGTCAAACATTCTTCAAGTCTCACCTCCTGAACCCGAGACGGACCTTTCTCGAAGCACGTACAAGTCATGACGGTCACAAAGCTAAGCAAAATTCGGTATAAAAGCCAGCCAACGGCGACTAGCAATCTCCAGTCACCTATCTGGTTCAGACTTCTCTCTTCAAACCACTCTCGAACATGCAGTTCAAAGTCCTTTCTGTCTTCGTCGCACTTGTGCTTTCTTCTGTTGCCGTTGTGGCCGGTCCGGTTCCTCAGTGTGGTTGTCCCACACCACCACCACCACCCACTACTACGCCACCACCACCACCACCACCGCCTCATACTACCACACCTCCTCCGCCGCCTCCACCTCATACTACCACGCCGCCTCCACCACCTCCCACAACCACGCCTCCACCACCACCACCTCCTCCACCTCCCCCTCCTAGCGGTCCAGTTTGCAGCAGCGGCGGTAAAGCTTACTGCTGCAACGGTGGAATAGCTAACTGCTTGTTAAGTGACACTTGGTATGCCCCTTCTATCTGTCTGCGCCATCCGCATTACTGATGTTCCTTCTTTTCCAGTAACGCTGGAAACGTCTACTGCTGCAGCAACGACAACAACCAGAGTACGTTCACCGTATCGTCTATTTGAAAGAGTACTAATTGGGTTTGCGGTGTAGATGGTGTGATCAACGTGAACGCAGGCAATTGCCAGCAAGCTAATTTGGGAGGAGCAACTGGCACTGTCACTGGTCTGCTGTCTGGAGTTGTAGGAGGCGTGGAAGGTCTCCTGGGCGGCCTTTTGTAAAGGTACTGAAGGATTGGACTTTTCTTTTTCGTGGACATTGATTCTGGACTCTTCGACTACGGGATTTGTGTAACTCTTTGTAACACTCAATTTGTATGACATACTTTCTGTTTATGACTTATTGGATTGCGGCGACTTGATACGAGAGTGGGCATCAGATTCGGATTCCGTTTCACACGACACTTTCTTCGTACTTGCCTTTCACGCAGGATGTTGCCAACTTGTAACCAACTCTGCTCTACCACTTCTAAGCTTCAAGTTACAAGCACATCAAGAGCAATACCCGGAGAAACTTCGTCTCGAGGACTTAGGTATCTTTTTTCGACAACATACGCCCAGGTGACCGTGAGCCGCGCAGCCCAAAATGATTCAGATATTCGACGAAGACTCACAGCCAGGGTTTCGCTTCGTTTCGTTTCGGTTTGTGTAGTGGGTAGTCTGAGTTTGGTTGGGTCTCAGACTCATACATTCTCGTTTGGCGGTGCAGTGGTGAGACTCTTCAAAGATTCCACTCACACTCACCTTGGATTCAAATAGGCTACGAAATCCAAGAATCTACGTCGTTTCCATTCGACTTGTGGACATTTTGGCGTTATTGGAATCAGTTTCTAGCTTCAAAAGTGCCCGCTACAGCACGACCTCTCACCAGAAAGTTGAAACATTCACTTGCACCTCAAAGTCTCAGTCCCAGTCTCGTATACTTGCGTCACTGCAAAACATACTTCTGACTGCAACAAATGTTCTACTTCCTCGACTCTGTGCGAAACATAAACCCAAGGGATGAAGAAAATGTTTAAATACACCCCTTCAACTCCGAATTCAACCCAGAACTTCGTCTCTCATCCGTACTATATTCATCGTACGAACACTCTCACAACCACCTCTATCAAAGCGACTACCTCTACCTCCAACTACAAACCACACAATCAACCAACCATGCCAGTGATCGACCTCGACGAATTCTTCTTCGGAAAGGCTCACTACCGCTACGACCCTTCTGTCGAGGCATCGCTGATGTCCTACAAGTTCGGCGAACCAGCAGAGCACCCGCCAGTACAAGAGATCCCACCGTGGATGCCTTTACCACGAGCACGAGCAAGGCCTTCGTCGTCTACCGCATCGTCGTCGTCATCAATACGACGAAAAGGCACCTCACATACCTCCTCGCCTCCACCATCATCATCATCACCGTCGTCGTCTACTCAACCTCAAACACAGCGGCGAAAGAGAAAGACACCCCCTACGGACGAGACTCATCCGTATAGCAAGCGTTTTAATGCTACGCAGAAGGAGTTTCTTTATAGTGTTCTCTTCTCTTCGAGGACTGATAGGACGGAAGACTCGGACGGATTGTTTATGGACAAGATTTTTTGATGACTGCGTTGTGTTCCCTTTTATTTATGTTTCAAGTATACCTACACGCTACCTGTCGTGTGCTCTGCAATGGTTCCCAAAATGAATAGGTTTTGCGAAAGCATGGTTGGCAAAGGATGACAAGGTCTGGTACATGACGTGGATTCTAGCCAAAAGCGACGATTCCCTTGGCTTAGAAAGTCCTGCGAGGCGATATCAGAAAGTCGAAAGCCAGAGAAAGAGTAATGCAACCTACAAAGACCAGGTATACCCTTAATTCTCCAGTCCTCGCGTTCCAAGTCATTATGAATCGCATCCAGATACCACATCGGATGCTTGTTCAACTCGGGGAAAACATCGGTAGCTCTTCTAGCTATTTCACGCAGATCGCGAAAACCTCGAGGATCGTATGACCGGGCGAAACACAGAAAAAAAGGTACTTGATCACCCTTCTCCTTCGAATAATACACGCGCCAGTCCACGGCCCTTCGAAACCTGGACATTTCGCAGCCTTCCTCGACGTGCTTGAGGATTATTTCGCGACAACAGAAGTTCTGGTAGATACGGTCTTCTCTTAGAACTTCCTCGTACCTACCCAAATTCTTGGTGATATCGATGATTTCTTCGCTGGTTAAGGGTATGCCAAAGATGAAAACTGGCGGGGAGTGGTGCTGACGAAGTGAGGGTATTGGTGGACGATATTGGATAGGTAGGTCTTTTGGCTCCCAAGGACCGCTTTCTTTGATTATCCTCATCCACAGGGTCTTCATACGCGTGTCAGAACGCTGAAAACTTGAGACGATGACCACGTACCTCGTTCCATTCTAAAACCGTCTCTAATGCCCTTTCTTGTCGTGCAGTCTCTTCGGAGTCTTGCTCAGAGTCTTGGGCAGATTCAGGTTCTTCGGTGTAAGTTGTCTGGACGGCTATGTCGCGTCGGGTCATGGTGCATGATGGAGGAAAGGAAGAACGAACGATTCTGGTTTTATGCCGCCCGGCAATTCTTTTTATTTGTCCTTCAACTTAGGCCACGGTTTACTAGTACTTGCAGCCTCTGATAATAAGTCTAGCCACGGTTTGGTGGAAGTGACCTTCGCAGCGACGTATGCGTACATGTTACAGATTATCTTTCTGGCTATCTCTAGAAGTCCCAGACACGTCGGGTGAAAGATACCTAGTCACGATAGCCTTATATTGACCATAAAAATACAAAACACGATTTGTAGATGCAAAAATTGCGGAGGATGACTATGGTACACAATGGGAACATAAGTTGGTAACGTCGAAAGCGGTGATAGATGTACATAGTCAAAGCTCCTATAACGACGTGTCAGACAAGTCCAACTGATCATAAACGGCGACAAGTACTCACAAAGACCAGGGATACCCTTGATCCTCCAGTCCTCCTTTTCGAGATCATTCTCCAAGGCATCCAGATACCACATAGGACGCTTGTTCAAGTAGGGAAATGCCTCGGTGAGCTTCTTGGCTATCCTGTGTAGATTGCGGAAACCCCCAGGATCGTATGAGCGAGCAACGCAGAGGAAAAGAGGCATCTCTGTATCTTCGTCCTTGGAATAATATAAACGCCAGTCAACCGTTCGCTTGTACTTTTCGGTTTCACAAGCCTCTTCTGCGTGTTGCTGAACGACACCGCGAAGGAAAAAGTTCTGGCTGACCGGGCTCTTATTGAGAGACTCCTCATATCTGCCCAGCTGTCGGTTGATTTCGAAAATGTCCTCTTCGGTGAAGGGTATGCCGAAGATGAAAAATGGCGGGGTATGGTACCGACGAAGTGAAGGAATAGGTGGCCTATACTGAACAGGTAGATCATCGAGTTCCCAAGGTCCACTTCGTTTGATTTTGCTCATCTTCAGGGTCTGAATACGCGTTATCATGGCGGCGAAGATATCGTACACGAAGCAAGTCGCACCTTGTTCCATTTCCTAATCTGTTTCAAAGCTTGCTCTTGCTGAACAATTTCTTCAGCGTCTTCGAGTGTGTCAGAAGCCTTAGCAGAATTGAGAGGAGTAGTTTGAACTCCCATATCGCGTCGGGTCATGGTGCATGATGGAGGAAAAAGAAAAGAGTCGTTTGTCCCACGCCCGACTATCAGCGGTGGCAATGCCAATGAGCATGCAAGCTGAGGTATCGAACGCGTCGGATAAACAATGCTAGTGCATGTAATTAAAGTATTAATTCTGTGACGATTACTGTACAGCCTGAGTGTTATATTACAGACGCATTCGCGAAGACATGGCTGGTAGGTACGACGTTAATAGCGACATGTTCATGGCTCAGAATGTTCCTATAAAGACGTGTTAGTGGACAGTCCAAGTTCTGTATGCAGTAGCGATGAATGACGCACAAAGACCGGGTATACCCTTGATCCTCCAGTCTTCTCGGTCAAGGTCGTTGTGGATGGCCTCCAAGTACCACATTGGACGCTTATTCAAGTCCGAGAGCAACTCAGCGAGCCTTTTGGCTAGCTCATGGAGATCACAAAAGCCTCGGGCATCGTACGAACGTGCGATGGTTAAGAAAAAAGGAAGGTGTGCATCCTGTTCCTTCGAGTAATAAGCACACCACTCTACATCTCGGCCGAACCTTGACAGCTCACAGACCGCCTCGACATGTTTTCGAATGATTTCGCGAAGGAGATAGATTCTGGTGAACGCGCTTCTTGTGCAGGACTTCCTCGTATCTCCCTAATTTCTTGGTGAAGTCGACGATTTCGTCATACGTGAAGGGGGCGCCGAAGATGAAAACTGGCGGAGCGTGGTACTGCTGAAGTGACGGAATGGGCGGCTGGTATTGAATGGGTAGATCAGCTAGCTCCCAGGGACCACTTCGCTTCATCACGCTCATCCTGAGGGTCTAGTTACAAGTGTCAGAGTACAGAACTAGCAGAGAACGTCGGTGAAAATGCTCGTACCTTGTTCCATTCTCGAATCATTCCTAGAGCCTGCTCTTGCCGTACAATCTCGTCGACGCTTCCCATATGTTCTTGAGCATGTGCTAGATCTTCACCCGGAGGTAAGAAAGCAGTTTGGACCGCCATGTCGCGTCGGGTCATAGTGCATGATGGAAGAGAAGAACGAGAGGCCGGCCCCAGTCTGTGTTGATGCCGCCCGGCAATTTTCTTTGTCGTATATGTAGCATAGGCCACCATCAAGAAGTGTACATGTGCGCAAAACCCATGGTAGATGATCTTCCTTGTTACTCATATTTCGAGGGAATCCCAGACACGTAAGATGAAAATACTCTGTAAACGATAAAAATACAAGTTGTGTTTGGTAGATGCATGGTTGGTAAAGGATGACTATGGAATTCCAGACAAAAGGAACTTTGAAAGCCTGAGCGACGATAGATGCATGTAGTCAAAAAGCCTCTACAACGACGTGTCAGAGACGAGCTTACATAAATCTATAGCAGCGATATTTCACTCACAGAGATCCGGAATGTCAGTTATGCTCCAGTCTTCCTCTTCGAGGTCGTTCTCCGAAGCATCCAAGTACCACATTGGCCGCTTGTTCAGGTATGGAAACGCTCCATTGAAGTTGCTGGCCAATTCGCGAAGGTCACGGAATCCCCGAGCGTCGTATGAGCGAGCGATACACAAGAATTGCGAAACCTCTGCGTTCTCCTCATTAGAGTAATACTTCCGCCACTCAACTGTTCGCATGTACTTTTCGATTTCGCAAACTTCTTCTGCGTGTTTTCGGACAACACGGAGAAGGAAATGGTTTCGACTAACACGCGTTTTGTTCAGATATTCTTCATATCTGCCCAACCGCCGATTGATTTCGAGGATTTCATCCTCGGTGAGTGGTATGCCGAAGATGAAAACGGGCGGTGTATGATACCGACGAAGTGAAGGAACAGGCGGACGATATTGCGCAGGCAGGCCATTGAGTTTCCAAGGTCCGCTTTGCTTGATGACGCTCATCTTTAGGGTCTAGACAAGCATCGTTAGAAGGTCGTAGACGTATTGCGTACAGCTCGCACCTTGTTCCACTCTCGAATCGGTTGTAGCGATTTTTGCTGCAGTGCAACGTCTTCTGGGTCATCCTCGAATGCTTGAGGGATATCGTATTCTTTAACAGGGTGCTGGGGAACAGTCTGGACCGCCATGTTGCGTTGGTTCATGGTGATAGAGAGGAGAGAAGAAAAGAGACGACATTCGCACGCTCCTTGGTGTTTTTTCTTTTCTTTTTGGAACTTATCCTTGCCACAGGGCCACTTCACTGCCGGGTACATAGTCTAGGCTATCGGAGTCTATGATCGTGATGGTACATCAGGCTATAACCTCAAGTGTCTCAGCAAACGCTTACAATGGACATGGCAAACTCTGCGCAACAGACCTTGTTCCATTTCAAGCTGTCTCCAAAGCCTTCATTTGCGTTGCGTTTTCTCCTTGGCCATCTTCGTACTCCTGGGTTGGTTTGGATTGTTCAATGAGGAAGGAAATCGTCTGAACTGCTGTGTCGCGTCGGGCCATGATTCATGATGATGGCAGAGATGCAAAGCACTCCCACGCTTCCTTGTGTTGCACTCGAGTCAAATTGTCAGCGTAGCATCTCGTTAAGTTATTTCTGTCCTAATTCAACCCTTAATCTAATAGGGCAAGGCAAGAGGTACAGAGGAACTGGTGATTTTGATCGTTTCTGTACATATACGCGACGCGTACGGTTGTGCCTCAAAGGCCATTTCCTGCACTCTTGTATGATTGGGGTGTGGTATTCAAACGGGATGCATACGAACTCGTAACATATTGGTCCATGAAGGGTGACTAAAGTACACAATATGAATTGCCGACGACAAAAACGTTCGAAGTAGCCAATGCTATATGTTTCGCAATTCAATGCGCAGTTCCTAAAAGGACGTGTGAGGAAGCTCCAGCCCTACAGCGATGTTCGACTCGGACTTACAGAGACCTGGTATACCCGTTATACTCCAGTCTTCCTCTTCAAGATCGTTTTCCAGAGCATCCAAGTACCACATTGGTCGCTTGTTCAAGTACGGAAACGCTCCGTCAAACTTCCTAGCCAGTTCGCGAAGATCACGGAACCCCCGAGGATCATACGAGCGAGCGATACACAAAAACAGAGAGGCCTCTGCGTCTTCTTCCTTGCAGTAATACTTCCGCCAGTCAACTGTTCGCATGTACTTTTCGATTTCGCAAACCTCTTCTGCGCGTTGCTGAACAGCACGGCGAAGGAAATGATTTTGACTGACAAAGTTCATGCCGAGGGACTCTTCATATGTGCCCAATCGTCGGTTTATTTCAAAGATCTCTTCCGGGGTGAGGGGTATGCCAAAGATAAAAAATGGTGGGGAGTGATGATGTCGAAGCGAGGGAATAGGCGGACGATACTGGGCAGGTAGGTCTTTGAGTTCCCAAGGTCCACTTTGCTTGATGATGCTCATCTTTAGGGTCTAGGCAAGCGTCGTTAAAAGGTCATAGATGCGGCAGCATTGTGCATAGCTCGCACCTTGTTCCATTCTCGAATCAGTTCTAAAGCCTTTTCTTGCCGTACAATGTCTTCGTGATCATATTCAGAATCTTGAACAGAGTCAAGTTCTCTTGCGAGAGTTGTCTGGACAGCTATGTCGCGTCGGGTCATGGTGCATGGTGGACGAGAGGAAAAACGAGCGAGACTCTCATTTTATGCCTAGGCAGACATCGGCGCTCGACAGCATAAATTCCTTTGTCGGCTTCCCTTTGTCCTTGGGCCACCAGTGGAAAACGATTGTATGGTAATTCAACATACGAGAGATACGTCAGATGAAGGATACTCTGTTAACCGTAATACTAAAAATACAAGATGTATGGTGGGTGCATGTTTTGTAAAGGATGAATAATGTTACACAATGAGAATTCCGCACGAAAAGGAACTTCGAAAGCCTGAGCGACAATAGATATCTCTATTAGATAAAATCCTATAACGATGTGTTAGAGAATCTGGAATCATATAACAGGGATGTTAGACTCACAGAGACCCGGAATGTCTGTGATGCTCCAGTCTTCTTCTTCAAGATCGTTCTCCAGAGCATCCAAGTACCACATTGGTTGCTTGTTCAAGTACGGAAACGCCCCATTGAACCTCCTGGCCAATTCGCGAAGATCACGGAATCCCCGAGGATCGTATGAGCGAGCGATACACAGAAACAGGGAAGCTTCCGCGTCTTTCTCCTTGCAGTAATACACGCGCCAGTCAACTGTTCGCATGTACTTCTTGATTTCGCAAACTTCTGCTGCGTGTTCTAGAACAATACGAAGGAGGAAATTGTATCGGCTGACACGCGTTTTGGTCAGAGACTCTTCATATCTGCCCAACCTCCTGCTGATTTCGAGAATGTCTTCTTCGGTGAGGGGTATGCCGAGGATGAAAACGGGCGGTGTGTGATACCGACGAAGTGAAGGGATAGGCGGACGATACTGGACTGGTAGGTCTTTGAGTTCCCAAGGTCCGCTTTGCTTGATGATGCTCATCTTTAGGGTCTAGACAAGCATCGTTAGAAAATCGTAGAGGAGTTGTGTATAGCTCGCACCTTATTCCACTCTCGAATCAGTTGTAAAGATTCTTGCTGCAGCGCGACATCTTCTGGGTCATCCTCGAATGCTTGAGGGAGATTGGGTTCTTTAGCAGGGTGCAGGGGAGCGGTTTGGACCGCCATGTCGCGTCGGGTCATGGTGATGGAGAGAAAGAGAGAAGATACGCTGGTCCCACGCCTGGTAATACTATTCTTCTTTGTCTTATAATTATCAGCATTCGTCAAGGGCCACCAATAGTTGTGCATGATGCGATTCGGGTTCAAATGGTACCTACGCATTCCCCAAGCAAGACTTGAAAACACCAAACCCCCATGAACATGGCCAGGAACCACTCGTCCTTCAGAATCATGCTCATACAGGCAAGCTCTGCGTGATACGACGAACGGACCTTGCTCCATTATAAAAACTTTCTCTTGTCGATATCTGCGTTTTCTCCTGGTCATCTTCATACTCTTGGGCATGTTTGGGGCGAGAGATTTGAACGTTGGTCTGCCGTATCCCGTCCGGCGATGAACTTTGAAGCACGATGATGGAAGAGAGGAAGAAAGATGCCATTGCCAGATGCGGGCGGGTTACACTTCCTGTCCTTGACGCCCAGTCAGTGTCACCGTCGTCGGTGGTATCAAGTTTTCTCTGACCTACTATCATCTTTCGGCTAGAAGGAGGCATGAGAGATCCAGAGGTAAGTATGGCAATACCGGCGCATTTAATCTTTTCTGAAGCATGACAGCTATGATCCAGCCTGTTCCCTCTCCAGAATCTGGATACCTGGATACCTTAAGCTTAATACTTGTTTTATTTCGAGAAGCTTGACTCAGAGATGGGGCCTGTTGGGTTCCAGCATTCAACCTTTTCGTCGGGACGGTGGTGAGTTACTATATTCTACTGTCTAACCCCAATGCCGAGCTCTTAGAATTGGCCCCTGGCTCTCAAAACGTTCAAGCCTGCAGTACGGTTACCTCGACCTGGCCAATACCAGGCCATTGCAAGCCCGGGAGATATTGTTCTAATCCAAGAGCACGAGCGAAACAGAATTCAGGACCCAGAGCAATACTCATTCCGAATTCAACGTACTAGTCACTGCACCCTATTGCACATACAAACCTACCTCTGCCAAACGATATTTGTCTCCGTTCTAGTCGCTCCTTGGTGTAGGGGGCGACCATAGCATTTTGATCGATTGTCATCAAAGTGTTCGCAGCGTCTGGTCTCGAGACTACCACAAATACAATCATATCACAGTTCTACGATTTTTTCTTCACACAGGCTCATTACCGCTACGACCACGCCCTCGAGCTTGAAACTCAAAGCTTGAACCTTAAAGGCTTACAGATTCGGCGGACGCCGGTACAGGAGATTTCCTCTACTACAGGCGAGAGGGTCTCTGTCTTCTAGTGTGTCATCGTCATCGTGACCTATGCCATCTTCGTCACAACGGATAGCAGCAAAAGAGGAAGATGCCGCCTATGCACGAGCCTCGTCCGTACAGCAAGCGGTTCAGTTAACTGCAGAAGGAAACCTTCTATAGCGCCTTGTTGGAGGCGCCGTAGCACTGAGAAAGGGCTTTTCATGCCTGCGTTGTATGGCCCATGTACATGAAATATACCATTTTGGACCTGTCAAGGAACTTGGTAGTCGCTGGTACTCATATCAAGTGAGCCTGCAAGCGATTGAGTCTGCCTAGGGTACTGAGTGCTTGGCTTTAACTCGAACTTGTTTGCCGAGGTGTTAGTTGGGCCCAACGGCCCTACAGTACGCTTTGTTGATTATGGTATGTATTCGTACAAACTTCGTGTAAGCTCATAGCAGTGGTAGAGTACGGTTTATGAAAGTAATGATAGTACACGATGTGAATTCCAAATGATAGCAACGTTCAAAGCGATGGTCAAAAGGCTTCTACGGCGACGTGTCAGTGTAAAAATCGGATGGTAGCGATAGCAATGAACTCACAAATACCGGGTATACCCTTGATTCTCCAGTCCTCGCGCTCGAGGTCGTTGTGAATGGCATCCAAATACCACATTGGACGCTTATTAGGAAATGTAGCGATGACCTTTTTGGCTATTTCGCGAAGATCACGAAAACCTTGATGGTCGTACGAGCGAGCAACACATAGAAAGAAGGGAGCTTCTGTGTCCTCTTCCTTCGAATAGTACACCCGCCAGTTCACTGAACGCCTAAACTTGGGCATGTCCCAAGCCTGTTCGACGTGTTGGCGAATGAATTCACGAGCGATAGAGTTCTGGTAAAGAGGTTCTTCTCGTAGAACCTCTTCGTATTTCTGCAAGTGCTTCGTAAAGTCGACAATTTCGTCTTCGGTGAAGGGAACGCCAAAAATGAAGACTGGCGGAGTGTGGTGCTGACGAAGCGATGGAATAGGTGGTCGGTAGTGAATTGGTAGGTCGTCTAATTCCCAGGGACCACTTTGTTTGATTATGCTCATCCTCAAAGTCTAGACACGATGTGTTACGACGTCGTGAGCGTTGTGCAAAATGGAGCTCGCACCTTGTTCCACTCTCGAATCATTTCTAAAGCCTTCTCTTGCCGAGCCACCTCTTTAGGGTCATCCTCAAGTTCGTTAGGAGGATTGAGTTCTTTAGCGAGGGATGAAGAAGCTTTCTTGACTGCCATAATCGCGCTGGGTGGTGATAGAAGTGCAGAAAGGAGCACGGGCTTTATACGCGGGAACGTGATGGTCCCACGCTCGGCTACTTTTCTTTCTCCTTCCACCATCAATCTACCATTGTTCTCGGCCACCATCAGTTCTATTGTCCTCAGCTCCAAGGATAGAGAGGCACAGCATGGATACAAAACGAGTCATATGGGAGTAGATTTATTGTTGCCCTCAGGCTTTAAAAGGCCAGTAATTTTCTCGCTTTTTATACTTCTCCACCGAGAATTCAAATATTCAACCGTCAGAACTGTGACGCCACGAACAGAACCTATATTCGTTTGGAGTAATGTATGTAAAACCCTTCTCTTTACTTTTGTATGTACTCAACCAACTTTTAGCATGGGCAACTTCCTTCAGGATCTCGACAACCTCATTTGTGCTGCCATTGAGGAATCGCGTCTCGAGGATCAGCTTCATTCAGTCCTGGACTGTCTCTTAACCACATTCAAGCAAGAGACTCTGGTCACCGATGCGAGAACAACTGTGTCCTGCTCTATACAAGTTCGCACCGTCGACCGAAAAACCTATGCTGAATTGCAGTCACTGCGTGCATTTCTTACAGCAATTCCTGACGGCGCACTTCTTTTACACCTACGCAGACCAGAACTGCTGCCCTGGGAACGAACTCGTTGTTTGTTGAGCTGGGAGCTCAAAAGATTATTGGTCAGCAAACCTAATTCCTACACTGGTTTGTCGCTACTGTTTTCTGAACTTGTTGTTTACTTGACTGACTAGTGGATTACTCACAGATGCCAACCTTTATGATGCATGGAAGACGACAGCTGCTATTGCACGTGCCGAGTCTGCATTCCAAGACTCCATACCACAGTTGCTGATCCAAGGCTTTTGTGCCCTACATGCTTACCAAGCTCAAAATACTGCATATGTCGTCTGTTTGGTGGGCATGTACCTTACTGCTCTCCGATTCAGGCGTCCTTCCTCCAAAGCGCTCCCGGCACTGCCTAGGAATGCTACCTATGGTCTTGCAAAGAAGAAAGGCTTCGACGCGGCCGTGCGTTCAGAGACTGGAGGGCAGGAGAAGGAAACTGACCAGGTGGAGGACACGAACGCGATCACGGAGTATACTGTGGGGGACACTACTATTGTGTCGACACTGTTCCCAGATGGCGAATCGGAACACTTCCCGGAGGTCATCCTAGCTGGTGAACCTATGGTTTCTCGGGATGGCAATGGGAATATCAGGCTAAGCGATGCGTGTCGATATGTGCTGTCTCTGGCACACGAGCAAGGAGCTGACCTCTTGCTGGATCGGAGGCCCAGCCTCACCTTTGACCTACCCAGTGGCTCCTATACCCCAAGGAAGCACTTAATTGTATGCATACTCGTTTCTGATCCTTTTGGCGCCGTCGTACTGATGCCCTATCTTAGGACATATACACGCAATTCATCAAAGATTGGTTTTCCGATAGACCATCGGCTGACAATGTCAGCGAACTGTCCGAAAGCCCTGAAGTCGACTCGCCAGAATATAGTCCATACGTAGACGATTCAGACAACCCCTCTGACCAAGATGGACCTGATCTCTCAAGCGCCATTGGACTCAGTCTACGCAACACTCGGGGGCGTACCAGGGCCTTCAAACAGGCACAAGAAACTCGCAAGCTTCAGGCTTATAATCCATTCGATGAGAGGCCCCCTACTCCAGGGCCAAGCGCCGCACGAGCACCATTAGCTTGATTTCTCTTTTTCGAAGTTTTACAATTGTCGACATGTTTTTCTCCATATTATTAACCAAAAATATCTGTATAATAGCTGCCGAGGTAGAACTCAATAAGGACCACTGTATCCGCAGTTTATTCAATGTTTCACCACTGGAGCCCGCTGTGACCTGTCAGTACCTAGCTTGAGTGTTGTTGTACTTCATATGTGTCCATACCGCAAAAGCTATACAAGATACAATTGTAATGTCCCACCACAAGTTGATATATGTGAAAGTCCAATATCTATCCTAGAAATACAGTACGATCCCAAGCGTCCATGTCGCTAGTCCGTTTGAGTTCTATTTAATCCGAGCGAGTCCTAATGCCTCAAAGAAGGCAAGCACTCCTGTAGCACCTTCACGTACTCCTTCTCGAGCCTCATCTTCAGTGCAAACTTCCACACGCCCACCCGCCTCAAATGCGCCCAACTATCGTAGCGTCTATTTCGCATCCCAATAATGAAATCATCCTATAATGGCCAAAAGTCAGAAATAGCCATCGGGGTGCGACAAACTAAAGAACTTACGATTTGTTCCCGAACTTGACATTTCATCCTTCTCATTCTCTTGCTCGCGTACATTGGTACGATATGCCTACTTGATACCACATGTCGTATCTGGATATCGAGTTCCTGAAGGTTAGGGGTGTTCCCAGCGATGAGATCGACCAATTCTGGTGACAGCGTTACTGTTCCGAGCTTCAACTTCTCCAGGGATTCAAATCCAGAGCTCAACGTTGTCTCGAGTAGTGCGAACGAAAGGTGCCTGCCAGTGACAACCAACGTTGTGAGAAGTCTAGATGAGAAGCGCTGTATGGAAGTGCCGATAACCTCTAATGGAAGAAAGCTCGTTTGGATGTTGAGGGAGCGGAGATTACGGTTGCCCGCTGCGCCTTTGAAGCAAGCTTGAACCCAAGATTTTTGTGACGATGGTTCATTTTGCTCTGACAGTGTACCCGGTTCTGCTCCAGCGCCTTCGGTGTATGTCCCTCGCAACGTCAACTCCTCTAGCTGCCCGGAATGTTGGTCGAAGAAGGATTTGATAGACCGATAATCGCCGAGGTAAGGCGCGACACCTGGTATCGATAGTGATAGGGCTCGCAAACAAGGGAGGCGTAATGTCGCGAAGAACGGCGAGTAATCCATCGGGTGCGACGTTTCGAATGCAAATGACGTCAAGGTATCGCTTGTGCGGTGAACGAAGGGCGCTATACAGCGTTCCATGATCACGGAGGGATCTGAAGCGCTATGTGGGCTTTCGTAGCAAATCGACAAATCCAATACCTCCAATGAGGGGAGATGGAGGTTTGGATTCAGCAGCGCAGCCATTTTCTCCAACGACATTACGAGAGAAAGAGTACGGAGACTCGAGGATGTCGATATGGCGGTCTGGAGGAGACGTGGCATAACAGGGTCATGGAGAAGAGGCAAGTCGTACCAAACAATATGGCACTCTTGAAGATGGAGAAGGAGGCAGAAAAAGTCCTCAAGCAGTTGTGGACTGTAGGCTAAGTCGTGCGTGGGCGTTGCCTGTATCCGTAAAAGACGTATGCGTGGGGCGACGAAAGGCGATCTAAGCGAAATCGTCAGCAGCTGCTATAACCCAGGTGTTGGCTGTTTCGTACCCAAGGTGCGTTAACAGTTCTGGGCTGCCCAGCTCAAACAACGATAACTCGCGGTATTGCTCATCCATAGCCAGATGAAAGAATACTCGATTCAAACCCAGCATCCTTAAAAGCTCCTCCTTAGAAAGGTAGCCAGCTATGCGGAGCCAAATCTCCGGCGGTATTTGGCTGTTAGGCATGAAAGTGGAACAGCGAGAGGAAAGAGAGTTCCGTGACAGCGATGCTGTTGGTATTTATCGCAATGGCGGCGAGAAAAGCCCTTCATGTCGATACTAGGTATCAAAACGTGTCTGCACGGGAGGAAGCCAATCAATGTAATCGATATACTGTTGCGGGGCAAACTGACCGAACTGATGCATGATGAGGTATAAAGCATCATTGCTGTCGGATTTGGGAGGCTTGGTACTATCATACATTGACGGTCTTGAATGTCCATATTCCTTCTCGGCGAAAATCACACTGCGAATTGTGTTTCTCCTCTTGGGGTCTTTAGATATCTTCGACTTTGTAAACGTCAACGGCAACTTCTTCGTAAGGATGAACCTAGACCAAAATGAGCTGTAGAGATCCCCAGGTTGATTATAACCCAACGCACCTTTCTCAGCTCCTCGATAGCATTCCTGACTTCAACCCTTTGACCTTTGTCATTGATCACAAGCTCGACCCGATCTTCCTCCACGAACTCCAGCGGTCCCCCGGACTTCCCAATAGTCGGATTGGCGTCAGCCGTAGGCTTGAATTGACCTTGTTCATCTCCGTGAGCCCATGACAGTTGAGAGAAAAACTAGACAACTGAGCCGACGAACCTGTCCCTCGGGTGATGAATGCACACTGCTCGTAATTCCCAATCTTCCCCAATTCTTGTGGGTATTTCGAAAATAGGTG
Source organism: Paramarasmius palmivorus (assembly GCA_037176845.1). NCBI lineage: Eukaryota > Fungi > Basidiomycota > Agaricomycetes > Agaricales > Marasmiaceae > Paramarasmius > Paramarasmius palmivorus. Next base: position 225,490 of record JAYKXP010000041.1, on the reverse strand, counting down.
GTCCAGTATTGTACGAGTGTTGGTTGCAGGAGAGAAGAAAACCATTTTGAATCTTTGGATAGACATGATGTTGACGTTGAGGAACAAAGAAGAAACACGATGCGTCACAGGTTGTCTGATACCACATCGAACGCTTTACGTCCTTCACAGAACACGGTCATCATGGACGGTAATTCTTTCACATTAGGTTTAGATAATGCACAGAGGCTGATCTATTTATTCATTACAGAACAGCTTCAGGCTGATGGTCAGAAATCTTTACCGCTCGACAAAGGCTCTTTCATCCTACATAACGCGCAGTTGCCCATATCCCGCCTCCCCAATGAGGTGCTCATCGAGATATTCCTCTACTTCGTGGATTCGACTCCCGTGATAGTTCTTCTAAGCCACGTCTGTCGCAAATGGCGGGATGTATTGGTACACTATCCATCCGTTTGGTCATCCCCCAACTTTTCCCGTCCTCAGCTGGCAAAGGAAATGATCCAGCGCTCCAAGCCCGGCCCTTTGCACATTCATCTCAACTCTCTGAGAGACCGAATTATCGGCAGATACATCATCACACCGATGTCACTCTCCGTGTTGATCGAGGCATTGGCAGAGACATCCCGCATCCAGTCGTTATATTTGACGTCGGGGTGTGCAACCTTTGACATTATCCAGAGACTTCTCCTGCTCCTGGTGCGGCCCATGACGTCTTTACGGGAGTTGTATGTTCATACATACGAACTAACGACGGTATGGGTAGAGTTCTCGGACACTTTCTTTGATGATATGCCACCGTGCCTCGAGGTTCTAGACCTAGATTACTGCAAAATGCCTTGGAGTCGTGCGGTATTCACAAATGTCACCTCCCTTAGTCTACGAGGGGATGGCTTGACTAATTTACCCACTGGCTTGCAGTTTCTAGATGCTCTAGCTGGCATGCCTCGTTTGGAGTATCTCTGTCTCATAGATGTCTTCCCTCTCTCTTTCGCCGACTCGGAGACGTCAACCGTTGTTGAGTTACCCCGACTTCGAACGTTTTTCCCCCAAGCGCTCTGTCCGTCACAGAGTCGCTCATGTGTCGAAACGCTGTCCCGGTTGCTATTCCCGCACGAAGCTTCCATTTGGACGCATATTTCATACGACCAAACCGCCTTCCAGCCTTCTTTCCAACCTTCGCTTCCCTATGGGACATCGGAGATATTTCATCTCTTGTTCGATAAAGTGGCAGCAAGGGGAACGATCCAAGCCCTCCAGCTATATACTAGGTCATTGGACAACAACAATCTCTATGTGAACTTCTGGTCCGACCTTTCTCTCTGCACCACGGATGGATCCTTCCAGTTGTCTGATGGACTCAGACAGCCATCCGTTGGAGCTGTTCTCGAATGGTACGATATCCTAGAATGGCCTCCAGCTGAGGCTATCATCAGGCAACTCGGGCAATCGATGTCCCTTAGTTCCCTCGTCGTGCTTGATGTACGTTTACTTGACGAGAATGAATCAGTTCAGATGTTATTCGAACTGGTAGTCCATTCGACAACCCTCAGGCAAATCATCGTCGGCGGTGAAGAGGCATATGTCCTAATTTCAATTTTGGGAGGTATTGCCGGAGATACAACACGCTCAAGGACGCCACCTTTCCCTGCATTGCAAGATCTCGACTTTTGGAATGTCAATTTCGGATCACGGACGTTTCACTCACATCTCTTGCCGCTCCTGGTCGGTTTAGAGAGTCGACCGGAGAAACTTCAAAGATTATCATTGAAGAAATGCAATAATCTCACGACACGCGACATCGAGCAGCTCAGAGAAATGACAGTAGAGCTGCGCGTGGAGAGTGTAGTAGCTGGCATCAAGGCCTATTCTGTCGATGTCGACAGCGAAGAGGAAGAAGACGGACGTGTAAATTTTGGGAATATTGAAGAGTAGCCGCACCTAGTATTTATGACTATCAAGGTATCATGTACCTTGGTATCTTTTTTTTTTTTTGGATTTGACGACGTACAAATTGTACTGTAGATCTAGAACGACGATGTAACATCTTCCCTTCGAACAGTTGCTTCCTCAGCCCGATACAAACTACAGTGCAAACTGATCAGGAATTTTTTTGACCTTCAGATGCATGTACTGTAGATACCTCTTCGTATAAATATTTTCAAGCATAAAACCCGAGCCGCCGAAGCCACATCAAATCAACGTTATTGGGAAGAAACAGACGCGTCACAGGTTACTCTTTTACCACGACCAGCGTTCCCCATTTCTCGCAACTTGCAAGATACTGAGATCATGGAGGGTAATTATTCTCAGATAAATGTTCAATGGCTAGTGGTAGCTAACCCAGCGCAACTCATTTTTACTCCAGAAAAACTCCAAGCTCAGGAACCTGTCCTGGAACAGACAGTCATTGCCGCCCAGCCTACGCCCAACAATTCCGCTCAAAGCCAGCACAACGCACAGCTACCTGTATCACGCCTCCCTACCGAAACCCTCACTAAAATACTCCTACACTCCATGGATGATGCTCTCATCTATAAAAGCGCCTTGGTTTTGAGCCATGTCTGTCATCTCTGGCGGGCCATATTGGTGAATTATCCACCTATTTGGTCTGCCCCAGACTTCTCACGGCCACCACTTGCGAGGGAGATGATTCAAAGATCCAAGCCTGGTCCTCTGGATGTCGATTTAGATTCTTTGAGGACGGAAACAGGGTGCCGACGACGAAGGAGTTCGCCCAGACAACCTCAAGGGTGTTCACTCGTATTGAAGTCGGCCATAGCCCTTCAACAAGTTTTTCAGGGACTTCATCAATCCCTGAGTAGCACTGGGTCTTCCAAACTCGTCATAACACCCGAGTCACTCTCTGTGTTGAAGGAAGCACTGGGGGATCCCTCTCGGATACGATCATTCAAGGCTTCGTCCTTTGTGATCGGTGCCGATTTACTAGAACAATTTCTTTCACGCCTGGAAAAACTTCCCATTCCTTCTCTCCGCAAGTTGGAGGTTCATTCCGATCAGGATGGCGGATTTGAGTTACCCGAAATTTTCTTCAGCTCTTCACCAAACCTGAAGAAAGTTAGGCTCGTGGGCTGCAAGGTCCCTTGGGATCGCCCAATCCTATTCTCCAGTATCACCATCGCTTCTCTACATTTAGACTTGCGTAAAGCGACCCCTCTTCCTACCGGCTCCCAATTCCTAGGGGCATTGGCTGGGATGCCCTTCCTGGAGTATCTCTCTCTATCCGACACTTTCCCTCTTTCCTTTCCAGATCAGGCAGCTGTTGTTGAATTGCCTTGCCTTCGACAGCTCGATGCCAACGTTACTGTCATACCCCAGAGCCACTCATGCATTCAAGCATTCTCCTACTTGTCATTTCCGCACTCTGTCAAAATCAGAGTGAACATTCCCTACGGCCTCTCTCACTTTCAGCCTCCCCGCGCCAATGGACGCGCTCGACTTTTGGATGACTTCTTCGGAACGTTATCAACAAAGTTGGGAAATATTAAAGCGTTGCTGCTTTTTTACCTTCAAGATTCCGATGATACCAATGTCCAAATCAATGCCTATTCCGACTCTGTTCCATTTGACTCTTTTGTTAATGAGGTGAACCGGTTCTTCTTGCCTTCGTCCGCCGAGTTGGATGCCCCATTCGGTGCACAACTCAGTTGGATGGACGATTGGACGCCTATTGTCCCAATCAAAGCATTTTTACAACACATGCTTCGCTCCATATCTCTCACATCTCTGGAGACATTGAAGGTGGACATCGACGACGACGAGGTTTCAACGTTGTTTGAACGCCTAGCGGATTCGACAACGCTTAGCTGCATTATCGTTGGTAGCGAGAGCGCGTATCGCCTATTAAAGATTCTAGAGGCCGACGATGCCGACGAAAACAAAGAGCTATCGAGACGAGCACATCCGTTCCCAGCACTACAGGAACTCGAATTACTGGAGGTTGATCTCCGACCTATCAACAGTCCCCCTTTCCTCTCATCCCTGCTGGCTGCTCTGGATAGGCGACCAGAGAAGCTAAAGCGGCTGGTGCTGAGGTATTGTACCAACGTTACGATTTCGGATCTCTTGAAGCTGGAGGAAGTTGGTTTTGGATTCGACGATGGCTCGGCAGCTGGGCTTCTTGCAGAGGATGGCGACGATGAACTTTTACGCTCTTTACCATGATGTAGGACTGGAGGACCATTATTACCATGACATTCTTCATAATTCTTGCAGTGTAGCCATACGCCACCGTGACTTTCTTGTAACTGTACTACAAGTTTCCGTATTTCTTGGGGTTTGAACGAGCAATGTTGATACTAGAACTACGACAAATGTCCTGTATCAGATACTTGGTTCAGAGTACATTTCGCTACGCCACGGTCTTCGTAGCTTGAGTATCGGATCGAAAGGGTAGACCTGAAATATAACGAGTGAACTGTACAGCGTATGGTCAATTGGAGCTTGAAGCACGTTTTCATCTTCCTTATCCAAGGCCCAATTCAACTTTTGACCTTTATTGCTGATCACCGTCCTCCTCCACAAGCTCTAGTAAACCTCCAAACTTTCGATTGGCGTAATACAGGTAGCTTTGAGTCGACCTAGCAGTACGTGAGCTTCTGACGAAATTGGATCAACACACCTGTCTCGCGATGCATCTGATTCTTGTGAATATTTTGCGGAACAGATGGTCCGATCTGGTCGTAGGTGAAGGCCATCCTCAACGATCTGTTAAATGGACATGGTGCACATGCAAAAATCAAGTGGAGTTCTCGACCTCGTTGGGCATGGCGCGTAGTTCTGTTCTACCGCAAAAAATGGATCGAGTGTATCGCTGACACTGAGTGAAGAACACGTACCTATCAAGACATTGAATTGTGGTGGACAGTATAAGTAGCTTAGACTCGGAGTACCGTGAGATGGACGGGAGAAAGTGTCACCCGCGCCGCGGATACCTCAGGAAGCACCTTGAACAGTCCTTGAACTCGTTCCTCTTCCTTCTTGCCGCTTTTCAATCATCTTCGTCGGCGTATTTCTGGACAAAAATTTTCGAATGAATCTCACAAGACATAGCTCGATGACTATCTGAACCTCCAGACTCCAGACTCCAGACTCCAGACTCCAGAGCCCAGGCAAAGCATAGGTTGAAAAACACCCTTCACGCTATTCCAGCCTTTATAAAAAGCTAACAACTGGAACCACCTCTAGACCTCCAGCACGAGACTCCAGTGCTCATCACCTTGGGGTTTTTGTCGATTTTCTCGGTCAGGATTATCGTTCCATTTCGACCGGCATAAATCGGTTTGGATTCGGAAACACTGGCAAGGATGGAAGGTTTAGTGCGAAGGCTTGGGTTTGGTGTGATGTGCTGAATAGTATCTGATCTATATGTCCAGGTGAGTACTTTCGTAGTTCTGTCCTTTTGCTTACTCTCAGAATGCCTTGCTGACACTATCGTCAACAGAGACCAACTTAATGCAATCCCTGGACCTCCTTCATCTGCTAAACATCTAGAAACGAGTGTCAAGTTCCGTGCTTGTTTGCCGTCCATTTTGGATCCTCGTACATTCACGCACCTGCACCTCCCATCAGGCACCCCGTGCTAGCATTTTGAAGCTTCGGGTAGTTGTACAGCACGGCGAAACATTGAGTGGTGTAGACTCGGGCTGGTTGGCTGGCTTTTCTTTCACCTGGTACCCATAGCCTGAGAGGATCGTGGTTCTTAAATCTACTTCGCATGGCGCTCGTTCCGAGTTGTCCCATGTCATCGACAAGCGCTGTGAGTGACATATGTATTGCCTGTCCACCGTACGGCATGACTCACCCATGAATAGAGTTTTGTCCTTGCGCCCAACGTCCAACCTCCGTGGATATAGCCCCGGGATTACCATGCTTTCCCCACGCAACCTGATCCTCCACCACCATCTCCCCCATGTCGTTCAAGGACTGCTCCCATGTCAGCTATTACCGGTGGAATTTTCAGTTCGGCTGTCGGGGGTGATCAGCACAACAGCAACCATATTCAAGGAAACCTAGTGCGAGTGACAGAAGGACAAATGACGGCTTTGGCTCAGGTATGTTGATCACTCGCACCTGACCCAACTTTCTATTGATAAGCTACAGTTTCATGAACTCAAACTGGCGAATATCCGTCTCAAACGAAAGATTGTGGAGAGTCCAGTGATGAGAACGGATGCAGGAGGGTGGTGTATAGGGGAAACCCTTGATGCTCGTCGAATCATTCACGCTGTTAGCATCCGCGGAGAAGACAAAAACGAAGAGTTTTTACATGTTCAGTATACTGGTCCTGATGCTGTTCGAGTAAGGATGCCCTTATTTCAAGTCCTGACATGGCTAATCACTCTGGCTTTGCATAGGCATACGAGCATGATTGCAATGCCTTTTCTACTACCAAGTGAGCTGCTTATATCCATGTTCCTGACCTTCCATGTGCTGATGAAGATGTAGAGATGTGAACTGGGTGGAGCTCTTTGGCTATATTGCCTACAACGCGTTACCAGCACTCGTTTTTTACGATGGTAAGTCTGAAGATTCCCATCTATGAAACTATACTTAGCTCCATCCACAATGCAGCACTCGTGCCAGTGTCGCACATATTTGAACGAAACGGCTTCTCGTGCATGTTAAACACGTATCTCTGCATTGTACGGTGAAACTCATCATCTATTCCGTTTCTCTTTGCTCTAACTTTCCTCTGTACCTAGTCAGCAATAACGCAAGGGGTGGATATGTTTACGGTATGTCAACTTCTCGAAATGCCATCCCCGGGCCGATTCTCATAATCGAGCTTTTTAGCTGTTTCGTGAACTATGGGTCAACCCCGGAAATGGCACATTTCGCAGAGGAGTCTATGTCCCTGATTCGTCCAACGTGCATTACTGGGTTCCGTCTTGGGCAACGCTTGGACTTACCAATAGCAATCTTCCTTCCGTCCAAGTAGACCTCCAGACCTACAACGACACCAGCCGTCTTTTTCAATACCTCATCGGAATCCTTCCCGTACACAGTATCATCCAAGGAATCCGCCGGCCTCTCAGGCTAACCACAGAGTGGCCAGACAACCAAGACGCCCAACGCATCTTCTCATTTCTCCCTGGCACGATTTACCACAAAATCACTCTCGACGTTATCGCACGATACCCGGGAGACAGAAAGAGATGGTATTATCACCCTGTCAAGGGGCGGTCTCGCGTACCGGATGCGATGCGAGAAAACATATGTGTGATGCGTGATGGATCAGTGAGGTGCGTCTGAATCGGTGTTGAAGTGGTTTTTTTCTTCTTGGGCTGATCAGGGATATTATAGGTTTATGTTGAAGCCAACGGAGGTTGCCAGCCTTGATTCATTCGAGTTTTATTATGATTTGCAGCCCAGAGGCATGTTTGATTCCTTTGCCGATTCGTGGGTGTCGCAGGCCCAACGTATTTTCATCCAGCTTGGGATTGAAGAAGGTGAATGGGGGAAGTATTGTGAGTTTATACATGGTTCTCGTTGGAGCGTCGGTACTAATTGATATATGATAGGTGTCTTTAGTTACTTTTACGTTCACTTTGAATGTGTATGGGACCAAGAAGCATCACATATGCTCACCAACATCCTTCCTTCAGCGCCAATATATCTCCGCATTCGACCGGTTCCCCGCCCCTCTGATGACGAAAGCCGATGGGATGCTTGGCTGGAAGGGAAGGCCGACCAGTGGTCGTTCGACTCTGCTGGGAAAGAGGAGATGTCGGAGGACGAGAGGCGGAGGTTGGGCCTTCCGTCGTTCAAGACCACCATCAAAGCCTGGCATCTTTGGTGGGATCACGATGCCTACGACGCAGTTCGGATGGTCAATCGTCACGAACACTTTGATCCCCTGTCATTGGAACTCGCTCGATCTCTCAACTATCAGATTCTTGAAGTCGTTGGTGGTAACAAGCGTTTTGAGGAGGTATAACGACGACGGTAAGTTGCCCATTCTTTCTTTGATGCATAACTCTAACGCAGTGCGTTTACAAGATGGCGAGGTGGAAGATGGGGTTGACGTTCCGAGCACGTTGATGTTGAATCACCTGTGGACGCCCAGCTCGGCCTTGTGGTGGATATGCATCCAAGACCTTGCAAGGCTCCTTCCAACCTCACAGGATCATGGATTTCACGGCTGAAGCGCTGAAGGCGAAGTTCTGGACATCGGAAGCAAAGGTCGTCGTCCCAAACACTCTTGTTTACATTCCCTGTTCCATGTTTATTTGCCCAACTACTATAAGTACACTTTCTACTAAGCGTAGTGCTGGTGTAAATGAACGCAGTTTGTATATCAGCGACAGATGGAGGCCATGAACGGCATTCAACGCGACGGGTACCAACGCTGAGGTGTATGTGTGCACGCAAATCCAGCCTGTCACCCTTTTATCCACAACTGTGTCCTCAGAAGCCCCAATAGCCCATAGCCCATAATCTACACGTCCGACTCGGGTGTAGTCGTTCGTCGAGCGGGTTTAGGTTCGGCGTCTGTCGCGAGCAGCTGCGGGAAGATGGACAGGCGTCGTTTTCATGCCGGGTGCTTGGGTGTAGATGTAAGATGTTGAGTTTGGCAGGGAGTTTTGGAACAAGGTGGTTCTGAAGTAGCGGGAACGGAGAGGAGGTGCGAGTTCCGGAGGTGGGATGTAAGCTTCAGCTTTAGTTGTCGTGCGCGTAGTGAGCAAATCGGACGACGTATATGTCGAAGAGCGAGGGTTTTGAATCTTGATCTCGTGGGGCGAGCGTTGTTAGGTGGTCAAGACATAACAAATGGCTTTGCTTTAAGGGATGAGCTGGGTGTACTAGGAATGGGGTGAGGAAGACGCACCTAAGGTGACGTTGGAAAGGATGAGCGTATGCTGTGAACTGGTACCAGCGCCGAGGTGTAGTTGCTGCCATGATCCAGTCTGTCTCCCTTTCATCCGCAACCGCATTTCGGAACCCCTAATAGCCCATAGCCCATAATCTTATCTACACGTCCGACTCGGGTACCTGCAGGTGTATCGTCCGTCGAGTGGGTTTAGGTTCGATGGTAGGTGTCGTGGCGAGGAAGATGGACAGGCGTCGTGTTTATGTCTGGTGCTTGGGTATATATATGGGAGGTCGAGTTCGGCAGGCTTGAAACAGGGTCTAGTTCTGAAACGAGGTAGTGCTGAAGTAGCGGGAATTGGAACGGAGAGCCGGTGCGAGGTAATGTAGTGTCCGGTTCTTGTGCGCGTAGGTATACGTCGAGGGTTTTGAATCTTGATTTCGTGGGGTGAGCGCTGGGTTGACGTCTCGGAGGTCAATTAAGACATAACACATAGTTTTGCTACAAAGGATGAGCTGGGTGTACAAAGAATGTAGCGAGGAAGACGTACCTATGGCGACGTTGGAAAGGATGAGCGTATGCTGTGAGTAGGTGCATCATAAAGGGACCGGGTTAGCAGTATTTCGAGGAGTACAGCGAGGACGACGGCGTGGCTTTCGAAGAGTATGAGAGACGTCCAAATCCACATGATTAGGGCCCTTGACTACCATAGCATCCTTTGTCCTGCGTGCTGTGTCTGATGTGTTTCCGAATCTCTTTTTTGCACTTTTCCGGGCAGGGCTGTAATATTAGAGTCTGAACGCCGCCGTGACCTTTGAAACCATCAACAGAAAAGCATAGGCCCGACGAAAATTGCGAGAGAGACTGGTCGAGTGTGCGCAGGGGAGCAAGGTGCAACAAGCGCCCACAACCTCGGAACCGATCAAGCGGCAATTCAATTAGAGAGTTTGCGCACGTGCTGGATTTGCCATATGCAGCTTTTTTGCCATGTGCGAAGCCGCACGGCTCCACAACGCTTTCAAGGCTCCGAGCGCCCGAATACCCCCCGAGAAATATCATAATTTTCTCGCTATTTTTTTCTGTGTATGATCACTTATCAGACTCAAGGCTCATGAGAGGGTTATGGCAATGACGAGGGATCGTGATTTCACCGTATCCTGAGTATCCTGCACTAAACTACACTAACAACGACAGCGTGAAGAGAAATAAATGCTCAATACAGGTGATATTTGTTCGCTGAAATCGCGTGAACATTGAACATAAAGCCATAAGTCATACCTGATTAGCCATGCTGCCAGTCAGTACTACGAAGAGTGTTGCCCAACCAGACTGTTCGTTCAAGGTGTTGTGAATCAGGAAATGCGATGAGGGTGGTAATGTAGCGACATTCGGTCTTCGACAAAGTATCTTGTTGATGTCAACAGATTCCTGCTTATGACTGGGCAGTACTCTGAGGGAGTTCAGCGCAAGAAACGACGACGTACCAAAAGGGGTGTTACCATCCCACCCTGATTCAACCCTGTCTCATTAACCTCAAACGCCTTCCCCGTCCCTGGCGGTAACCCATCATTGAGACTCTTGTTCCCAAGTTAACAGCGATTAGGCGGGAGCCCAGAAACCAGATTAAAGACGAGTATGACCGAAAAGTCTTGAGACCGAGAGCTGCCCCGAGCGGAGCGGGCTTGTGGAGTGAGCTGCGCTATTGGCACATGACAAAAAAGCTGCAAAAGGGCAATAGGTCCAGCACGTGGTTCGCAGAACTCTCTATTTACGCCTTCATCCGTGCCTCGTTGCTTGCCTCATTCCTTCCACGTCCTTCCGCGGTCCGCTTCCTGTAAATCCTTGCTTTGTCTATGTCTCGCCACCGTATTGTTCTCTCTCTACAGCTATCGATGGACAGTCCCCACGTTGCACGCTTCAGCACCTTCCTTTCATCTCCTCCATGATGTGAAAGAGCGGATACGAAGGATAGCCCATAACCTTGGCAACTTCATCTACCTATAAATCCCTGCAAAGAACCAGGTCAATCATTGCATCACCCCCAGGAAACAAGGTGGCGCAGCGCCCGGGAGAATCAAACTCTAATCATTGCCAACTGGCGGGCTTTTGTACTTTGATAACAAGGTTTTTCTTTTCTTGTCGGTGAGTAGCAACCATCGCCAGTCTTTTCAGGCACTGACCTTGATTAAAATACAGTAATATCCTGAGCACGTTTAGCTCATTTATCCCCTTCTTTCGCCACATAATTGTCCCTCTCCATTCTACCCTTTACGAGCCATGCAGCGCGCGGCCAGACACGATCACCGGTTCTTGGCGGGCACAGGTCGTCCATATCCACATCCAGATGTCGACACTGACGAAGAAACGGAACGCAATACAGCCTTGAACGCGACACCTAGGCGTCGGAGACGCAGAAAGAGCTCAAAAAAGAAAAGTCAGAAGGCTCCCGCCGTAATTCTGCATCCAGCGCTCGAGGGGAAAGGTTGGGGTACAGCAGGAGAAAAGCTCGCGTATCCCGATCCGAGCTGGGCTCGTTCTTTCAAGAATGAACCTTGGAAGACGGATTACTCGTATCGAGGCTGGATGAACCAGCAAGGTTTTTATACGCCACAACCTGCTCCTCCTCCTTATGCTACCTGTTCCGGCTCGGTTTACAACGTTCCTCTTCCAGCGTGTTCGGATTTGGCTCCGAATCCTTTGCATGTTAACCCAGTACTTGGTGGTACGGCAACACGAATCTTTACACCTGCACCTGCACCAGCGCCAGCGTTTTCGGATTTCGCTCCAAATCCTCTACATGTCAACCCAGTGCTCGGTGGTGGTATAGCAACACGAGTCTTTACGCCAGCGCCAGCACCATTTCCTTCGCGGCCAAATAGCGTTTTCGTCCCAGTTCCTCCTCCTTCCATGAACGTAGCACCTGCTCCCCAAACCTCTGCGGTACTTGCACCTCCGCTTCCCAAGCCCACATGTTTGAAACGTCTCCTTCCTGCTCGAAGTACGCCGTTCGATGACATCCCCAAGCCGGTGTATGGTCCGCCTCCGCCTACGTACAGACCTGATTTTAAGTGCGACAAGCCTTCGTTGTTGACGAAGATATGGATGGATAATGGTATGTCGTTTCGTTTCATTTGCATTCAGCGTAACATAAACTAAGCGTGAACGCGCAGGTGTCTCGTTAAGCAGTATTAAGCTACACCCTTTCCTGCGGTACAAATCCCGCTACGACTACAACATAAGCTCAGACCTCCGTAACCCATTCTGGGGTACCAACCTCATTCGACACGACCAACACCGCGATCTATCTTTCGCTGACGTCCACCAACTAGCTACAGAGCCCACCTCACGTTTCATGCGTCTCTATCACCCTTTGTTACCTTGGTACATCGACGTTTCGGCGGACGATCCGAGTGGGATTACCGTTAAACGTGTTATGGAGACGCTTGTTTGTGATTTGAGTAGGGTTGTATTGCAGAGTGAGGTGTTTAATGAGAAGGTTACGGCAGATGAGAGGGAGAGGATTTTTGTGGCGCAGAAGGGGAGGTGTGATGGGGTGATGAGGAGGATGGATTTTTTGATGAATAGGTCGGTGTTTAATGGGTTGGAGAGAGGAAAGGATGGGATGTGGTTGATTAAGACGTCGAGGATAGATGCTAGACGGTGATGGTGAGGATTTGGACTATGGGTGTTGGTATTTTGTTGTATATGAATTGACGTTTACCTAAATGTATTTAACGACCAATGTACAGATATAAGTATAGCAAACGTTTGGGCTAAGTGTAGCTGGCTAGCAGACTATCCCTTTTCTCATAACCGCCATGTACTATTACGCTCTCAGGTACCGTCTTGACCATGGAGAAGGATGATATATCGGTTATATGATGGACACAGTACGTCTCTTGTGCTAGCGAAATGCTCGTGACTACGACTGCCTGCCTGCCTGCAGCACATTCTACCAGCGGAGATGACTCTCACAGCGCCTATGGCACAGTTAAACTCCAGGAAGAAGAGATATGATAACAGGAGTGTCTTGTCTTGAGAGCATATGTGAGTTGTCCATTATGCTCATGGCAACCCAAGAATTCTCTCCGATCGGTAGCTAGAGCCAAGTGCTTAGCGGCAACAAAGTTTGTAGGCAGTGGGATGGCCAATTGCCCCCCGGTATATATAATTACAATTACAATCCATATTGCGTCCAGACTACCACCGTTCGCCTCACTTGACAACGTTTCCCGCCCCCTGGATCCTACACATTAATCCTCTTCTCTCCAGGCTCTCCAATCTCGCATTAAACGCTCTGTAATCCTCTTCCGTGCATCTGAATAGTCTCCCGAATTCAAAATCCCATTTTGATCGACCAACCGTCGCACTCTTATCGTTCAGAGCCGAAACTCTCTTCTCCAACATGTTTATAAGAACATTAACGGTCTCTGACTCGATAAACGAGAGCGGTTCGTAAACTCTCAGCGCTGTAAGATGGGGTGCTACAACAGGTGCTTGACATGATAACGCTTCGACGAACTTGTACGCCAAAATGTTGTTGTGCTTCTGCGAGCTCCAGTAATCTACCCGAAGCTCGGATAGCTCAGGGCAAGATTCAAGGAACTCGTAAAGCTCGATAGAAGATGTTTGTAGGACGTGGTAGGATTTCAACACGACCTTTTGGAGACAGCGCCCACTGGCAATGTCTACCAAAGGTGCGAAGAATCTCGTTCTGTAGAGTTTGAGCTCGAGAGAGGCCAGTGAGGGAAATCCAATTTGTTGGGAGATAAAGGAGATTTGGTTGTCATCATGTACAATCACGGAGAGACAGCGCAGGGAGCGCATCGTAATCCGAGTGTCTTCGTCAAGTGTGCGGCTAGACTCGGGGCATGTACCTAACTTCAAGGTGTGGAGTTGAGTGCAGAGCGGGATCAAACTAATCAGGGCCCTGCTATCATGCACTTGTTGGATCTCCAGAACCTTTAGCTGGTGACATGGAAGTCTAGATGGGTTTCGGAGGGGATGAACCATCTTGACGGCTGAAAGCTTAGGTGCTCCTGTTCGGAAGGCATCCCAAACTCGAGCTGGGATGAAAGGAGCACTGTCTGGCTCAGTGGAAAGATCAAGAAATTTGATTCGTGAGATATGTGGAAAGACCATATCGATTATTAGGGTGTCGTTTTAAATTGATTGCCAGAACTGTAAGTCTAGCGGGTGCTCCTTCGATTGGGAGAGGTAAAGGCTCAGCAGGGACCTAATGTTCGTTCTACCCCGGGGTATGGTAAGAGGTCCTATTGCGAGACTTATTGATGACCATAATCGTGTAGACGCGTTCACGAGCAGTCTCCAGCGATAAGAGACGTGGGTAAGCGTCAATGTGGGTGCGATGTATGGTAATCCTTCGTATGGGGGCGTATCGTGAATTCTGAGGGAGTGACAACCGTGTTCTGAGAGGCAAGTCATCGCAAAGACGTTATCGAGGGTTTCGTTTGGTAATCTTCGAATTGGGGCAAGTAAGCTACGGCAACGCTCGACGTGTGTCGAGGGATGTCGATGTCGTTCGAGATATAAATGGATGTGTTGAATATCTGCAGGAGATGGTGGATGCAGTGACCTCAATAGGTCGTCCAAGTTGTGAAGAATGGGATTCTTATGCGCGCTGTCCTCATCCTGCGGTGGAAAGGGGCATTGACGTTTGTCACCGACTTGGGGGGCAGCATCCATTATAGAGTGCTATTCGAGGGTATTTGTGAAGAATCAAAGGTTTTATCGAGATGCTACTTACAGAACGGCGACCACGGATCCGGAGCAATGTGGTGGTAAGTATTTGCCTAGCATTACCCCGGGCCGACCGTCATGACACTCAACGGGGAACCATCATGTGAACCTCCGTCCTCAACAACCTGCGGCAATCCTCTTAGCTGCACATCCTGGAACGCAAAAAGGACAAGAAATATGTCTTAGGATGACGCCAAGTCAGTAGATGAAGCTTCATCTTCTCTTCTAACTTCGATGAGGGAGTTTCGGCTGGTGCGTATTTTTAGTAGGTCCCTTGACCACGACTCGTAACTTTCTGTTCGACTATAGTCTCGAATGCATACACACTTGGTCGATAAGTCCAAGCTGAAGATCACCCTAAATTCGTCTTTCTGGCGGACTGAGAAGCGCTGGAGAACCCAGACATCGAAAAGTTTGGCTGAAACGTCTCACCTGCAAGTACCGGTGAAACATTCCTCGCAAATCTCATAAATACCTCTCCAGAGTCTTCAGCACCCCCAGAATAACCTGACCTTGAACCCCAATCATCAGAAGTACTACAACACACCACACCGAACCAGCTCTGCTCAACCACATTAGACTCATGTCTTCTTATCCATCCTCATCAGCCTTGACACTCGAACAGCTGTCACCAACGACATCTTCCTCTACCACACCTACAACCCCTACTCTCATGAACATACCAAACAACTTGTCCACCTCCTTGCCGCCCTCGGGGGCGGCAGTACCCCTTTTACCACCCGATGCACGTCACGGCAAGGTTTGGGCCAATTCTGGTTCATTCGGTGAACGACGAGGGTACTCGTACACTATCCCCTTCGAGCGCTTTTCATACCTACACCTAGTTCATAGCCTTCCCAGCTGGGATCGTTTCGGTGTTCTACATCCACAAGGGAATGGGTATGGTTACAGCCCAATCTACTCGACACTCCTCGTGTTTTGGTGTATCGTGTTCACGGAGTACTGGCGCGTCAAGGAACGTCGTTATGTCTTATCCTCACGCGATTTGGGCCCTACCTCCCCCTGGTACCAACACCACCAACACCAAAAAGATAGCTGCACCATGGTACACACATCATCTAAAATCCCTTTCCACAATTCTCATCTTAGCACTCTGCGCTACACTCCTCATCGCACTTCTCATAGCCCTGTTCATCCTCGAAGCCTTCGTTTCACGCCTATACATCGGCCCAATCCTCACACTACTTCTCTTCATTCTCCACACTACTCTTCGTCCTACTCGTTCCCCTACTCGTAGCGCCGTCGAGAAGCCTAAACTTTAGGAAGGCTGCATCAAAGGCAGCGACACTTACGAACGAGGTATCCTCCGAGATCAGTTTGGATTCACCACACTCGTCGCGTATGGCGGTCCATTTACGTGCCGAAGTCGTGGCATTTGTCCAACAATGGATAGCAGACTTCGGATTAGACGCATTCTAAGCCAGCTTGGACATGAAGCTGGACGAAGAAAGGCTACGAAATGGGAAGAAGCTGGGTTACCGTTTGTTCTTCGTCGAGTGGAGCCGTTCACCGTGAAGACATTGCCGGCTTCGTCTTCGGCACCATCGCCATCACCTCAGACTTCATCGTCGCTGGTAAAGAGAACTCCAGCACAACTCTCGCTCCCGCCATATACACCAGCATCCGACCAACTCGAGATGCTCACCCAATTCGGGTACAAAGCCAGCTGGCCACTCGCCCCAGTTATGGGCTGGGTTAACGACCTACTCGAAGGACGCGGTGACGCTTTCAAGACATGCGTTTACGAACGCAGGGCCCAAAACCTCTGCCGGAGATGAGATACAGACTGGGTTATTGGAAGGGGTAGCTTGGCTCGGTGGAATAGTCAACGCCGCTCTTTTTTGGACATTCTAAAAGCTGAAGGATCATATTCAGTTGACATATTTTCGATCTTCAGGATCGCGAACGCGGTATACACAGACTAAAGTACTTGACCATCATAATGCGTATGTAGCTATTGAAACACGGTAATTCTCTGCAAGATGTTAGCTCACGAAGTAAATGAGCCGGTAATAGGAGTATGTCCGTCGATAATACTCGTCCAGTTGACGATCAATCCACTCCAACAAACACCTTTTCAAGGCGAGCTTTCTGCGCTGCTCTGAAAATTTTGATAACAGCTAGGTTGTTACCCAGCTTTTTGACTGCTCCTTTCGAGGATCTTCCGTCTTTGTCTCAATCCTCAAGCAACCAATCCTCCCAGCCGAATGTCTACCTAGCGAATGCCCGCAGCGGTTAGAGATTCTGCCTTGGGGATACTAAGCCGAACGTCGGTATAGTACCCAAGGCTCGGTGGCATGATATCCCAAAATCGCCTCCGCATCCAACTTTGGAGGATGGTATAGCTCTGTACCGTCGTTGAAAGTTGTACTTGGGAGCATTCGCAAGGTTGTCGTTGGTTGTAGGTCTGAGATCGGCATGGAAGGGCACGTTGAGTGCTTCGAGGTCTTGTCCTAGGCGGGAGTTGAGGTTATGAGGGCAGAAAATGGAGCGAAGCGTTGGGAACGTACCTTTCCGTGGTCATGCATCCAGCAAACTCTACTCTGAGCACCAAAAGAGCTACGCCGGAATGTGGACGTTGGAGGCACGACGCGTAGTAGTCTTGCCCTGAGAGATAGGTTAGGTATGTAGCCAGGGAAGTAGAACGAGAAACGTACCATATTGTCAATATGAACTTGGGCTTGTATATATCCTGGGAGGAGCATGAGTTGGCTGAGGAACTGAGAGGTGGTGGTGGTCTGAAAGAATAAAACGTTGAGATTTGATATGTCGTTTTAGTTTCACGCAATCGGGATATTGTGCAAGACGGACAAATTGAAGGCATTTATTAAACAGTACGGGATCCCGCCCGTCTATTTGGTAGTACAAGTTCGACCAGTCATCTTTCCTTGCTAGATTCCTCCCCTGAGCACGGCATATTCTCTAGATGCCACTCTTCTCTCCGAAACGTTTCCCATACTTCTGTGTCAGAGTTAGACAACTGTTCACCAAAACGGTAACTAATCAGCTTTGGGTCGCATCGCCGTCTGACAGAGTCTATCAGATGAATAAATACTTTCACTGTTTTCCTTAGCTGATACGAGAGTCGCAAGGTATTAGCGGGCTGCGCCAAGGGGCACGCAACGATTTAGCGCTCTGTTGCCGTCTCCCCCAACCACCCCTCCATCAAATTTCCTTTTTCAGGGTTTTCCCAGGCCATGATGGATGACGGTCTATGTGCAAAATCTGAGTGCGTATGATTTATTTATCATGCTCTACTGCGAGTTTAACTTGGGATTCTACTAGGAGGTCTAGGAAGGCTCGCTCGTCAGGATGATTCCTAACATGACTCCGAAAAGAGAGAGCTTTAGAGTTATGGTGAAGAGGAAGCATGATATTTATTATGCTGTGCTCTCAACGTGCTCATAACTGAGTTGCAGGCTTACAGAACTTTAGGGGCATACTATCTACGTATGTATGTCATGTTTTGACGGGAAGAATACGGGGAATACTGCGATATACAGTGAACGCTCGTAGGTTCAGGTCGGCGCTTATACGGCGCTTACATGGGTGTAATCTCCGGCATCGCCTGGAAAGTGAATATCTGGGTTCAGAGCTCCGAAAAAACAGTTAAAGTAGTGTCTATGTATTTAGTATACACCCGAGGAATTGCGAAGACCCAGGGAAAGAATAGATGACAAGAATCGATTCTGAAAAGTTGGGTATCTCGGCCAAGCATAACGCCATCATTCACTCGCAGACCTTCACTGGCTTCGCTTCCTACGTCTTTTCCTGGATGTTAGGTGTCGCGTCAAATGCCCTTCTTCGAGCTTTAAGGGCCATCGAGCCCTAGTTGCTCATGGAATCGTACAAGATCGAAACTCTTGGAATTTTGGAGGTTTCGGCAGCTGCCGAACATCGATTCAAGGCGGTCATTACCCTCGAATGGGTACTCTTGTTGAACAAACAGTTGCTGCAGAACACTCAAGGGTGGGAATGATGGGTGATCTATTCTTCCCTCAGATATCTGAACATTGGCTTGCTTGAATGTGTCGCATTTGAAAGGAAGACTTCAACATCAATACCCACCGTGATTAGTGACTGAAACAAGACCTCAGTAGTTGAACGAACATGCGAACCCTGTTCCTTATAATCCTAGAAAAGTATGTTATATGTCCAACATTTCTTTCAAGGGAAATCAAGTGCAATAACCTTATGCTGAGATGTTTCGCCTTCATTTTTCTCCGAGTCGGGCATGTTTCAAGGTGAGGTGAGGAGGGAAAGAAGGGATAGTGAGAATGGCTTCATTCTCGTTCTTTAATACTACAAGATTAATACAGTGAACGTGTTATATGCATGTTGTCGAAGACGAAGAGGTCACCAGGCAGTCAAATCCAAAAAAGGAAATTTGATGGAGGGGTGGTTGGGGGAGAAACAAGAAACAACTATAAATTGACCGACTCCGCTAAATACATAGCTCAGGTAAATAACTGTAAACTACAGGTAAATACCTCGCCGGCTCTTCGTAACAATAAAGAACCATAAATGATAATGTAACATATACGGTTTAAAGTAAAAATTATTCCCGCTACCGTTAGGTAGTGGGTCTTATAGCTCGATTGGCCATCACTTTTTGCAGCCCGATCGACATTTTACTATATAAGGAAATCCGTGACAAATCCCTTTCTCGTCATCAAACTTCCTCATGCTCCCCTTCCTCCGTTACTTGTCCGTCCTTCCCCGTTCAACTTCAGGCATTCTTAGGAGATGTAGCTCTAAATGTTCGACATATTTTCCCCTTTTTATAGGGGATTTCATCCTCAGCGAGAAAATGAATTTCCAATCCTGAGGTAATAATCATCATGTCATGCTGTGCCGGGATGCCTGCGGATACAGATCTGGAGATCTATAGATCTCTCTGGTAACCTCCCTGAAATCCAGCCTGTCATCGCTTCTTCATACGTCTCTTTCATACTTCTCTTTGTTCAAGGACACAGTCACAGCTCATTTGACACTTTTCGGGATCCTAAATCGAGGGTGAAACTCACGATTTGGTGACCTTAGTGTTGTATTCTCCGTGACACCAATGGTTCGGTTTTTGCATGGAGTCATCAGGATTTTGTTGAACTATCCCAGACAGGAATGCTCGATGTTGGTAGCAACCTCGACGCTGTAGAAACCATCAATGGAAGACATATTATCGTCGATGGCAGTCCGTATACAGTTTTAGGCGATCACGTCGTTGATGTGTTTTCCTTGCAACGTGTACTACAGGATCCTCAAACATCGTCAGATTTGAATCCTTCGTCGTACTTCACGGGATTGCCCAAGTTCAGTGCCATACGCTGGATCCGTAGCGAGCTGCCTTTCCTTCCGTTTACGCCCTCCGCCGACATACACCATAATCACCTTTTCCGGGCTTTGCACCTCGATGTCGACACCATGTCAATCATAGAGGAGAAAGAGGACGAAGTTGCGCTGTTCACCTTGCGTTCGGACCTGAAGAAAGAATGGGATTACCATGAGAGAATGCTTCGCAAGGTTCTCCAGAAGCTGATTCGTGTCTCAGAACTACCACCTTCGGACGGTTTCAGGTTTTGGTCTTATCCACGACAGTACGGTTATCAGAAGCGATACGCGAGTGCCCGCAAATGTCGACGTCAGGTTCTTGCGTCTCGAGACGCGTTTTCGCCTCTGGTTTCGGCCATCATATTCTATGTGAGGAGTCTGCAGCACCGGTTTCGTCAGCTAGGATACGCCGATGATAGGTGGTGGTCAACAGTGGTAGAAGATGAGGGAATAAATATCGTTTGGTTCAGTACATGGGTGGAGATTTTCGTCACTTCTGCCGACCTGAAAAGTGGACCGTCAGGGGTTGGTGGAGTTCTTGACGCTCGGGAAGCAGAGAAAAACGGTTTGCTGAGTTACCTTCCGGTGTATCGAGCTGCCAAAATCCCCGTGTATATCTACTGGGGGGAAGACGGTGCGTATCTCTCAGAAAGGATGACCTCTGCTTTGAGAACCCTGGCGCCGAATAGGATTGCCCTGGAGCTAGCACGGTCGGATTCAGCTGTCGGCGGTTCGACAAAGGAACGGGTTAACTATCCGGAACCAGTGTCTTCTGTTGTTCGCTATCAAGACGGGTCTAGGATTTACAACAGTGTCCATGATTATTTCGCTGTGCGGCTGAAGTTGCGAGACCAGATTATGGGCATAGAGACCTTAGAGCAGCGGGTACAGCGTGAGGATCGCGAAATGCACGCCTTTGAAGACGGCTGGCCGACTAAGGCAGCGAAAGTGTACGTATGGGAGGAGGTCGATGGCGGATTTACGCGTACGTTGCTCTGTCGGGCGGAACGTTCGGATGTCTGGGAAGATTTCACGCCCAACCAGCGGAGATACGATTCGATAAGAAACGAATGGGACTTATTTAAAGGATTTTCACCTCAAGAAGTGGCAGATGACTGGGACGAGGAGTCCTTTGGATCAATGTTGGTTGATGACGGGGCAGTGTTCGGTGCAGATACCGCAGAAATCGAAGATCCTTTGCAGGTTTTCGAAGAGGATGTAGAAGCCGATGAAGAACCTGGAGAGGTTATCGATGCAATTCTGCCGTTCCTTTTTTCAGAAGAAGATACGGTGCCTCGGTATTCAGAATCTGAGAAAACATTGTTGGATATCGCACGAAATCGATACGGATTCCAGGACCAATTCGATGTTTTGAACCAATCAGAGTTACTCGCCTGTCGGATGCAGTGGCAGAAGGTCCACAGAATGTTTGGGTTTACCAGCGCAGATGCGTCATCTGTGGTGAAGGACCACCTCACCTACTTTGCGTACGAGTTTTCCGGCGCGAATCCTCCTCTGAAATCCCCTTTGCTGGACCTGTCATCGAAGGGACCTCGTGTTCCTTGCGTTAGACTCATCGAAGCTCCCGAGCCCTGGTATATCATTGCCGACATGGGAGCTTCGTACGTGGTCGCGGTGTCAGACGCTACTACAGTCCTTGAGGCCAGGCGTCGAAATTGGCCATCGACTAGCGTGGCCGTTGCGCACTTGCTGATAGAAGCTGGCCTCCCGTTTCACACATTTCGGATTGGGACACCTGTTTCAGTTCTTCGGCCTCTGAGGATGTACAGTCAATTAGGGTATAGGAGTCTGCATTACTCATTCACTTCTTGGGATTATAACGCGTATGTTTGTCAACGGAACGCGTTCCTCCGCTCTGGACGCGGCCGTGCTGCACTCATGATGGGTGGAATAGTTGCTAGACTCGCGCGCAGTGTTGTCGATGTGGATGAAGTCTTGTGTGAGCATGTAGAGCCTGAGGGATACCTCGTCGTCGGAGTAGAAAGCAAGGAAGATGTTGGGGGACTCGATGGCTGTGGCTATTGGGACCATGCGTTATCTCAGGATGAAGTGAACCTGATATGTGGTGTGTACGACGTCAGCACAGGTGAGAGTATATTTAATTGTGTATTCATATTGCTGATCCTGGCGTAGGGGTGACAGATCGCTCTGGCGCGCCGCAATTGTCGCAGAAGTCGTGGTGGCCTAGACCTCACTCTTGGGCGCTAAGTGGTTTGAATACAGGTTTTTGGTCGCCCGAGGCGGAGGCATGGTTCTCAAAACGGCTGGAAAGCATATCAGAGGAGAGAGCAGTTCCTTACACTCATACGCAATGGAAACATAACATCAAGTTCTCGAAGGAAACTGTATCTTTGGCGAAAAACATTGAAAAGATTAGTAAAGAGTATTTGCGATCGGTTTAGAGATTCTTTGTCTTGTATCCGTAGTTGTCACGTTGCCCAATTTTAAAAACGAATCATGTTCACCGGGGCTGCATACTGCGGAATTTGTATTCCAGTTCCGAGCGAGTATATAACGTCGCCGACCAGTAAGTGTGATGGTTTGCCATCTTCATCCATACACCCCACTTTGCATTATGGTCCACATCGTTACCAACGACGATCAGCACTTTTTCGTAGAGAGAGACGTTATAGAACGCTCGTTGGTAGTCAAGCATATGTTAGAAGGCGTGTCTTCTGCGGCTATGTCCTGAGCATTGGGTGCTGATTCTTTCTACAGATCTCGGGGAGCGTGATGAAGCGGTTCCTCTTTTCAACGTGACCGGGCAAGTCTTTCAAAAAGTAAGAAATCTTTCATGTCATTCACTCTGCTAAAAAGGTACTTTGTAGGTGCTGGAATACTGCGAACACCATCGAGGGGAAGCAGTCTATTTTGAGTCAGATGACCTCGGAAGTAGTAGAAAACGGGAGACCCGGATCAGTCCATGGGATCAACGGTTCCTACTCAGTCTAGACGAGGAGCTGGTGTTTGAAGTCATCCTGGCAGCGAACTATCTGGATATCCAGCATTTATTGTGAGTCGGCAGTGGTGTTGACCGGTGTTTTCGAAGGACATTTATTTGTTTAGGGACATTGGATGCAGAGCAGTAGCTTGTAGTCTAAAGGGGAAGACTTCGGGCGAGATGCGGGAGTACTTTATGTTGGAAAAGGACTTCTCCTGCGACGAGGAGATTGCAATAGCGATGGAAAACGCAAGTTCCTTTTCTTTCGAATATAGTGCTATACCTGACCCTATTACAGGCGTGGGCAGAAGATCGTTGAAGCAAGGATATTGACCTCCGGAGGCTGATGTATTTTGTTCATGTAAATACGGTCGTCCGAGTCCCATCGTGTCAATACCAGTAGGGTTTATAGCCTCTTTACCCAGGTATAAAGGAGTGAATTCGGTTCGTTCATTGCCTCTATACATTTTAATCGCTAGGTACTTGGTATGAGCCACCAGGAAGGGTCGAGTATTCCTGGACCCCTGTTGTGACAGCCTCTAATACATAAGCCTGATATGAGACGTGTTAGCAGTTGAATAGCAGCAGCGGCAAGACACGTACCATCTCTTGTGGTCTCAGAACAATTTTACCAGCGGCCATGGTTTCTATATGGCCGAGCTCCCACACACCCAGATGGCAAGAGATCGCCACCACGTCTTGCACGCGTAAATGATTTCCGAGGTGCTTGGAGTGGAATTTAGATCCCCCACTTTGGAAGCGTAGCGAGTGCTGTACCTTTGTCTTGTCAGTTATTGTAACGTTTATTGTGTTCGGAGTGTTTAAGTCGATCCACGATGTGACCGTTGTCTACATGTATAGGAGTCGGTATAGACGAGTTCGTTTTCTTTATGCTCACCACATCTTTCCGCTCAACGGTGTATTCAACGCGGGAGTTTTCGAAACGGCGTTTTGAAAATCGATGGAGAATATCGTTCAATACCGCAAATTGCGTGCACACAGAGGTGTTCATCTCCTGGAAAAGTTCCCGGCCCAGCTCTTCTTCTGTGTTGAACAAGCCTATTTTGAGCGATGTGATAGGCACCGTGTCGGGTATCTATTGGACTTTTGAGCTGGTGGTCATTGTGTCTCGTGTATTATAGCAGCCTTACTTTTACCGTTTCGTTGCTAGGAGAAATAGACTGCACTTGACCCACCAATGTCCATTCATCGAGGCCTTGCTTGTCGGCGAGGTTAGTGAGGACGAGTACGTTGCCGTGTGGCTGCAGTTGGTTCTTTCTCAGTACTTCTCGCAGCCCTTTAATTGATATCGAGTTGATGTGCATGGCAACAGTGGTGATGGTAGAGGGAGACAAGAGGCGGAAACGTCGAGCGCAGCAATACACAGCCTCGGGCCGGCCGCCTTCTCAGTGTCGCAGGGTTTTCTATACACAGTTTCAACCACGTCAATTCCATGGACTACCTATGTAGCTATGTACTCAGACGATATTTATGTGAACGAGCGAAATACATCTGTCGAGACATGTAGTCGTCACAAGCACGAGTGAGCAGAGTCGCATTGAGCTGTCGAGCGACCTGGTAGACTGCGAAGAGGAGTTAGAACTGTGTGCTATAGATTGTCGAGGCTTACCGTAGTCCACGTCATAGAGGCGCAAAAGCCCGTCGTTGATGATGAACCTTTGCATTGTTTCCACTAGCTGAGTGACTCTCCATTCGCTTGCCAAGGCGAGAATCGCCAAGATATCGTCGAGAGCCATTCTTCGGAACTCCTCAGAGGAAATCCTGCAAGTATCGGCGATCTTTCGTAGTATGGCATGGGGAGTATCGAGGTGGTATATGAGCTCTGTCGTTTGGTGTTCAGTTTGCCTTACTTCGGTAAGAAATAGGAGACGCACCCATAACTCTCCTTACAATGTCAGGAGTGAACCTCTCCACGTTCACGTGCATGAAGTCGAAGTCATCGTCGTCAGGGTCGATCAACTCTGAGAGCTGGGAGAAATAGCCGCTAACGACGCATAGCAGCGGGGCGGGTGCTTCTAGAGAGTGGTCGACACCTTCCACGAGGATTTTGAACGAGAATGACCGGCCCCGTCGGTAATAGTAAGTGTCATCCAAACGAAGCGGCGGAGAGACCGATATTTCCCTGGATTCGCTTGAGGTAGAGCTGGGGCTGAGAGAAGTATTTGAGTCTTCGGAATCAATGATGTCGTCCTCGAAAGAGATGTCGCTTTGGGAATCGATGTCACCGTTGAGGTTTGGTGAGGGAGAAGACATGCTGATGCTTGCATTTCATTGACTTGGATCGTTCTTTTATTCGATGCCATGGTAGAGCAAACATGGTCAGTAGACCACCGCAGCACTCCTTGCTGCGGTGGTCAGACTAGAGGCGTGACTTAGGGTAGGATAACACGGTCGCTCACCTGAAAATATTTAGCCGCGTCTCAGTTTTACTTCCGTGTCATGCGTTGAATGTTGATAGGGACACAGATCTCAGAGCCCAGAGCACAGGTTATGACGTTGTAAGCTGACCCTAAATGTAGGTTCCCATAGGGTTCAGAGACCCTAAATGTCTTAGGGTTTATGTGTTAGTCAGCCACGGTCCTTGAGATGCAAGGGTTCTGCTCCGTCAGTGGAAAGGGCCATACGTGAGTAGTGAGTGGTACAGAGCAGGTAAGGGTCCCTTTTCGCGAGGTCTGAAAATGCGTTTTGACGGGAATATCTTCACAGCAGGACTGAGAAGGTCTTGGAACGCGATACGGGAGACGTGTCTGGTGGTGAAACTGCCAGTCACACTGTAGAAGAAGGATTGCAAGGGAAACAAGCGGTGAAACTGCTTGCTTCTTAGATAGGGTGAAGGATTCGTTCGTGAGGGTTGAGGTGCAGTCCCACAAAGGTGTGTATGGCTACGTCTTCTCATTGCACGAACAAATAGTTTAAGCAGTACATATAAGTCCCCCCAGTTGGTATATGGCATCGTTATGTCGTTCTAGAAACTCATTGCACGCTTGGACGACCGTCTCAGCATTGCACCCTTCGGCTCGGTCCAGAACTGTTTCTATCCAGTGAGTAAACTGTTATCCAGAGCCAGTTTTATACTAACCAGTCAATACAGTGTCCCATCTGAAGATTTTTTTTGTGACCATCATCGTTTCCATTGTCGTCGTGATGCTGAAAAGCTGCCAGTGTTGTGCGATGTCTAAGACATTGAAAGCCTGTCCTATGGCCTTGATGGCCTGTTCAGTGTCCTCGGCTTGGCACGGTTCGACTATTTTGGCGACAGCCGCTTCGATATCGTCTACATCGTACAAGAGATCTGCGGTGTTTGCTCAGATGTGCCGTGGTGTGGTGAAGAGCTGCTTGCCTATGACATGTTCCACATCGTGGTGTTGCATACCGATTGCATCGATGACATATCTGTCGTTTGTCGGTGGTAGGATGGCGAATAGAAACCCGAAGTACGCGCTGTGCTGTTGAAGGAGTTGTTGGTGCACACGCACGATAGCGTGTGGGTTTTGGGTGACTATTTCAACGTCGAGAGTACCCATGTGCAGACGCATGCTACGTAGCGTTTCCATGCAGCCATCCAGATAGGTCTTGGTACCGTTGATATGGAGGGAGAGCTCGTTGGAGAGGCTTAGTGGCATATTTTGTAGGATGCTGGTCGTTCCAGAGACAGTGACGACGTGGGTGGAAACCTGAAACGACGCCTTGGGAATCAAGGATTTATGCCCCGCTCAAGCTGCGGCGGATACGATCGCGATTCCGCTCCGTAGCCGTTTCGGTACAGAGTCACGATTTCTGTAAGGTATGTCGGTTCATTTTCACGCTTCAGATCGAGATTTTATGTGTGACTATGTTATGACAGGCTACGTTCGCTACCGCTGCTTCAAGCAGCCACAATGGAAATCACATCAATCCGTACGGCTTCCATGATCAGAGCCTGTAATGGACGTCAAAGGTCGTCGATTAGCGGTATGATATTGGGGCTCACGTAGGAAAAATCGGTCCCGTATTGAACGTACTTGCGCCATAATCGATAGGAAACTGCCATTAGACTCCCTCGTGTGACATCGGCGAGAGATCCTGGAGATTTATCCTTGAAAACCTGTATCCGGGTTCAGTAAAAGCTCATGCATGGCCGTAGCCACGATTTGGTGTCGTTCGCGCCTTGGTGTTGTCCGTGACGTAGACGTTCAGCGTCTCTTCTATCGACTTGGGGCATAGGGTGGCGGAAGAGAGCTATTCAGTTTGTGTAAGCGAGCAATCCTTACAAAGAGCGGAATAACCATAAAGGCAGGCAGTGAGAAAAGGATAGGGAGTGGCGATCACTTCCCGGATAGTTCTGGGCTGGAACGCACCGGTGTTGCGCAAAGAGAGTCTTGAAGGTTTTTCGCCATTGACACTTGGTTTTTGAAACCGGTGTTTAGCTGCACAAATCTATCAGCTCCTGCGAGTTCCGCATTGCGACGACCCAGTCTCCACAACGAGACCACTTTGCACGTTCGCGATCCCGGCACCTGTAGGTGTCGTCAGCCATCCAGCATAGATTGCTCTTGAACTGCTTACTGTCCATTCGTCTGCCACGTTCACTGTCATGACCACTTCGCCAAAAGCACTAGTATCGACTGCTATCAGCTCTTTGCCGTCGTCGACAATGAGGAAGGCACGAATAGAGTCCCAGCCCATGAATGACATATGTCCGACGCGTAGGCGAGCTTCAAACACCGTTCGGATAGCGGTGACAGCAGCCATGTTGATGTGTGGTTCTGAGGAGAGAAATGGGAGAAGAAATGCGCTGTTCTCTTTGTCTTGGGTGGCAATCACTGTCTGAAGAGTCTCCTGCATGGGTGAGAAAGATGAAGAGTCGAGCCCGTTTCATGCTCGTGGTGGTCGTTTTATTTAGGCCCGAAATGTCTCAGTACACGACTACTACGGAAGTTACGGGTCTGCATGATCCGGTATCAAAACTCTTCTTCAAAAGCACTGCTCGCAGTCAGTATCCGGATATTCATGATCGAAGGTTCTGCTTACATCACACGGGAGTTTCGGAGCTCGGCGGTTCCGTAGTCGACGCGTTGGACGCTTGCTTTGGCGTATTCGGATACCCTCTTCTCGAAGAAGTTGGTTTTGCCCTGGAGGGATATCAGCTCCATGAAGTCGAACGGGTTTTCGCTCCGGTACAGTTTGCTGTATCCCAAGGCTACGAGCAGGCGGTCGGCGACGAATTCGATATAGGTGCACATCAACGAGCTGTTCATGCCAATCAGGGCAACCGGGATCGCGTCTGAGGTCGGGACCTGTCAGTGGAAAAGAGAGTCAATGGATCCAGAGACACGTACCTCTCAAGAACTCCTTCTCAATCGTCACCGCTTCTGAGACTATGTTTTGGACTTGTTCTAGCGCTGGCTTTTTTTGCAGTAAAGAAAAGAGCAAGCAGGCAAAGTTGGTGTGAAGGCCTTCGTCTCTACTGATGAGTTCGTTTGAAAACGCGAGACCCGGCATAAGACCTCTTTTTTTCATCCAAAAGATAGCTGCGAAGGAGCCAGAGAAGAAGATCCCTTCGACGGCCGCGAAGGCGACAAGCCTCTCCGCAAAAGTGGCGCTCGTGTCCTCGATCCAGCGTATTGCCCATTTTCCCTTCTCCTTCACGTATGGCATGGTTTCCAGCGCCGAAAACAGATGCCTCCTCTGCCCTGGGTCTTTGATCAGTGTCTCCAGCAAAAGAGAGTAGACTTCTGAGTGAATGTTCTCCATCATTAATTGAAATCCGTAGAAACACCTTGCTTCGGCTATCTTCACTTCATGGCAGAAACGTGCTACGAGGTTTTCGTTCACTATACCGTCTGATGCTGCGAAGAATGCGAGTACGTGGGATATAAAGTGTTTCTCGTCCGCGTTGAGCTTCTTTTCCCAATCCAGCAAGTCTTGGGACATGTCGATTTCTTCGGCAGTCCAAAAGGACGCTTCGGCTTGTTTGTACATAGCCCATACCTGATTTTGGTTAGTTTCTTATTCACTTGTATCGGGCTGTTTGCTCACCTCTTCGTATTTGATGGGAAATAGTACGAAGCGATTATTGGCCTCGGAGAGTAGCGGTTCTTCTCCTGAGCGACGGCAATGAACCTGGGATGAAGTACAGGATGTGATGAAGCTCACCTCGTGATGTAGTCATTCTAGTCGGTTGGGCTACGAAATCACCAGAGGTGCTTGGTTTATATCCTTGGCCGAGTCGGAAAGCGTGCCATCTGTGTCCTGCGCTATCGGATGCAAATTCAGTGGACGTAACAGGTGGCTGCGGCACTGGTCACGAAAAAGTCACTTGTAACCGCAGGCCAGTGACTTCGCCTGCGTCTGTCACGAGCCTTCCGTGTAGAGCTGCGGGTCACGGGCTCCCTTTCGGGTGGCTTATAAGCCCAGGAGCGTTTTGGCTTTCGGATTTTCAACAAGACACGCTCGTCAAATGGCTGCATATCTTCCTAACACCGTCGACTCGCCTCTTTTTCGCTCTCGTGCACAACCCGGCGGCGCATACGACGTGGTGACGTCTGTGTTGGAAGACCCTAAGTATTTGTGCTTGGCAGACGCCGAGTACGAAAGGGACTTCAAGCACCGTCGCCGACCGTTGGATAACTGGTCTGGGAGTTATGGATTCACCGACGCAAAGGGCAAAGATTTGGTACTGTTCGCTGTCGGAGAGATTCTTGGTTCTGACTATGGCACCATGCTTGGTGCCCTGGGCAACCACTTCGTTGGTTCTTCTGCTTCTGTGAGTTCTTATGCGTTTATGTGGTCTCGAATGCTATCTGACACACTGTGGAAGCCCTTTTTGCTCACCGATAGTAGTAAACCCAAGCATGTCATTGCTTTGGGCAGGCCGTCGTTTTGTTCGAAGAAACTTCGAGACATCTGGTTCAACCAAATTGTCACTTTGGAGACGATGGTTATGATGGACAAGGAAGCTGATGAAGCGAATGGCAAGGTGTGTGATCTTTGATCCTTCTTCAGCGCCGACACTGATATCGCCTTAGTCTTACACAGTTAAGGAGTCGTGCAAATCTTTGGCTGAAGGTGGGGACCAAGATATCATGTATGTGGTGAGCCCCCCCATTTACAAGGTAATCCTGATCTCGTGCACGTAAAACTGTGCTCATTGATTAAGCAGATGCCGAAGAACGTAAACACCAACACCACTCGTGCTCGTAAGAAAAAGCGTCCGCTTGACGATGACGCTGGGGAGGAAGGAAAGCCTTCGGAGCATGTTGTGACTGTTGATAGTGACAACAGCGGCCCTTTGCCAACAGAGATGCTGCCAAAACGTGAGTTCATCACTGCTGTTGTATCGACGTCCCAATAACACCCCCTTAGCAGACGCCGTCAAGCTCGACGCCGCATACGATCGGCGGGTGTTTCGGGACTACGGCGGGAAGTTGTTTGCTCAGCGACATGTACAAGCCGTGCAACAAGACTTTAGAGACATCAAATGTGCTCTCATTCCCCCTTGGGAGTACCCGGAGAAGTTGAGGCCAGGCGGATTGCTCCTTGCCGCCATTGCGCCGGTGGTCTGGGTCACTAAAGATAGAAACGGAGGTGTCCGAAAGGTATGCCAATCAGTGTGGAGACAGTATCTTTTACTGAGCCAAAGGTTCCAGACATATCACAATATCGTTCAGGGCCTCCGATTGATGGCCACGTCGGATGCGGCGCCACAACTTCCTTTGCACGTCAAAGACGACGACTCTGCAGAGGAATACGTCGAGAACGAACTGGCTTTGGCGCTTCGTGCAGTCAACGTCTGTGTACCCGACGAAGTGCCGGTGCCAGAACCGAATGCTTGCACCGGGACTGAATCAGCAGGCCAGGGGGGTGATAAGACCACTTTGGAGCAGAAGGCGGTTGAAGAAGACGTTAACATGGATGCAGCTGTTCCAAATACAGAAGGGGTTGAAGAACAGGGAGATGTTCCCAAAGGACGATCGAGTCGAAAGGTTGGGCGAAAGGCTAACTAGTATTGGGGTACGAACACGACAAATATGGCTTTAGGAATGTAGTAGAACCCTTTCATCCTTCAGATAGCAAGATTGAAGAATGAAAACTCTATCCAGCTCCATGACCATTGCCTGTTCCTGTATTGAGTGCGGTTCATCGAAGAAGCATTTGGCACTCACGTAGGAGACAGATCTACGACCTTCACAACAACGGCGATACAACCTAAAATCAGCAGCGATGGCGTGTTGCGATAGACGAGTCGAAAGACCGTCAGTGACAGGTTCTCCATTGTTGCGGACCTATGGGTTGCGTTGGAGTCTCCTCTCGGCATGTGGGGGATCACATACTATAGTTCGGTTGGTGATATATGCTCTTATGGCACCCTTGTTGTGTCGTGATGACCACGTAGACGTCGGAGGCTGAAATTCTTCAATAAGTTTCTTGCGGTAGTAGAAGACCACGTACACCGCACATCTTCACTCCGAACTCTTCTTCTACTTCTTTGAGCACGAAAGCTTGCCTGAAGAACTCCATGTCGACCTTGGCATTATACCTCTCCATTACGTGGTTGTCCCACATTCCGAGCTCGATTTCCCACTCTGCGTTAGCGCCTGGGATCTGTAGAGAGAAGTTAGTTCTCGTCGTTGTGCGCACAGATTGCTCAGCGATTGCTCACCAGTGGTGCAGAGGCTCCTTCGAAATATTTCGTCACGTTTGTCGCGATGCCAAGGAGTTGGAAGCGTTTGGTACAGGTGTCTCTCGGCCGAATCTCCCTGTACAGTATCGCTTCGCCGGTGTCTTTCAAGAGGGAGGAGGTCAAGATCAACGTCAGCTCTTCCGATGGATCGTGTATCTCGACAAAGCTGAAGTCAAAAAGGTGTAGAACTTTGGCATTTGATTCCATGGTGGTTGTGGAAGATGAAACAGTGGTTGTCACAAAGGTCACCAATGTCACAACTTCGCAGCAGACAAAGCGCGTTTATGACTCATCCTCGCAGGTGTTCAAATACATTCAGTACATTGTATTTACGCTTCTGGCTCCGCCATGTCTTCGTCAGAAGACCTCGCTTCTTCAGTCTCGATATCAAGCATACTCTGTTCAATCTCCATCTTAGCCAGCCGGTCGGACTTCAGTCTTTGCGAGCGGCGTTTCAGGACTTCGCGATCTTGACGTTCCGGTGCCTTCTTACGGCGCTTCTTCGGGCTTGAGTTCTAAGGATACGTTAATCGAGTACAGCGGAAGTCAAGTAAGATACATGCCTCGTCCGTCGCGCCTGCAGGAGGGTCGACTTTCTGAGGTTCGTTGTTTTCGTCGAGAGGTTTCAACGGTTTCCTAGGAGGTTTACCTGTGTCCTCGTGAGTCAGGGAATCGATGCGATAGGTGTTAGTTACCTTACCTCCAGTGGACATTCTGGCAGTGGTACGAGTTCGGGGCATTTTCGAATACTCTTTTCACTCTTCGCATGTCCTTTTATATCTCGGCTCACTGGTCATGGAGACCGTAGACAAATTTCGGAGAAAACGGTTATTTCGAGCGAGGCGGATGAGACTGCGTTGCGCAGCTGTTTCTTGATCACTCGTTTGACACGTGTCAACCCTCGTGACTTCTTTGTAGGAGTCG
The DNA here is from genome assembly GCA_037176845.1 of Paramarasmius palmivorus. NCBI lineage: Eukaryota > Fungi > Basidiomycota > Agaricomycetes > Agaricales > Marasmiaceae > Paramarasmius > Paramarasmius palmivorus. The sequence continues at coordinate 193,000 of JAYKXP010000041.1, read as the reverse complement.
AGTGTTGAGTTACTGCCTCGGCGGACGCGAGCTGCCTGTTTCCTCCCTTAAACAATGGACCCGATCCGCACCCAAAATCCTTATACGCTCTTGCAAGATACAGATGCCATTGACAGCGTGTTGCGAAGGCACGAACTTAATATTGCAAGCGTTGACCCTTGGAAAGACATTTACCTTGCATCGCGATCTTCTTATTTTGTTCCGCCCTTTCCTTGCACTATAGAGGAGTATGTTGTAGTCCAAGGGGAAAAAGTTACGCCGAGTGTCTTCGCCATGGTAGGGTCGTGTATCTCCGACGGTTTCTCGGAATATGAGGTACGCATGCTCTTCAATTTCGCTGAAAGTTGGTTGACTAGAATTTACAAAGTTGAAGAACGTTCGGACTTTGTTCCAATTGCAACTGTCGGAGCTACACGTCGGGAGTGATGATGTCCAAAACGCCTCGATGTTCGCCTCTCAGCGTCTTGCTGTGGAAAGAATCCGGTCCCGACTGCTGATTCCGATGTCTGGCCCGCCGTCTTCGGGCATACTCGTCTATGTCACTGGAAGAACGACAGTGCGCTCCTTTTGTTGCTGTCACTCCTTCTTTCACGAATAGATATAGGTTTCAGTAAGAGGGCGTCGAGTCCCGTTGCGCTCTCTACAGCCAGGTGCTGTTATCGTAGGCTGCGTACGCATGCACCGAACATGTAGGGGATTGCTCGGGGAACGGCAATATGTCAGTGTTTGCTTAGTTGGATAACAGGAAATGCAAGACTCATGTTGTTTTAGAAACTAGTGGTTGAGTTGTCTAACGTGGATTTGCTACTGTCCCCTTCGGCTGGTGGACCCACATACTTGGAGAAAAATTAGAACGAATCATGACGACAGAGAGAGGTCAGATTTGGGCTAGAGACTCTGTAGGCAAAGATTACAGTGCTCGTTACAATCAGCTGTATTTACAGGTCGTGTCGTCATTCGTACCCGTCCAACCCCGGCAGAGTGTTCATCCGCTTGTACTTGCATCCTTCTTCATTGCATCGAGTGTGAAACTGCCACATATAACCGACGTCCCCTTTGGTGAAGTTGGACCGCCAAGCTAATGCAAGGAAATCCTCGTCGTATGACATGCGTTGGGGAGGTTCGGACCAGCACATCCCGGCAATACCCCTGCCCCCTCTCAATCTCCTAACCGTACCAGGACATACATTCAATATTCCTTCGAGTTCGGGCGCGTTGTTGCTAAGGAATGCGTGAAACCCATGGCATATCATTCTCGTATGGAATACGTCGTCTCTCTGGGTCGGGGGAAAGTTCGTCCTTCTCGTCAGCGATAGCTTCCGCATTGTGAGCTCTGGATAGAGAATAACGATATATGTGGCGGACATTATGGTTGCGGAAGCCGTTGTAGGGCATGCGAGGACATGAGGCCATACAGATTCCTGGTCGCATTCTATCAGTGTTATAGATTCGACAGAAGGCTTTCTGAATGTTGTGACCGCTTTACAGAAGGGTTCGTAGTGCCTGTATATCTCCGCCGAAAAGGAGTCGAAGCTGTAGGGAGTTTAAATTGGTTTGGGTTGAGGACGGATGATACGACGTACCCCTTGCTGGCTATGAACGTAGACAAAACGATCGTCTTTCCCTTCGGAACCAGGATGTCTAGACCTCTCGAGGTTCGAGCAACTTCTAATAGGTCTAATGCTTCCAGCACTGTCGAACCGACTATGACTGCTTTTGAATTGAGGAGATGTTGAAGGAACCACTCGATTTCATCCGCAGCGAAGTACCGGCCAAGGAGCGAAAGGACTTTTTGTTTTTGGGTGTGATTTGTGTCGATCATTGCGATGGTGTGACGAAGTTGGCTACCGAGATAAATACAGGGAGGCGGTCAACCCCCGCTGTTTTATCCTTTTCCGCAGCATGGGGTCTAACGTTCTTTATCGCGGTTCACACGTCTTTACGGTTGAAAGGGTTCGGGAACTTGCAATAGCGATTCGATGTCACGAACCGGTGCGTGCGCGTTGTTATCTTGTTTAGATCCAATATTAATGCCACTCTGTAGCCTTACGATGTCTTGCACTCCGGATATCTGCTTCAGAAAGGTGGAGGCATAGTGTTTCTGGTTCCAGTCGCAGTCGACCACGGGATCCCTGCTTATCAGGGACCGGATGACTTGTCTGTGTGGCCCTGGATTCGGACTCATATACGGAAAGGAGTTCACTGCGTCCAGCGCGTGACTCAAAAAACCGACGACGGCTATGTGTATCACGTGTTCTGGGAACTGCGGGAGGATCGTGCAGAGAAGGGCATGGACCGTGCACTGATTATGGTGGAGAAAGACGGGAAAATTCAGAGAGCGGTTAAGGAAATGGCGCCTCTAGTGTGTGACGCTTATCGTCGGTACGTCCATCCGATGCGCTGGGTACTATCGAACACTTTTGTTGAATTGTGCACAGGCTATCGTTTAGTCGAGTATAGTAGCTGAGGACCTCAGTGTAAACTGTAAAAACTACTCGACTCCTGGTTGACTGCTTAAAACAAGAGTTTATCCAAGCATCCTACGGACCTCTCAGGAATAGGATTTCCATTAGCATCCGTAAGAAGGCGATATATCTCGAGTCCCTACGTTAGATGTTGTCCTGATGTGGAGATAACCATCATACCGACAAAGGAGGATTCAAACCCAATTCCCGTGCCCTGAACCATCTTGTCACTCTTGGTACTCCTACACATGGACCATATTCAGGATTCCTGACGAGGTTCTCGGTAACAATATAATACTCCAGCTTATGCACTCACAGGTCGAATTGATCCAATAGTTGTTGAACACGAGCGTCTGGTTGAGTTTCCGGAGCTACAAAATTCAGTTTCTGAATGGCGTAATGCGCTACTTCGGTGTCGCTCACCGATGTTATGGTGTACATTGCTATGGTCGCCTGCCTTCGAGGTAGAGCCAAATCGGCGCTTGTACCTCTTTTTCTTCTTTTTCTTCTTGTTGGAAAAGTGGTCGGTGATTCGTTGTTGTGTGCCGGGCGGATGACTATCTTTGGGCATGTTGATGTACGACAGGCTGCACGGACGGTTTTTTTTTAATACGGAGGTGGCGTGGGTACAGTCATGTGATTTGAAGCTCTTTCTGAACCGACTTTCCGCAGCTTCCGCTTCCTTACTGACTCCCATCTCGAATCGCTATACTCGCCGTCGTCAGCTATGCTAGACACTACTACTTCCTCTTATTTTGTCAATTGTCACCCGACAACGGTTAGGCATGATGACTGCTTAGCGCGCTCTCAGATCTCTTTCGATTTTTTACTCTGGATCATCGGTGGGCGGCCTACAGCGACAGTATCACTGGCAGTCGATATCGCGACGGATGATCCGGGAATCACTTGGTGTTACACTCCGTTCACTTTCAGAGTTGCCCGCGGGCTGGACGTGGATATTGTATTTGGACGGGACTGGCTAAGCATTTGCAGAGCGGTGGTTAGTGATGGAATAGTGACCTTCTCTCCGGACACACTGGAAGGACGACTGTTTCTGCCTCCACCAATGGCTGGTAAGTTCCATTCATGTAATGTAGTCTAGGCGCTCATCTCTATGTTAGATCATTCTCATTCGACGGAGACGGTTTCTTCCCCCATGGAAGACGTCGTCTGGCCGGATCATACTGTACCGACAGTCTCTCGTTATGGCCACAGCAGTGAACCAGGACCCAGTAATATATCTGGATCTGATAGTGTTACGTCTATACCAAGCACCGAGAACAATGCAATGCCATGTGCAAATGCCATGAACGAACGTAGCCGTTCAAATGACAAGCATGACTGCGATCCCCGTATATGTTCGTATTTGACATCGCCATTAAGCTCTCCGCTTTTAGTCGACAATGACGCGCTATCCGACCTTTGTATACGGCACGGGCTCGAGGTAACAGGAAAAGCAACTCCTAGACAGCTGAGAACCGACCTGATCAGACATGTATTCTCAGCAGATTGCTCTCTTCATCAATTGCATGTTCCCGACCGTGCTTTGTCTATTTCGGAATATAGAGAACATTGCCGCGCTCTTACGTCTTGGGTTGGTGATCCTCATAAACTGGTGTTCGATTGCATGTATTCTGTAACCCAAGCAGATGCCCAAACGATCTCGACGGATCGACTGCTCTTAGTTCTTGAGAGTTTATCTTCGACACGCTATCCCCTCAGCACCAGTAATCTTCGATATGATTGTAAACAAGCGTTACAGCACTGTCTATCTGAGAGGTTGCGAGGCATCTCCACTGTGCCTTTTATAGCTCAAGCCGCACCAGATCTGTCATCTACGCAATCTAACCTTGAGTTGCTCGGACGTTTGTTAGGAGATCTTGCTAGTAAAAGCAAAAAGCAGCTTAGAGAAGTTGCAACTTTCCACGGGATAAATTACCAAAGGTCTACAACACGACCAAAGCTCGAGTCGCTGCTTTTATCACATTTGACGAAGGGGCAATGTATGACACGGAGGGACGGTTCTACTGTCATGAAGGCCGGCGAAAATACCCCAGAAGGATGTACAGAAATACAAGAATCGGTCTGCTCTCGTACCGATGAGACCGTTAGTTATCCCCAAGCGAACGAACTTCAGTATCATTGTCTGACTGCATTATTGAAACGTCGATTAAGCTTAAAGCACATGCGAATGATTCTTGACGCCCATGAGATCCCTTACGAAAATAACGAGTCTCTGTCCCCACTGAAGAGTCGCCTCAAACATTTTCTGAACTCCGTTAAAAAGGGTAAAAGGACAGAGAAGTATAGGGAGAGGCGGCCACGAGAAGAAGCGAGACTCGCTGTTTCCGACACGCTTGAGCAGGTTCGTTCGATGTGGCCACAGTTAACATCAAAAGATCTGAAAGCCAAGATATTGGACTTGTTTTTGGACATTACATCTTCCAAAGAACTGAAGAGCGAAACGTGCGCCAGTTGCGCGGAAGAAGTACTGTCAAGTTCATTAACCCAGTTGTATGTGGACGAAATAGACTGGAGCCCGTTATTACGCCCGGATCGGAGAAAGACAGGGGTGAATGGTAGCAACGGTAGTGATGATACTTGGCTGGACAGGAGCTATCCGGAACCATTCATACCTCCATGGCCCAGCTTGAGGGACGTTCTCTTAGATCCTGGAGGTGTTCACACTGATGATGAAGGGAAGGTCGTGGCGTCTGTTTGCCGTAAATGCTTGTCGTTTCTAGAGAAAGGAAAAACTCCGCCATTGTCCATAGCCAATCACAACTTTATTGGACGAGTTCCTGCAGAATTGGAGGGTTTAACCGTTGTAGAGGAAGCGATGGTGTCTCTCTGTCGTGCCAAGTGTTGGATTGTCAAATTAACCGGTAAAGACGAAGACGAGATCCACTTTGAGAATCAGGAGCAAACCGACAGAGATGCTTGCGACCCTCATCTCCAAAAGGCTATGAAAGGACACATCATAACTTATCCTCAGGCGCCGTCAGAACTAGTTACGGAACTACCTCCGGCGTTGGAAGACATGTGTACTTATGTGTGTGCAATATTTGTCGGGTCGAAACCCCCTACTAAACAATGGTTGAGGGAGAAAGCCACCCCGTTATATATTAGGAAAGAGAAGGTTCAAAAGGCACTCTGCTGGTTAAAGACGCATAATCCATTGTATAGAGACATAGCAGTTAACCAGAACAACTTGGACACTTTACCAGAAGGAGACATATTACCTGTTCATGTAGAGCACCTTCAGCCCCGTGACGCAGGTGAAGATTTGACGTCCCGTTATGATGGTCCAACACACGTTGATTCAGCAGCAAGCATCGACGAAGTACTTCCAACTGTCGCTGGTGAGATTCCGTTCGAGAAAGTGGTCATTACGGACGTCAATGGTACCGCATCTGCCCTTGAGTTGCGAAAGGCTGCCGTGAAACATTTCTCCAAGAAAGGTGCTGGTTGGTTACAGATACCACACGATCCTAATCCGTCTATGGAGTTCGATAATCCTGATTTATTTCCGATGATTTTTCCGACATTGTTTCCATACGGCATGGGTGGATGTGAAGACTCGCGTCGCTGCAGTAAACTAGCCTTTCCTTATCATATCAAACATCTTCTGAATCTCAGTGATCGTCGTTTTCAAGAACATTATTCGTTCATGTTCATTGCCTTCAATATGCTCCAGCGCCGCAAAATCCTCTTACATACATTTTTGAAAACGAAAAGATCAGGTTTCCAGAAACTCGCTAAGGATTTCGCTGATGTCTCTCCAGAAGCCGCGCAAGCTATCAGTGAAAGACTGCTGAACGGCAAGCCTCTCGCGCCCCAGAACGAAGCCGAGGAAAAGGTCGTGAAGCTCTGGCAACAGGTTAATGTGGCGACAACACATGTTCCTGGATCATCTGCTGCGAGAGTCAAAATGCGCAATGAAATACGTGGTCTCATGATGGACAAAGGTTTACCGAGCTTCTACATTACAATCAACCCAGCAGACACTCGCAATCCTCTTGTAAAATTCTTAGCGGGGCACGAAATAGACGTTGATGATCTGCTACCAGAACAGGTGCCTAAGTATCGCGAAATGCAGTTGCTGGTCGCAAAGAATCCCGCTGTCGCAGCGAAGTTCTTCAACTTATATATGAAAGCGTTTATAAAGGCTTTACTGGGTTACGATAGTACTTGTAAGGACGTCCAAAGCGGGGTACTGGGTGTTGTTAAAGGTTACTATGGTTGTGTAGAGGCACAGGGTAGAGGGTCTTTGCATTGTCATATGTTAGTGTGGGTCGAAGGTGGGCTTAACCCCAATGAGATTAAAAAGAGAGTCTTAGAAGACGAGGACGGGGAATTTGAGCGCAGGCTCATCGCATTTTTGGACGATACTATATGTACATCCATTCCAGATTCTCCCAGCGGAACAGAGAGTGAAGAAGACAGTCTTCCGCACCCTGCTTCTATCAGAGCACCTAAACGTCAGTCGTCTTCGGAAGAATGTGATTTACAACTGCGTCAAGACTTAAGGCGAATGGTGTCTGCAGTGCAAGTGCACAAGCATACGCGAACTTGTTTTAAATACTGCAAAAGGCAAGACTCATCCGAGCCAAAAGAGTGCCGCTTTGACTTGCGAGCTTCGAACACCCGCGAAAAAACAGAGTTTGACAGAGTGACGGGAGAACTGTACCTGCGACAGACAAATGGCCTCGTGAATGGATACAACCCTACTATAATGTCTGCAATGAGGTGCAATATGGATATTAAATTCATTGGGTCCGGTATGTCTGCTAAGTCGATTCTGTATTATGTTACTGATTATATCACGAAAACGCAACTGAAAAGTCATGTCGCTTATGCGACCATCGCCGCAGCAATGAAAAAGATGCATACAACGAATCGCAAGGGACAAGGCACGGAAGAGAAGGGACATGCGCTGCTACGACGATGTTCATATGCAATGATCCAACTACAAGAATTGTCCGCGCAGCAAGTTGTATCCTACATCATGGACTACGAAGACCATTTCACTAGCCACTCCTACAATCAGCTTCATTGGCGCCAGTTCGAGAGCCACATTCAGCGAAGCTTTCCGTCGGTGGATTGTCAGAATGACCATGTTAGTGAGCCACGTTCCGCCTCTTTACCCGTTGTTGATCATGAAGATCAATTGGATCCAGTAGATGAGCCTAGAGGTTCAGGGACGAAAGAACCCATCATCCGCACCGAACACGATGCCGAGAGTGATACAGAAGACGAAGAACAGCCTCCCCATGCCGCGGAAGACGACGATGTGTGTTTTGTCATCGGGCCTAATGGAGAACTACGAGCAAGAACCGGCCCTGTTGCAGACTATGTACAGAGAGGTCGAGCCCTCGATGGTATTAGTTTATGGGAGTTTACTGCTCGAATCGACAAAGTCCGGAAGACCAAGCAAGTTGTTTTTGATTCTGGCTATTGTTCAGAGGAAGAGGTGGATGATTCGGATGCACAGAACGACCTGGATGATTTCATAGTGCAAGACGATGCAGATGATGAAGTGTTAGCAGATGACATTGAGATGGATTCCGTTACAGAAACACAGTCTACGCGAGCAGTATCAGAACTTGATACCATCCTTGGCTATACTGGGCGGTTGAGGCCACGAGTGCCGTTCCTAGACGATCATGACGAGAAGGACACTCACGAGCTTAAGGTAGTGGCACCGAACCAGCGACGGATACCCGTGTTGATAGGCCCTTCTGTTCCTAGACGAGATAGAGAGGACGTGTATGAAAGATACTGTCGATGTATGTTAATGCTGTTTTGTCCCTGGAGAGTGGCAACTGATTTAAGGGAACCTCAGCAGACGTGGGCCACTGCTTTTGAACAGTTCCGCGAGACTTGTTCTGTCGAAGTCCTGAAGGTTATAGAGAATATGCAGGTTCTTCATGAGTGCAAGGATAGTCGAGACGCAGAATACGCGAGAAGACGTACAAGGGTGAAAGTCCATGCCGACGATGGTGATCCGTACGCATCTCGGCGAGCAGTACCTGCCGCAGAGGTTGTTTGTCCGGATCACGAAGAAAGTGAACTGCTAGATAAGCTGGTATCTATGGAGCAAACACGATCATGGCAGCGAAAAAAAGTGGCTGAAAACGTTAAGAAATGCATGCTACATGCCAGAGCTGGCGGTATGTTCACCGGGAGTTGTAGACGGGAAAAAGCTCTTCAGAGATTTCCTATTTCAGAAGATGGCTTAGCTTGTAAACACGTTACAGATACTTATTTGGAGCAGAGTTGTAAAGGTTTCTACGAAGAATCGCGTTCGCTGCACAGGAGAAACATGTCAATGGGTGAACCCATGGAAACTGATTCGAATAGTGCTAGAAACCACACGCAACGCCCAGTCGCCACTCTTGCTGGTCATGATCAGGCAGAGGACAGCTCAGTGACTTCCGGTTCCCATTTGCCTTTACTGCCCTCTATCGCCGGCGGTCTGCCTTCTACAATATCAGAGTCAACTGTGTCTATTGACGAGATGGTTGCAGAATACACCCTAAATAAAGAACAAGCTAGAGCATTCAGGATAGTTGCAGAGCACAGCTTACTCGGTAATGTCCAGCCGTTACGCATGTTCATCGGTGGTCCGGGAGGTACAGGAAAATCTCGAGTAATTAATGCTTTGAGAGACTTCTTCGATCGTCGAGGACAGGGTCGAAGATTCCGACTCGCTTCTTTCACCGGAGTGGCCGCCAAAAATATATCAGGAATGACTCTTCATGCAGCGCTGATGTTGAGTCAGCAGGGCAGAAGGTCGACTATAGCGGACAAGACCAGACGTGATCTAGTATCTATGTGGGATGGGGTCGACTATCTTTTTGTTGACGAGGTCTCTATGATCAGTTGCAAGCTGCTCCTGAAGATTAGCGATGCGTTGGCTGCTGCAAAACAGAAACAGACCAATTTTGGTGGGATAAATGTAATCTTTGCAGGGGATTTCGCACAGCTTCGTCCGGTGTGCGAAACGAGGCTGTTTGCTCATTTAAAACATGCCCGTATTGCGACTAGTAAAGGACAAGATGACGTACATGGAAAGCTTTGTGGTTAAGTGTTGATACTGTGGTCATTTTAACCGAGAATAAACGGCAACAGGGTGCTCATAACCAACCTTTCGTTCAGTTACTTGAGCGGCTAAGATTTGGACGGTGCACGCCAGAGGATCACGAACTTCTAACGTCTAGATTGATAACAGAAGCGAGTCCAGATTGGACATCCCTGGAATGGAGTACAGCTCCGGTGATAGTGTCTGATAACGCTGTTAAAGACAAGTTTAATGAGATGGCAACCATAAAGTTCGCGAAGGACACAGGTAGAGAAATCCATTATTACCACGCCAGAGACTCTCGTAACGGAAAACCTGTAGACAGCAACGAGCTCAAAGATCTCCTGTTGAAATTGGATTCGGGAAAAACGGGTCAGAGATTGGGCAAGATTCCTTTGGTCCTCGGAATGCCTGTAATGATAGCCTTCAATTTTGACGTAGGAAGTGGCGTTGTTAATGGAAGCCAAGGCATTCTGAAGGAAATTAGATATGAAACGGATGCTGAAGGGGTCCGCTATCTGCAGTCCTGTATTGTTCAATGTAGTGACATGGTCACGAAGAATCCATATTTAGGAGATAGGGAGGTTATAGCGATTCAGGACACCGTCAAGTTCAAGTTAGACGGGAATGCGACGGTCGCACGCACTCAAGTTCCTATCTTTCCTGCATGGTCGATGACGGCTCATAAAGCTCAAGGCCAAACGCTGCGCTATGTGGTAGTTGATGTCCAAGGTTGCACTGATCCTGAGGCGCCCTATGTCATGATATCACGAGCTACTTCGCTCGAAGGCTTGCTGATTCTCCGACCGTTTGAATTCAGTAAGATAAACTTTCGTCTTAGCGAAGAGTTGAGAAAGGAATTTCATCGTATGGATTACCTTCGTCTTCAGACCACTATCCGACATAGCGTCGACGACGAAGAAGTTCTTTCAGCGCGGAAAGAACTGGAAGCTATGGGATGGAGGACTGCATTTGATGTGGTATCTCCTTCGTCTCATCACATCACAGCCGACCACGACCGAATGGAAGATACAGCGCGAGAAGTGGACAGAGCTCAGCGCCACATTGATAATCTCGTCGCTAACGTACTGAGAAGCTCTTCCCTAATTCGCCGGGATTTACCTCCCCTTCGCGATCCTCCGCCGAAAAGACATTCAAACGTGGCTCCAAGTACTCGGCTTCCACGCAAAAAACGGCGCACAAAGGTCAGTAATTTCATTTCCTCGATCATATTTTCAAACTGAGTTTGGGCCACTTTACAGTAGCTGCTCAAGTGACACTGTTCCATTTGCGGGTTTTCCGTGTCTCAAATCCCCCGCCCCTACCATTCCATTTTTATTCCTTTCCATGCCGATTCTATTTCATGTCTTTGTTTGTTCTTTCCGCCCGCCATGCCACCGGTGTTTGGTTCTTCGGCCTTTATAAACGTTGCCAGTCTGTACTCCTCATGATTCTCTTCGACTCTTCTGCCAATATGTCGCTCAAAGTTGCCAATGCCATCCTCGACCTCATCGCTCGTGACTCTTCGAGCATCACCAGAACGTTGCCTCTCTGGGACATCTCCATCAAGGAAGAAAACTCCAGCTTTCTCGGTCCTATCAGGAGGTATCACGAAACCGTCCTTGACCAAGACGACTACTGCTTCGAGAGGCAGTTTTTGGGTCGCGTCGCGGACGTGCAATCGATCATTAGTTTCGATGAAAAAGTACGTTCTAGGACATGTATATGCGAGTACTTCGGCTAACAAGAGCCTCCTTGCGTGCTAGATTCCCGGATTCCTCGTCAGTTCCGAGATGTCTTTTGAATGTCCTGTCCTCGACGTGAATGACCCTGACCACGGGGACGTGTACAAGGAAGTCGAACAACTCTTCTGCAAGCAAAAACGAGCTTTAGCAGAGATAGGAGAAAGGCTCTATCTTCGAGATGCTCTGAGAGTACGTGCATAGCAGCGATTAATGATCTATTGCTAAAGAACCTACTGTAGACCCCTGATACTCATCTGAAGCCTAACATGGAGATGAGCGATCGTGTTAAAGCTTACTGTACCGACACTACCAAGGTACTTGATATTTTCTGATGTGTTATTACTGTCTTATCAATGAGACGTAGATCCTTTGGAACGAGGACGTACACCCATTGAGGAGTGTTCGTCCTGGTATGAATGTGGTAGCTAATATACGCTTCCATCGTACCAGGTACACCGTCTTCAGGACGACATATTTCGTGAGTACCTTCTTTTTTATATATCTGGTCCAACGCTGAACTTTAATCCAGAGCGTGGCAATTGAGATCGTGAAGTTGGATATTCTGGAGGACGAGATGCCTCCAGTATACATGGAATAGGTCTATCGGGTGTTGGGGAATGGTCGACTCTCTTATTTCGTACAGAATCGTGTTTCGGTAGTGTATGTTGTATTGCAGAACCACTTGTACATCGGCTTCGTGTATCTACATGTGGCATTGAATGAATGATTCGTACTGAACATTGTTTTGTGCCCTCGGTTTTTGCACGGCTAATTACTCCTTAGGGTTTGGAACTAGGGTAGATACCAGGCATCGGGATTTTGTCCGTTTTGGTCGGATGTTCCTTTCCTTCCGAACCTGTAGCAGAGTCTTTAAGGAAGGTCTCAGGAGTGCAAGTCCCGGGACATGCGATAAGCCTGTATTATCTGGCACCTAGACCTCACTGGCACATCCGCCCACAGATTTGTGAGGGGGTGGAGCTGCGGATCGGATTCAGCATCGTTTCCTTCGTTCTATGCGGTTCTATGGCTTATCATGTGTGTTTTTTCTCGATCGTCTTTAGATTGAGCTTGAAACAACGACAGTTGTCGGAAAGGGTCACGTTTGTTTCTGAATTCCCCACGTTGAGCCTTTCGCTCATGATGATGTTTTCGAACCTTCGCTTCAAATGCTAGTAGGTAATCAGGTTCATGTATTTATATGCATCCAATCGACCTTTTCAGCCGAACTTTGTTGTGTCGCTACATGCCCATTGCGTTGCTATATATCCTTAGGGTTCGGAATTAGGGTTAGAAGTCATGCGCCAAGATCTTTCCGTTTTAGGTCAAACTTTTTTTCTCTTTCACTTCCATCACGGTCCCGATGAAAGGTCTTAGAAGTGCAACTTCCGAGATATATACATCCGCTCTCAGCTCTGTGAATTGATAGCGCTGCGGAACGGCCTCAGCGCGGTTGTCCGCGTTCTATAGGCTTCCACGATTCGTCATGTGTCTTTTTCGAATGATTTTGAGCTGAAACCTACGAGAAACGTTGGAAAGGACGCCACCATTTCTGATTTCCCCACCGCAAACGATGGCACCAGCAACTTTCTCTCAGCGCGAAGTCTACTGGCACGGATATATGGATCTCTATCGCGTTCTCTTGTGGTACGAAGGGACACAAGACGTCAAATTTGTCTTTCCCAATGAACCACAGACACTTGGAGCGCATAGGGTTCTCCTCGCTTCTACCAGCCGGTACCTTTCGTACTACTTCGACACTGTTCCCTCCACGGACAATCGTTATACCATCAGCGTGAGCTATGCAGATCCACGAACGGTACATGGTCTGTTAGGTGTGTTGCTTCGTCCCTTTGCTAAACCGCTTCTCACAAACATGGCACGTCAGCGCTGCTCTATGCTGTAGATGACCCCCGGAACGTCATAACAAGTCTTGTTAGGCCTTGTGTGGCCGGTTGCGATGTAGGAGAGGTCACCGATGGCGTTAATGTACTCTTCAAAATCCTCACGCTCGCGATACGCTGGGAAATACCGGCTATCGTGCCTCTATTGGTGGATACCATCCTTTCTATCATTTGCACCTCGACAGTTTTCCCGAGTGAGTCGTACTCAGAAGTTTGGTTTGTCTGTATTCACTTCGTCCCGCAGTCTTTGCAAATGCTTCTCAGCACCAGTTCCAAATGATAATCCATGCGTGCACTCGATATCTAGCGAAATAGTACAAGACATGTCAATTAGGTTGCCTTCCATGTCGTGTTAGCCGACGAGATGTCGGAAGAGTACGTCTTGTAGTTTAAGACTCGATATCGGTTGAATAGGCGTCCTTTGTGCGAGGCTTACTGCGGCCTGTGGGATTAACTAGTATCATACGCCCAAGCTCGATCAGAGAGACGGACCACTCAGGATGGCCGTCGGCTCTATCTCTCAGATCGAGAATGTATCTGAGATTTTGCCGCGGTCGGGGCCCTAATCCGCATTATTTGGCAGCTCTTGTGACCCTGACGACAATGGGTATCGAACACTTTAACTGTTTCCATCTGTTTCCACAAACTATCGAGCTCTCGCATCCATGTCTAACCCAACCTCGACTCCTGAACCACTACTTAATAGTCCTGTTCGCAATGACGACATCTCAGTGGCTACAACAAACAGAAGGGCTGTTGTTATGGCCAAACTCACCGCACCTGGTGTGATGGACGATTATAGGCGCAGGAGGATGGACTCGCCCGACGTGTCGCTTGTTGACCACCAAGGGAAAAGACACTTCCCGTCGAGTATTTCGCTATTGCGCACGGCTAGTCCTACGTTCAGAAGATCCTTCGACAGGCAACTCAGCAAGGTGTCCGCTTCTTGGAACCACTGTGAAGTTAGCGTCCCATACGCGAGTGAACAAGTCATCTCGTCGGTTCTAGGTGAGTACACTCTTTTGGAGGGAGATGTTGTGTTTATCTTCCTGTAGACCTACTCTATCATATCGACGCTCCAGACCGTGTAGCAAACGAGCTCTGCGCCTCTGTGGCTTCCGGAAATCTCATCTACGTTCCAGGAATGGTTCATGTACTCGAAGTCGTCCAAGTCCTTGTTTATTGGGAGATTCCCGAGCTTGTGGTTGCTGTTCAACGAGCTCTCCACGTTAAAATACCGGCGTTTGTCCCGCTTTTGTTCAGCGGTGAGTCTTCGTCCGTTTCATCAATTTCAAGTTCTGAGGCGCCTGTTCCACAGGTGCTCCTTTCAGAGCGTAAAACTGTAGCAATACTCCAGAGAAATAGCAACGTATTACTAGCTGGGCCTACGCTTAATCCTGCGTTGGCCTACACTTGTATCTGTATGCTACGATTGCTCCATCCTTACAGAAACCACATGAGTTATGTACGCGCAGCATTCGTGACCTCCGAGCGAGCCGATAAACACACGCTTTGACTACGGACGATCTCCAAAACTCCGTTTTCATATTCTGAAGATCACGGGCTGTCTCGTGAAATGTCACGTTCCAGTAGGAGCGCATATAAAAGCGATCCCACTACTGCGATTTTCATCATGGCCACCTCCGATACTATTCTAACCCAAGCTGTCGTGGAACGCAAGGTTCGACCTGCTCGAGGCAGACTCCCTCTGGAAGTTCTTATCATCATCTTCGATAAGTGCCTACGTCGAGCACCTGCAGGCGAAGTGGTACGGCTTCTCCTCGTGAATCATTGTCTTACCAAAAGGTATGTCACATTCGATGCTACTGGGCCTATTCAACTAATATCGTTCGCAGCTTATACCTGTACCTATATCGATACGTAAGGGTACAGACATTTAACGCCCTACGCTCGTTGTGTTGGGCCCTACGGAGGCTACCTGAACTCGCTGCTTACATGCGAAAGCTCGAGTTTGTCTTCCCCGACATGTACCCTTACGGAACCACCGTTGCCGTTCGATCACGGATCGTGCAATCTAAGGCGGACGTCGCTGCTTGGCAGGTCGAGATCATCAAGAATGCGGCTCCCTACCTACGACACCTTATCGTCAGAGCATACCACATCCATCCTACGGTGTTTTATTGCATCAGGACCACCGATTTTCCCTCCGTCAATTTTCTCGACGGGCCGTACAGCCTCGTACTCGACAACCCAAGCACTGTCAAAGTATACATTGACATTTGCTCTAACTTTCTTGGCAGAGGCGGCAACCTGCGAGATCCCTTCAGTCTTGGGCTCTCCGACGTTGCTCCCTCGTGGAGGAACCTCGTCAGATTGTGGATACACATCGATGAGGAGGAGGTCGTTACTGATTCCCCTTGGACGAATTTCCTCGCTTCCTTGCCTGCCCTTCGGCAAATAAGCATGTCGTTTCAGCCAGACGCGGTAATACACTACATCGATTATCTGGAGCAGTTTGTAGTGCCTGATTGGATCGAAGGGTTCGTCGTCATCATGCATTACTATTGGGCAGCGAACAGTCCCACTTTTGCTCCCTTTCCTCCCCCGTCTATGTCGTGTCATCCTCGGATGCTTTTCGCTAGCCAATCGAGGCCTTACTTCTTTGCGGACTACTTCCCCGCGGTCGAGACAGTGGAACACCTCAAACCGATTGTTATGGTATACGAAACAGCGACTTCGTGGACGGAATTGTGGGAGGATGCCTTGAACACGTTCCAGATCAACGAAAAAGATGGTTTGGTAGGTACGAGTTTACAGAGTACTGCCTTGCAGCGAATCCAGTAGCTTTCGATTTTCACCTGTGCACATTCGATTGGACATCTACTTTAGGGTTCCCCTCGCTCATCCGCTTCGATGTCCCTGTATTACTTCTTGACTATATCCCCCCTTTTCCAGCGGTCGTCTCCTCCCGTTTCCTTTCCTTTCCTTTCAACGTAGTAGTCAAGTGCTTATATACGTCGTCTAAAGTAGTCTTCTATCTTTATGTGCATTTAACGCTTGACAATACTCGATTGCCTTGGCCGGCTGATGTGTACTGGGGCGTCCTGACAGGCATGGACCGTAGTCTTTAGTTCATTGTAAGATTGGCACAAGTGCGTTTTGCCGCGCGGGGCTTCGGCATTTCGGCACTTTCGTTTGTCTTTCTCAATCAGTACTTGCCTGTCACCGTCACACACTCCCAGCTTATCCGATGTAGGCCCCAGTGCAACAGTGTCCTTTGTTCATATCCCGCGTTCTGGGTAGGAACTCTGTTCAGGTACCGGTCAGTTCATAGCTGTTGATCATCGTTCTCTAAGTTTTTAATGATATGCCAGTAGCTTATTGTCCAACTTGAATACCCCCACATCTCTCTTACGGCCAACGAAGGCTATCGACCTATGTCTCCTGTCTTAGATACGTTCTGTGGTAGTGAAACTGCTGCAGATATAGTCGACTAAACATTATACACGATTCGGTTCATCCACAACTTCATGCATTCTACACACCGCGTACCGGCTACAATTGCCTATATAGCTGGGGTTACTTTGTGGTACCTTGCTAAATACTCGGCTCTGTAGAGTCGCCTTCCTTCGTTTCGCCACTATCGTACTCCGCGTTCTCAACAACCCATTCTTTTAGTAGGGGAAATGATATCGGCATTTCTGTCGTCCTTTGCAAGTATCGCTGGACGTCTTGGGCATTCAGTAATCGGGGTACTTCCCCAAAATTCCAACACAAAATATCCCTGTCTCCGGCTTTCAATGGCTCCCAATACCGTCCGCCAATACAATCAAAAGAGAAATATTTCCACTTTGGACAGAGATGTCTGAAACTGTCTGGGACGTTCTTCAGGTCGTTGACCAGGTCGTTGAACAGCAAAAAGCCAGCGAAGGCATCTTTTGCGGCGTCTGTTTACAGGTCATTAACAGGAGAGAAGCCAGTAGCTGCTGCCTCACACTGCATCTGTTTTTCCGACAGAGACGGATCTTCCCAGTTGCTCGTGGTGATTTTCCCCTTCTCCAACTTCACGTCGTGGTACACCTCTACGAGGCGCTGCAGACCGACGGATTCTTTGTAGTGCCCCTTGAAGGTCCGTTCCCTACGCTGCCCGTTATAAAATAGTTGATAGGCTCATTTGTATTTCCTCACCTAGTCGCCAACCTGTCTTGGTCATCGTTCTCGCCCGTGCCATGCCTTCCGACGCCCAATTTGAATATAAGGTGGTCCGTGCATTTAGCTAGCAAGGAGAGGTCGACACACGATGTCATCGAGATGCCCCAGTCGCAATACAGTTTCTTTGCGTCTCCTGTTGACACTTTTGTCAGATTCATAATGACTAAGTGATTCTGCTGACTCACTTTGAATCCCTACACCAGTTTTCAACACGAACGGATTCTCCAGGATGAACTTCAAGCGCTCCGGGACAGCTACATTTGACGTTGGCGGATCGATTCTTCACCTTATCAGAAAATCGACCTCACCTCCGATGGCAGAAAGGTGGACGAGACAGACCTTGTCCTCTGTCCCTATCTGAACCAATGCCACTGGACGTTCCATTTCGGTCTTGGTCGTTTTTGGTTGCCATTCCATGTCGAAGCCAACATGAGTGAGAGTCGATGTGCTTGGCAGGCAGCTTTCCAGAACGTCATTTGCCTCGTTCAAAGAAGAGAGTACGAATACGTTGGGTGTTGTGAAAGATGCCATAATTAGGTACATAGCTCGAAAACCGTGCGTCTTTTAGGGGCGTGAAGGACTGCGGCGCGTCTCCGGCGTGATATGGTCCTGCTAGGGTGAGTTTCACGTGCTGTCTGATTCGTGACGTCCGCAGTTCTGGCTCGGTCACGTCCATTTTTCTGTACACTTATAAGACTGGTGAGCTCGACTTCCCCTGCTGCATGGCTTTCCTGATATCTCACATTGATTCGCGTCGTCTCACAGCGACCCTTCGCCAACGAAACCGCTACCTCTCGTACATTGACCATCACACTCCCCTTCGATATGTCGTTTGTACATCTCGAGATCTTCCTGCGGGCTACAGCGTCGTTGAGGAGATACTAGTTCCCACATTTGACTATCTCCCCATCTCTGTCCTTGGGAGTGTCGAATGGGTCGACGGACTTGGAGATGGATCCTTCAGTCGAAACGAAGTGAGTGACTGGCTATGCTGTCCGTTTCATCAGTTAATCAGCCGTTCCTGTTACGATAGATTCCTAGGACCAACACGCTCTTCAAAGTTCAACTGTGTTCTCCGGATCTGGACCTCGCCACTCGACCCTTATCTAATACTTTTCGCTTTGACTTTACTACCCTCTTTGAGGCACAATGCGAGTCCTTGGCGCAGCTAAGTGCAAGAAGTTCTGTCTGGCAGACGGTGAGCCTCGTCCTTTAGTCCATGAATAACGTGGCTGATGTTGTCGCTGCAGAGCCCAGCCAACTCAGTCTTGGGTACGAACAGAATCACCGTATTCGTCACGGAGAGGACTAGGGTACGCGTTTTTGTTTTGTAATCGATTTCCGTTGATGGCATTTCTTCAGGTGGTTTATCGAGGGAAGTTGAAGAGTACTCAGGACATAGCTCCCTCAGCTTTGATAGTGGGCAGCGTCAGAATGTTTCGACAATGGGGCACTGTTGACGGCAGATCGACCTATGTAAGCAAGATGGCTCAGAAGAACCTATATTGTTGCTCATTCTTTCTGTCCTTAGAACCTTCGGCTGGAGCTTGGGAGTGTGAACATATTGTTCCCAGCACACGGCCTTGACCCTTTGATAGTGGCAGGGACTTGATTACATTAGCTACTGTGTTGTCCGTGACGTAGACGTTCAGCGTTGACATGCAATGCGGTCCTGGCGAAAAGGCGCTCAGTATGGCGGTATGCCTGTCATATCGACTCGCTAGAATTGTACAACATCGTATACTACCAGATGACACGGAGCGCTATGTCGCTGTTACTCCCATATGCTGATAAGATTAAGTAAATTTTACTGAAATACTGCTAAGTGAACCTACAGAAGATAGGATAGCTTCTTGCTCCGGAATAAGATTCCAGTATTCTATGCACGGAAGAGACGTAGCAAAGAACACGGCAGCAATAGTTTCGTTTGGTTGTTCGTCTTCAGGTGTGTTGTTTCTGTACCAGAATTTTGTTCGGGTGTTACTACGCCGCTGCATCAGGGTTGATAATTGTTCTAATATCAATCTACACACGGATCTTCGTCTAGTTGGTACCGAATGAGCACGGACCGCATTGGGACGATAAACGTACTCACAAGGGATCTAAAATGAAGCATCGCTAAGCAGCGCGAACGTAACCACACCATGCACTTACTTCACCCAGATAGAACCTAAATAGGGGTAAGGCATTTAACAGGAGTCAAATGTGAACATTGAAGACACTCCTCACCTCAGAATTGCGCGGATTCTTTCCTTGCCATCGATACATATTCTCATCGTAAGGCCAGTTTTGGGGTCCCGACTGGCAGCTAGTAATGAAGAGGTCAGTCGCACCTACGGATTCTCAGAATTTCCTCACAGAAGATAAGCGGTGGTACAGGGAGATTATCAAAGAGAGACACGATAAATTGTGACTGCTTGTCCACTCCCCAGTGATCTAGGCGTTGTCAATGAGCGATGCGTAGATACCTTGCTATGTTACAAACCTGAACGCTCCGTGAAACTGCTGTCCTTTATTCTGTCTTTCAACGATTCTCCTGTAACAGTTCTTGACTATCCGTGATTTCCGTCGCTGTTCTACGAACCTATCAATAGCATGCAGCACATTGAGGTGATCTGAGGTTGTGGCAAGAGAGGCGACCGCAACATTGTCGAACTTCGCGAAAGGTTGAGGTTCACAGCGTGACAGCACTGCAGTTCGCTGTGACTCCGCAGTAGGTAACTGAATTAATTTGATTTTACTTATTAACATGAAGGTCACTGAAATACTAGTAGATATAGTTAAGGATATAAAAGATATACTAAAGTTCTGATAATAGAGATGGTCATTATTGTAGCCTGTGTACTTTGCGGATTGCTGTCCCATCGTCCTTTATGTTCCGTTTCCGTTTGAGATGCTGACGTCCTCCGAGCGTGGGCGAGACATCTTGAATGTTACTCTCGTCATGAAGATGGGTGCGCGCATCCTTGTTCGCACCTGAACTCTCCTCGTCGTATGACCCAGGCTCGACTGGGTTTTCATGAACATCCAGCACTGCATAATGATACCCTTCCTTCGGGGATTCTTGAGCCCATTGATAAGATTCGTTGTGTTCAGGACGATGCTGAAAGACGCCGATCGAGAACACGGTTGTGGCTGTATCTGCTTCTTCAATGGTGGCCCATAGGCCGCCGGTGTCCCGGCCCATTTCCTTTTTTAAGGCATTTTTGACCTCCCTGTAGCATGGCATCTTACACTCCCTCGACTGCTGCAATAGCGTACACGCTTGCTGTGCGAGGACGGAGTGGACGATGTCTTTCAAAGGAACGCGAATGTCCGGCCGCACTCCTTCCTTACAGACGAGGTAAACGCTCCATGATAACTCCCCCATCCATGCTAGAACCTCCTTTGCATGTTGCTGTGCCACTGCAAAGGCTTGTATGTCGATCTTCGGGATTTGCACGGGTCGCCGGTATCTTTCCTCCCAGAGAGCACTCCCGAAGCGGAGAATAGCGAACAAGTAAACGAAATCCATGATTCCAGAGAAGGTGAAGAGATTAGGAAAATTTGTGATATTCTCACCAGAGAGACATTTAGCGACATACCAGTCACTTTCGTTCACGATGACGTCCCACCAATAGTCCATGATGGTAGCTAACATTCTCCGGTGACATGGATGTGATGTATTGGTGAAGCTTTCTGAACGATGAACCATGTGTAGAAGTGCCCAACAAGTACGGCGGAGCGTGCTCATGGAATAAAAATGACCACCGTGACATATGGCCGGTTCAGGACTGACCACGTAGTGAACCGTCATAGGTGGCATGACGCTGTCATTCGACGTCAGTTATTTCAAAAGCGGACAGAGACGCTTTAGTAACTTACATGGAATCGCCTGGTTGTAGTAAGATGGGTGTAATTTTCCATCCAACAGAATTACTGCCGTTCAAACAAAGACCGCGAAAGAATTCAAGAGACGCAGCTACACTCCAATCGGTGGAGTCTTCTGGCGTCAAAATGAATATTATCTTGCTACCCTTATCGACGGTGATCACCGTCGCAAAGCCGCAGGCGTCCACATGCGCTGTATGAAATGCATCGCCAGTAGCAAGAAGGTGCCATGAAAGCTCCTCTGGAAAAAGATTCCGGGGTATGTTCCTTCCACCGCGCATTCCTATGCAATGTCTGTACGCAACGTCGTCCGTCGAAAGTCCCCAGCGTACCCAATCGCCCTTTCCTGAACCCGGCAACGCCAGTACGTTCAAAGGACGAGGGTCCTTGCGCTGTAGTTCTCTGACGACGTCTATTAATCTCCCTTTGCGATGCACGAAATCTGCATCTTCTGAAACACCAACTAAAGTGAGGTCTGGGTATATGTCAGCGACATGCAGCTATGGAATGGATCGGACTTACCATGTACCGTTCTATAACTGAATAGATTACCCAACGACTCCGCTATCTCCGACACACTGCGTTGGTCTAAATGGTGGGAAGCGTTCACGATGACCAACGGGCGACTTGCGAAGATAGATTGCAGCGTTGAGGGTGTTATGTTTCCTACAGAAGCGTGCTGCATCACCAATACGTGAATGAAAGGGGCAAATTGCTCCTCTAAAAGAGTTTTTGCGTCGCTTTGGCTAGCTGCAGCGGCGGTCCCTTTAAACGGACGCGAAAGCTGATGGCATTGTGAAGCGCCCGCCGTTATCAAGTTTTCGAAATCTTCCAGATCTTGTGGGTCATATCTTCTCGGAGTATAAACAACATTGCCATGGCCTGATACGGATGGTATCACATAAGTGGGGCCTGTGTAGACCTGCGATATGTTTTAACTACTATATCTTCCTTAAGTGGAAATTTGATTCACCTGTCTGTCTGTGTGATCAGCGAGCGGCGGTAATGTCACCTCGTCCTCTTTCTCTTCCTGACCCTCTGCGCTGTCGTCTGTACCCTCGTGGTTCTCGTCTTGGTCCTCTTGAGCCGTATCGTCGCGGTCGCTATCCTCCTTAGTTTTTTTCTTTTTCTTGTTCCCTTTCTTCGAAATATCTTCCTCCGGTTGTTCCTCGCTGTCTAAGTGGTCTTCAACGCTTCTCCTGCCGTCTCCGTCCCCTCCAAGTTCCGATTCGCCCTCTTCTTCGTTTTCATCTATAGTCTTCGGATTTTCATCGTCCACATGCATATCATCGTCCGTGCCCGAAGGCACGTCTCCTTGGCTAACTTCAGACTCTCCACTATCATCTTCGGTCTCGGCCCCCGAAGGGCTACTCTCCCTACTGTGATCGGCTTGTACATCGGGTACAGAGCATTCCTCGCGACTCGTTTCGTCGTCACGTACTTCTAGGTCGTTTTCTCGAATCTTTTGCTCGTTACTTTCAATGCGGTCGTTATCGGCATCGCATTGAGAAGGATTTCCTACTTGGTCCGACTCTACGACGTTGGCGTCACCTACATTGACAGATATAAGTTCGTGTGCAGTTTTATTACAACGGTCGTCTCACTAAGCTGTGTCTCTCCATTTCCCGCATCTGCTTCTGTCCCGATGTCCTCGTCTTCTTGGCTCTTGCCATCCTCTTCGTCGTCGATATTATCCGCAATTGATTGAATAAAGGCGCCCTCTACTTCAAGCAGAGTTGTGGGTTCCTCATAGTTCGGAAACGGGGTTAATTCGCGGAGCCTTGTTCCCGTATCTCGGCGGAAGAAGAGTCGACTCTCCTTAGACCAACCCTCTATTGGTCGAACATTTCGGAACGCGGCGAAGAAGTGCATTAGTCCTTGTTCAGCAGTTTTTCCGTGTATTGCTATCTCGATAAGTTCCCTCCACAGTGCTTGTTCTACCATTCTCAGCTGAAGGGGTCGTTGATTGCCGAGGTGATACCAGGTCTTCATCAACACGGCGTGGGTTGCTGGCCTTGTTTGAAGGTTCTCTCCGGTAAGCAGCATCAGCGGCGAAATTGCCATCGCAGCATGTAGCGGTCCCCTGATCTTTTTTGGACTATATGACTTGGGAAGGGGTTGATCCACGTCCGCCTGCCTATACCATGGTTAGGACAATACATCTGGATATTATACAATGCACTTACCTCTCCACCAGCATCTTCAAGACTTTCAGATCTGATGGGACGTCTGAAAACCCCTGTAATCGTTCAGTTAGGTAGCCGTATCTACAAAAATGTTATACTTACTTGAGATAGCGCGTACAAGTAAAACGCTGCAGCTTCCATGTTCAATAAAGCCACTTGTGAGCGTATTTTTCGCTGACGAGTGTCCATAGATGCTAACAGCCGAGTGAACGTCCCTACTTGACACGAAGACTTTACGTTCTCTGTTCGCGATAGCTCCTCGAACTCAACCGCACGTTCTGCCAAAAGTTTTGGCCAATCGGATAACTCTTCTAGTCCAGGCTTATTTGATCTTGTTAGCCGACATCTGTGGCAAAGGTGCACCTACTCACTAAGGGAGTATCTTGAACATTGTACCTCGTCCGTTCTACTCGGACTGGAAAAGAAGGCCCTGAGACGTGTAGGGAAGGTATCGAGAGCAGTTTGTCGGCAATTATGTAGCTCATTAAAGTCTGAACTGCTGTATGTCTTCCCCCGGTTTTCCGTTCTATCTCGTGCCCCACTAGAACTGAGAGCCGTCGTTCTCCGATCTTGGAGTATGTCTTCGATATGTCCTGAAAGGATCGTCGCATTGCGGCCTGAGCACGAATGAATGTCGGCCCACAGCTTTAATATTCGTGGTTACTCACTTGAAACTCTTCTGGAAGAGAACTTATAAGTCTCTCAACATCCCCCAGTCCATATTCTGGGCTTGACCAGGGAAGTAAATGGATGTCCTTCCATTCCTTTGGCTGGAACACTATTCCTTGTCCCTCTTTGCCGCTCGGATCTCTGTTCTTTCCCCATACCCCGGAAGTAGAACCGTTCGTGGACATGTCGATTACTCGATGACCGGCAGGTGATTAAAGGCTCGCAGAAACCCAAACGAAAAGTTGCACCTCTCGTTTACTCAACGCCCTGGCTATATACCGAATTGCGGAACTTTACCGTTGGTGGAGGAATAGGGATGAGTGAGTGTGATGTGACTTCAAAGTGACTCCGGTGACGCACCCATTCCGACGTTTCCGATCCAAGTTCCATCTCATTGAACAAGGGGCCGCCGGGAATTGAAATATCGAATACCGAATTGTACAACGACCTTAAAGTTAGTGACATCGTTGGATTACCTCTCGCGGTACCGGTCTTTCGCGGTTTTTGCCGACATCACGTTACCTGTCGGTTTAGCTCCCACCGCTCATTGTACTAAATTCTGTTCTGTACTTTCGCCTCTTCGCCTCTTCGACTCTCGGCTTTTGTTCCACGCTTCAAACATGAACTGAACTGCGCTCAAGTCTTCACTCTTTTTTCTGCTTGTTGTCCACGCCTGCGTCTCCAGCTTCGCTTGGGGTATCGCAAGTAAAAAAACCTCGAATCCGCCTACTATCATTCCATGGATTCAACATCATCCTGAATACCCCCTTGTGAACTTCTATCGCACTGATGACCTCGCAGATACTATAACTGCGCTTGGAAATACACTAATTCTGAACTGTTCTTTCAATTTCTGTTCTGCTGATCTGTTGTATCGTTCGTCATCAACGTGTTCAACGGGACGCAATTATATTTCTACCTCGATGCTGCGCCTTTTTGATATGGGGAATCTTTTTGCGAGCAAATACAGGACATGCGCTTGGCGGAGCTGATACCATTGACCACCTTCGCCACTTCCCAGGATAACACTATTATTTCCTTGCTACTTAGCCCCAAAATGCTTCGACGGGGTCACCATGCAAACAGGGATAGAAGCTGGTAAGTAAAGAACCCTACCCCCTTCGTTCCCTGACTCAACCACTGTGATATAGCACCTAATTCATCGGGTGGAAATGAATTCAGTATCCCATAGAGGACAGGGGACCACCCCTTCTGCAAACCAAGGTCTCCTCTCGGTTTTCAGGCTTCATCTACTGAATATAGGGCCACTTGCCGGACGTATTTCTGCTCGTCTCGTCGTCGCTCTTGAAAGTAAAACTTTCGGGAACATAGGATCGAACGTTCCATACGTCGTCAAAGTCCTCTCACCTCCGATGGTTGAGTGCCATCGGGCTCTTACCCGACGTCCCGTGTCGCTGCAGCGCGCCGCGCAAACTTGACGATGTTAGTGAACTTCTCCGTTGTTAGTTCTTCCTTGCTCGAGTAGGTGCTCTCCAACATACCTTTTCATCTTCTTATCGCTCCTACGTACACAATCTTGCTCAGGTAGATGTTTTCGCGTCCGTTTCATCGACACTACCAACCGACTCTGTAATCTCTCACAGCTCGACGTCTTCATGCGCTTCTCCACCGTTCTCGCCCGCGCGGGTCTCGTCTTCTACACTTTCCTCGCCTTCGTAAGATGGTGCTGGACCAACGACGACCCATGGACTGGTGTCACAGTCGTATGCAAGACGTTTTGGTCTCTACCTTGGCGTGTCTTATTCAAAATCGCCCTCAAGATCACGGACAAGGACAAGAAGCGTGAAGGCCCGGGCTTCATATACCACTACAGCCTTTCAGACGTGTCTGCCGGAACAGCAGTAAAGATCGGGAGTACAGTGGACTTGCATTGTAGGATCCAGCATTGGAAGTTGCATTACGCCGGGATTGATTTGGAGAATTTGGGATGGACTGCAGTGGGGAGAGTAAGGAAAACCGGTAAATCAAGCTACATTTTTCCGCCCACGGTCTCTGAAATCTGATTCAAACAACGCAGAGGACATCCTGCATATCATACACGAGGACTCTCGATACATTAGTTCCTGTTTTAACCGCAAATGTGAGTCTTTCTCTGTCAATTGACCATCTTTCTTATGCTATTCTAAAGGTCGGCGAAGACACCGCGAGCTTTTTGTGATGAACGGGCCCTCCAAAGACTCAGTTAATGTGCTCGCCACCTTTATCTACAACGTCTTACTATTCTGCTATGAATGGGCCGAGCTGTAAACACACCGCTAGCATACTTATCTTGTTATTTTTGTCCCTGTTCTGTATCGTCGTAGCTCGTCGTTCTGTCATTGATGCTGTGTAAATTTGTTTGTAATACTGCTATCCACCTTGGCCTTGTCTGCCTATGTTCGCCTGAATTCTCGTATCGAGTACCACAAAAGCACGAGCCGGAAGATATGTTTCAACTACGATCTACCCTACTCTTTGTAAACGCTTCGGAATACACGGTAGCGGGAACTGCCGCTTGCCGGCCATACCGACGCTTATTGAGAAGTAATTCTGGAAAGGAAAGGAGGTAAATGTATTGTTTTCGTTCTCTCAGGCCTCATCCGCGACGGCGAAGTAACTCTCCGATATTCACCCCAAATCCGACCTGCCAACCGAATAGCAGCGACGTGCCAGGATTGAACGATTGCAGTGTGTGCACGTTGGTTTGTAGAGAGGCTGTGCACAATGTTGGAAATGTTAGGCATGGAGCCCAGATAATAATGAGTGCGTCTCAATGGCCATATGTCAGTGTCGGCGAACAGCTGAGATGACGCGGTAACGATGACGGCCTGTTCATCTTTTGTGAGATGGTAGGGCTGGCGTTGGACAAGAGAAGTAGTGGTAGAGACCAAGGAGTCCTTGGCATGGGCACGAAAATGCGCAAATCTCGGGCATTCCGTGAAGATATGATGAGTTGTTTCGAGTTCGGCACACCCAAAGGAGCACCAAGGAGATACATTGCCAAAGCGCCTGGGGGAGACGGCAACAGAGCGCTAAATCGTTGCGTGCCCCTTGGGCTGCGCCCGCGCCTTCTAGTCTAGAAGCGTGTTCGCCGCCGGCGCTTGTCTTCTCAAAACGATCACCGTCTTCCTCAGGATATAACTACACTACCATGGTATGTACCCTTTTTACTCTACGGCTTTCATCAAAGCTCATTCAGTCTCCTCGTACGCAAGCAGATGTCACCTAAATCCTCTTCGACAATGGTTTCTGCCGCAGGTCTATCACTATCCCAGCATCCCAGACCCCTTCCCACTTTCCAATCCCAACTACAAGCCAGATATTCGCTAACAGGATTCGCCACTATCAAATCTCTTCCGCAATAGCCCGTTACACCCTAATATCACCCCTCGTGAATCCGAGGTGGAGCTGGCTACATCATCCCTGCACCTTTCGAGCACCGTTCCTCATACACTCCTGTCGCTGCACTGGGAAATCGTTGATTTCCTGGCGTCAACGCACCGCTCACACCCCATCTTCCCTTGCGTATTCTGCTGCAAAAGAAGTCGCCAACAGCTTGTAATGGGTCGTGGGGTGGCTATAGGTCCGGATATGTAAGATCGGTCTAGTCGACACCACGGCCAAGCTGGCTTTGTTGGTTCTACCAGGTCAGTATCGACATTCCTCATTTTCAACGCATTTCACTGATATCTGTCCTAATAGAGCATTGAAAATATCGTTTGAGAGACTCTTCGGTCAAGCGATGGATCCTGAACCTCCCACTTCAACCAGCGCACATTGTACCGCCTTTCCGTCGGTTCAATACCCAAGCCCGGTCCAGGATACCTGCAACCCGCTCTTCCACATCCCATCCTTCGAAATCTTACCTCAAGATTGGATCCCAAGCTTTTTTGGCTTTGGAACATTTTACCGATCCGTTGTGGGTATAGGGCTCAGGGGAAAAGGAATCACGAATTGTCGTCGATGGATTTAGGTCCGAAGAGTGTCAGGTTCTAGCTGTTGGGGGTTTACACACACGAGAGTATAGTCATTAGCGTTTAAGACCGACATTCTTCTCGGTCAAGGATTCTTCGAAGCTGTTGTGGTTCCTTGGGCTGACAAGCCTCGAGGATTCGATAGCAAGCTTTCTAAACAATGGTATGTACTAATCGTTCTTGTGGTTTTTATCTACTGATATTCATGTTTAGCTCAAGGGTCTTTCCCGAAGAACGTCTCCTAGCTTGAATGCATAATGGGTCGAGCTCCCGAGGGCAAGGCGAAGACGTGGGCACTGGTACCGGTACGTCGGTTTCTTCCGTTCTTCTATTCTGACGCTGATGGTTACTCTATAGCTCGTTGCTCTCGGCTCAGACTTTTATCCACCCGAAAAGCGGATAGACAAACATTTGTGGTGGAAGCCAAGGTGCATGGTGGTTCTCCCGAGAAGCTATCGATGATCACAGACGTCAATGTGGATCATGATGCCATGAGTGAGGTGTCATAGCATCGCTTCATGATGAACCTCTAGACTGGACTTTTCGTTCGCGTTTTCAGCTTTGGGTGGAACGCGTACCGAGGACTAGGTGCAGTTCAAGAGGTGCATGTGGAAGTTGGGTAAGTTTTTATCCCACACTTTTGTTCAACGGCTTATACCCGTTCTCGACAGATTCCCTGGTAACCAAGGCAGAAGATTTTCGTACGAGATATGGCTTTGTCTTGCGAGTACCGTACAGAGAAACAAGGCTATATCACTCAGCGAGAACGGCCCATGAATGCTATGGTGCCGTGTCGTCTTCACATGAGCCTTTTGATTCTGAGTTTTCCAAGGCATAGTTACCGCACCCAGGCCAGGGCATGGTAGACTACCATACCATGCTCATACAGGCTATTTAGCCCGTGTTGACGTTCTGATCTCGATGTACACCCTGAACGCGCCACTGATGTCGTTGATGTTACTTTCAAGTATATCACCAACAGGCAGTAGCGATCCATTGATCTAGGTATCATCCGCGCGTGCATAAGGAATCTTGTTACATCCCAAATACGTAGTATTGAACGGTATAATACAACGGGTTCAACTCGTAGAGCGCACATCTCGTGTATCGTTATGCGCCTTACATCTACTAATCACCGGAGAGGAAGAAAAGAGAATAACACCTTCATAAATGCGCAATTAAGCAAGGGATCGTATAGGATATGGGTACCTGCAGATAGTCAGTACGATTATAATCTAGAACCTGCCGATTCACTTACCAAAAACAATCACACTCTTCGTCTGACCCTTCTCGTATGAATCTGACTACCTCGCTTGCGTTTTCCCAGAATGCTCACAGTCTTCGGGTTATCAGCCATCGGCTGCATCTGAGGTGTTTCAGCTTTCGGTTGAGCCGTGACCATGGAATGCTCCGGCGGCACAGTGTGTCGTGAAGGCACCATTGTGGATGTGGTGAGTGGAGGCTCAGGGACCGCAACTGTTTCTGTGAAGTGAGATTGCGGAACTAACAGAGAAATTTGAGCGGAGTACTGACCTTCAACTGCTGGAGCTGTATCAAGTTCTTCCGGGACAGTTTGTTCGCTCTGCTTGTCGGGAGTAGATGAGTTTTCTGGGAATCGTAAATTAACAATGTACAAACGACTGCGACGCTTTGGGACTAACCATGAACTTCTTCAAACCGACTTGCCGCTGCCTCATTATCGATAAGGATATCAAACTCTGGATATCCCAAACTTTGAGCAAAATCGGCAGTGGTGGGGTCGAAGCCACAAGCGACTTGCCAGTTGTGGATGGCAGTGTAGACATAGCTTGGCCATGTCCGCACATATATCTCTGACAGGTATACATCTGCTTTCAGCTCCGGAATTCCCCATCGCCTACATTCCTCCATCGACATCTCAGATCGCCCATTCTCATCAAGAGACCAGAAGTGGGTTCTGTTTTTCCCCCATGACTTGATTTCGGCCAACGTCACGCAGAGAGGATAGATGAAGAGGTAGATGGGCGGGGGTGTTTCAAGTGGTAAGAGTCTTTGTTGATTCAAGTATCTTGATGTCGATTTGAGAAGGAGTTCAGGGTATGAGCCAACCATAACTATGCAAAGGAAGATGAATGAGTTCAATCATCAACATAGTGAAGGGGGAAGGCATACACCATTGTTCCTCTGTTCCCGACATCCTGCAAGCATCAATGATCCTTGAGCTTTGTGACAGCCAACTGTCCCGAAATTTGCGCCAGTCAAAGTGAAAACGAGCATACGCTTCTGGACCATCTAGCTTAAAACTTCAGAAATCAGCTCCCAAAACTGAACCATTACACCCACGCTCACTCACCGAATCAGCCCATCCAATACCGTTTTATCCACCAACCCCTTCCCTTTCCGCATTTCCCACAATGTCCCACCATCCCGCCACCTTGCAATAGCCCCCAGTGAAGGTGAGTATACAGTATCAATGCGAAGCCCATCGAGGGTTTTCGGGGTGTTTTCCGGTGGGATGTTGAGCAGTGAACTGGAGTAATGTTCCCGTGCATATTCCACAATGAGACGGTCCATCGTCGCTGAAGGGAATTTCTGGAAGAATTGAAAGGAGATGTCGTCTTGTAGCATCTTTGCTGAGGATGGGATAGTAATTTCGTCAAGTGTTTTGGTAGGTTCAACGGAAAAATTAGGCCCTTCGGGTCCCTGGATTAGACCCCCTCTCATGTTCAACCATATCTCCCAGGAATAGCAAACCAATTTCCTCTAAAAGAAGAGCGTGTGAGCTTTGCGGGCACAGGAAATAGCAGGTTTAGGACACACCTCCAACCAACGAACAAACAGATCCCCCCAGAACGAGTTTTTGTAGAAATGCCCAAGAGGAACAAGCTCTATCGCGCCAACTTGATCAGTACACGGCATTGCTGAAGGGGGAAGCTGAAGACTCACCGTCATGAAAGATCAAAAATGGGACGTTGGATCGGTTCAGGGCGTAGAGTTGCCATGCGTCGGGGGTCCTATCTGGTTGTCAGTGGAGTTGGTGGGTGGGAAAGGCGGTAACGAACCTGTTTTGTGAAAAACGACGGAACTCTTCTTTCCAGACCTCTCGTGCCTCTGGGCCTCTGTATTCTATAGCGGTGCACTTGATTTTCCGCTCAGGCAATTCGACACTGTAGATTGTCCCCTGGGCTACACGACGTGTATCACAATCGCACCACCAGCGTGAGTGACCGCAGGCCGAGATATCACCACGATGGATCTCTTTCAAGAGATAGATGTCTCCTTTCTTCAAGCTTTCGTACTATCATTTTTATGTTCAGCTTCCGAATATACATCATGGTGAGAGCCCAACCTCGTCGTATTCCGTAGGCTTAACATCTGCCCGTCGACCGATATGTACTACTCCCCCTGTGACGTTGAACTGGTCGCCCGATACGTAGTTGTTAGCTTGACGGCAGATAAAGTGCGAGGCATTATTGAAGGCCATTATTGGCGAGGGAGGATTAGGGTTTTGGTGGTGGTAGTTGAACAGTGAGAGAGGTCGTGGAGTGCACGAGGCATACGACAGCTTCATAGCTGTTGGGTGCACGATGGGACAGAAGGAATGGTCGTGATCTCCAGACACGGGTTGCCGACCCTAGTTTCTACCGGTTGAGAGGGCGTTAGTGTGGATGCCGTAGTAGGCGCTAGTTTTCCTGTACGTGCCTTGGACTGTGCGGAAAGTTGAGTGGGATGGCGACTCTTGTGAACGCATTGCGGAGTTCAAACGTTCACCTAGTAATGTCATTTTCGACGGATGAAATTTGAACGCGGGATGAGTTGCTCCATCAAGTGGCCTTGTTGCTGAGCGCTTGAACATCGGACGTTGAATCTGAAAATGTAAAGGTTGAAATGAGGTGCTACTCACGGTGACAAGGAGTGGTGCGTGTAGAAAGCCTCACCAACTACCCGGGGCCGGCTATGACACTCAACACGGAACCATCAAGTGGACCTCCATCCTCAACAACTTGCAGCAATCCTCTTAGCTGCACATCCTGGAACGCAAAAAGGACAATAAAACAGGAAATATGTCTTAGAAGATGAAGCTTCGTCTTCTAACTTTGATGAAGGACTGGTTTCGGCCGGTGCGTATTTTTAGGTTCCTCGACCACGACTCGTCACTTTCTGTTCGACTATAGTCTCAAATGCATACACACTTGGTTCGATATGTTCAAGCTGAAGATCACCCTAAATTCGTCTTTCTGGCGGACTGAGAAACCCTGGAGAACCCAGACATCGAAAAGTTTGGCTGAAACGTCTCACCTGCAAGTACCAGTGAAACATTCCTCGCAAATCTCGTAAATACCTCTCCAGAGTCTTCAGCACCCCCAGAATAACCTGACCTCGAACCCCAATCATCAGAAGTACTACAACACCACACCGAACCAGCTCTGCTCAACCACATTAGACTCATGTCTTCTTATCCATCCTCATCAGCCTTGACACTCGAACAGCTGTCACCAACGACATCTTCCTCTACCACACCTACAACCCCTACTCTCATGAACATACCAAACAACTCGTCCACCTCCTTGGCGCCCTCGGGGGCGGCAGTACCCCTTTTACCACCCGATGCACGTCAAGGCAAGGTTTGGGCCAATTCTGGTTCATTCGGTGAACGACGAGGGTACTCGTACACTATCTCCTTCGAGGAAACCAAACCAATAAGCCAGGCTACGGCTGCAAAGGGACATCTCGAGCCTAGAGCTGGCTCTTTACCGCGTAGGAGTCGGAAGAAGGTTCCTGCACCTGCACCGCCTAAAGTCGTCAAAGACAAGGGCTTTAATTTGGTCGTACAACGGGGTACATCCTCGGACGATTCAGATGTAGACGAATAACTACCAGCTACGGAACACTTGTATCATATTGCCATCGAAAAATCATATACCTTTTGGATACCATTCAGATTCATGCTCTGTCGCCGTATTGAAATCGCTGCCTTAAAGCCGGCCAATCAGCCGGTAACCAATAGATTCACCGCAATCCTTTTACATCAACCATGCACTTGCTCAACACTGGCTACGCTCACTAAGTCTAATGCTAGGGCTAGGCTTGTAAATCTTTCTGTATTCTTACATTGACGCAACTCTGTGAGCAATCTCAGTCTTCGTCCAGTAACCCCATACCCCTACAGCCAAAGCGTGGGACTTATTCCCGATCGTGCGCCCACATAGTTCAAAAGGCTGGCAGACGCAAATTGCACAGCATTCGCTTTCTTGAGAGTGAACCCCTACCATCTCTGCTTTTGCATCGAGAATTTACTACCTCTTGCGCTCCAAAATGTTCGTTTCAACTGCTACAACTGCTCTTCCTGCCAATGTCGACGTTACTGCGGTACGTTCCCCTTCTACGCGTCGATTTTGAGACAAGCCCCTTTACTGACTCCGGCATCGTTACAGCTGTCTGGGTTCGAGCAGACAACCATCTTCGACATGATTGATATCCATGCTGGGACTAGTGAGTTGTCTGGTGTTGACTATGTGTCAGATGTCGAGGTTGTGGAGGAGTTGATGAGTGTGCTAGCCGATTTTGTTGCCTCTGACATCCAACAGCCCAACATCGTCGAAAGGACCCCTCTTAGCTCGATTGGCAACATAACCAACGCGAGGCAAACTACCACTACCACGACTACAACCGTTCCCTCAAACCGAAGACGAAGTCGCGCTCAAAAAGAAAATGTCAAGTCCCTATCTGTGAACAACAGCAAGCGGAAGAGACGCGCTACGCCAGGTTCTTTGGTCGAAGTCATGCTTCGTCCTACTACGAGGCCTTGGTGAAGGTTTGATTGTGTTCCTTTCAATATTGCTGGACGTCGTGGAGGTCGGTGACTCGATGTCGCGGGAGTTCTGATACCCCTATCTTAGCGCGGTATGTTTTTTCAGCGTATTCTTCATGGCACTAAACTTGCTTACATGTCGAGTACTAGACCAGGCGGCATAATATACCTCGGGGCTCCGCTTTGCCATTCTTTGGTGCGTCAGTCTGACTGTTACCCTGTTACAGCGCGTCCTGGACAGCTCCTCCAAAACGCAAAAAAGATAAGTTCATTGTCGACGTAGTTATGTCTTCATGCGCACCTGTCTGTCTGTTTTCTGTTCCTCAAGCTTGCCATTCTGCCATCTGCTTCTGGGCTTCGGTGTCTCGCTCTGGTGTCTGCTTTCTGTGGGCTTTCTGTTCCTTGTACTTGGGTCTATCTCTGCCTTTGCTTCTGGCTTGGTTCTACGCTCTCTCTGGCTTGGTTCTCTGCCCTTCACCCACTGGTGTTCTTCTCGCGTTATTCTCTTCTCCTTTCTTCTTTATCAGACCATTCGGTACATTACTCACTTTTCTCCTTTTTAACAGCCTTTCAAGTGAGCTCGACTATCGCAAGGACTATCTCGCAAGAGGTTCGTACTCTGACAACTTATTTTCTATTCACTTGTGTTGATGTTTTGGTGTTTTCTTTAGGCGTCGAGCAATCGACCCGTAAGTCATCCTATTTATATCTCGTCCCAAAACTGATGCTTGCACCTTTAGGCTTTGGGTTGACGACACAGGTCGTTCCAATAAGATAGGTTTCCGCTATTTCGCACGTATTAACTGGCTTATTGATATTCAACTTTTAGGAATGGAGTCCCTTTGTCCCTCTGACTTGTCGTGCTATGCTCAAATCTTAGTACCTCCGAGTGATCATCTATATACATGTGCTAATCAACCGCTAGTTACAGCCAAGTGCTCAGCAGACATCGTAGGCAAATAGGATGGTCCTCGCTACGTATATACCGTTGTAGAGATGAATTTCATGATAATCCCAAATGCGCGTATGTTACCTTCGCTCGCCTCCATTGATAGCCTTCGCCCTCGTCGATCCTACACACCAATCCTCTTTTCCTCAGGCTCTCCAATCTCTTATTAGATACTTCTAAAACATCCTTCTTACATTTTGACGAGACCCCGAAACCAAGATTCCATTTTGACCGACCGTTATCATTCAGAGCTGCTACCCTTGTCTCCATCATGTCCAAGAGAACATTAACAGTCGCTAAATCGATAGACGAACGTGGTTCGAGAACGCTCAGCTCTGTCAAATGGGGCACTACGACTCCGACGTTGATAGGTGCTTGGTATAACGCTTCGACGAGCTGGTACGTCAAGGTCTTCGAGTTCACCAACCTCCTCGGCCTGCGATTCCCAACTCCATTTATCCATCCGAAGCTCGGAGAGCTCAGGACAAGATAAAAGGAAGTCGTGAAGCTCGGTAGTCGATGTGTCTAGGCTGCAGCGTGCCTTCAACACGAACTTTTGGAGACGGCGTCCACTGACAGCATCTACCAAAGGTGCGAAAGATACTGGTTCGTGAAGTGAGATGTCGAGAGAGACCAGTGAGGGAAATCCGAGTTGTCGGGAGATAAAGGAGAGTTCTTTGTTGTCGTGTACACTCACGGAGAGACAGCGCAGAGTGGGCACTACAATCCAAACGTCTTTGTCCAATATGACGGGTAGACTTGGGGAACGTACAGAATGTCAATGTGTGGAGTTGAGTGCAGAGCGGAATCAATCCAATCAGATCCCTGCAATCATGTACCTGTTGGATCTCCAAACCCGTTAGCTGTTCGTACGGGAGCCGGAACAACTCAATGGGACGAATCATCTTGATCGCTGAAAGTCTAGGTGCTCTCGCTTTGAAAGCATCCCAAACCTGATCCGGGATCGAAGGGGGAAAAGAGCTGTTTGGCTCGGTGGAAAGATCGAGTCTTGTGATACGTGAAATATGCGAAAAGATCATATTGATTATAAACGAGTTGTGATATGCAGGAAATTGCCAGAACTGTAAATCTAGCGGGTGTTCCTTCGACCTGGCGAGGTAAAGTCCTAAAAGGAGCGCGATATTCATTCTACTCATGGTTCGAGCTGTCACTGCGAGCTTGAGTGATGACCATAATCGTGCAGACCCGTTAACGAGCAATCTCCAGCGATAAGAGACATGGGTAAGCGCCAGCGTGGGCGCGATGTGTGGCAGGCCTTCGTGTGCGGGCGCATTGTAGGCTCTGAGGGAATAGCGGCCGTGTTCAGAGAGGCAAGTCATCGAGAAAATGCTCTCGAGGATTTCGTTTGGTAATCTTCGAATTGGAGCAAGCAAACTACGGCAACGCTCGATACGCGTCGAGAGAGCCTCTCGATGTAGTTTGAGCCGTTCTGTTGCGGTCTCCTGGTCGCATTGCTCCAGTTCGCGTCCTGATTTCTCGATCCATGAATGAATTTGTTGGGTATCTGCGGGAGACGGTGGATAGGGTGACCTCAGTAGGTCATCCAAGTTCTGAAGAATGGGATTCTCCTGCGTGCTGTCCTCATCCTTTGGTGGGAAGTGGTACTGACTCGACTCGACTCCAAGGAGGGAGGCATCCATGGTTGAGTGCTACTAAAGGGTATGAGTGAAGAATGAAAGGAGTGCCATTCACTGAGCGGACAAAGAGTCAACAAAGAGTCAACAAAGAGTAGTGGAATCTCAGAGGAATCACGTCACCCAAGCCAGACGCATCACGTGGAATCCCTTTCTTGACTTGCACTGCAACTTTGCAACTGCCAAGCAATCCTCTTAGCTCTACACCAATGCTAGTAGTAGAAGAACTGGTCCGGAAAGGGTAGAAAATATGTTCTAGGATGGTACGAATTTGGAGTCGAGGAACTGCTTTGGTGCACGGTGCGTATTCCAGGTTTTCTATGCTCCAGCTCTACGGCTCATTTAGTTTCCGTTTAATCATAGTCGTGAACACATACAACACTGGTCGATACGTTGAAAAAATTGTCCATTTTGAATAATCCGTGTCAAAGAAGTCTGAAGGTTACGCCTTCTCCTCTCTGCAGCTCGTCGTGACCCGCCCTTAGGATACACATGCTACTGGATACCAAGGCTCAGAGAGAAAGGGACAACTCAACGTGATGTGGGTACAAGATAAGGACTGAGATGCGGAGATTCGGAGGTTGGAAATCTACCGTTCGTGCAGGTTGTTCTCTGAACTCTGTGCGTATGTTGTTCGTTTTGGTTGACCATTAATCAAACTGAAGTATTGTTACTTAGGTTAATGACGGGAACAACTTGAACACCAGCGAGAATCCGGAGGAACTGATGACGTGCATGCGGGACAAATTCATAATGCCCGGAAAGGGGGATATAGTGAATCTGCTGTGTGACTCGTGGTTGATTCAAGCGATTGGGAGTTCGGTGTTAGGATACTGGTATTCTCACCTTATTTTGGGAGTAGCAAGGTCAGAGAACGTTGGACAGACGACTAGCGGCACGTTAGTGTTTGGGATGACGATAAAAGTGGGTCATATGTGAGGACTATCTGGCCACCAACTGTTCGCAAATTGTGCGCTCATCGAAACCGACATATTCTCTACAGGAACACTTTCAATTATCCTTCAGATGTCTCCACCGTCACCTCAGGTGAGTAGCCTGTTGCTGGCTGTTTATGGACACTACTCACCGCTGATTAGCAATGAAGGTTTACCCGAAAAACGTCAACAGCGTCTCAAGAATCCGACGTGTATCTATCAGGAAGGAGGGATATTGATGACATATGCACAATAATATCGATTCCTAGTCCTACAGCTCGACCTCAACAATACAAGCAGATATCAGACTATTCCCTACGTTCCAGCTATAAACTATTGGTAAGTCACCTGTTGCTAGCCGCCTTTGGAATCTACTCACTACTATTCAGTTTCCTTTCTTCATGACATCGACAGTGATGGTTCCAAGGGCACCGCCTTCCAAATTAGCACCACTGGTCTCAACCATCCACTTGGAGTTCGAACCACTAACGGTCCAGGTGTTTGTGCTGCTGCCCCATGGACAATCCCAGTAGAAATGGCGAATGACCTTGTCGCCGTCTTCGACATCGCAAAGGTCAAAGTCTCCGGTTGTTCCAGAGGGACTGTTCTCTCTCCCACATGCATTGAGCTGGAGCTTCTCGTCGGGCGCAATCACACGTCCCTCGTACACGTCTTTACTGATTTCCTTGTCCTTGTCACCTGCGATTCGCCGTTAGTGAGTAGTTTGTTGTTGCAAGTGTTATCGTCTACTTACCATCAGCATGAAGCTTTCCCCATGAAACGTTCAAGTTTTTGAGCTTGACATCGGTGTTCCCGACGTTGTGGATAACGATGATAACCCATTGTGCATAAGCATGAGGATCTTTGGGCACGTCAGAGCTAGCCATGTCTTTGAGTAAGTCTTTGAGAGCCTATGAGATTTGTTTCTGATAAAAGCTCTCTAGAGTTCATCCCTTTAAATACCTCAAAGTCGTTCAACCTCACCGATGTGACACCTCTGACATGGCCTCCATGACCTCCATGGAGCATCCTGGCTCCTTCTCTTACGTCTCGGTGCTGCGGTTTAGCTCCCGAACAGAAATCAATTGTACTAGCCTGACACCCGAACAACACCCGAACTATACCTGTACCCGCCTCGAGGAGTTCGATGGAATTTGTGGCAAAGCGAACAGAACACTTTCGTCTGTCCTGGTCCTTCTTGAGTAGGAGAAATCCTTTCGCCGAGCGTGATGTTACTTCATGGAAGGGTGCCCTGCGTCGCAAGAGACTAGCTGTCGTCATCACGCGCGTAATGAAGCATAACACAGTTCTTACGCTTGGGCCGGAGACGGGCTCGGTATTCATGTGCACTGGGAGATCTCCTCGAAAGTCTCGTGCATCTGTATTCCTAGTAGAAGGCTGCAGAGGGATCTTGATCGGAACAGGCCTAGGTTTGTATAGGTTGTCGAAAGACTAGTAAGTTCCCTTCCTATTTCGCCGACTTAGACTGACGGTGACAGCGAAACCAGTGTCTATAACCGACGACATGACGTCTTGAACGATGAAGGCAGATGTTACTCCTGGGTCTCGACTTCCACTACTTTAGCGAACCGGGAATCGTTCTAGTCACGCAAGGACTCCGTGTGACCTGTTCATGGACTGCTACTGGGGTAAAGATTGAAAGCTTGGGTTGGTTCTCGAACCATCGATGGAGCTTTGAAGCGATGAACGTTCCCAAGTCTGATTGTGAGTCACAATTTCTCGCTTTATTTGCTCCATGAAGCGTTTTGACAGGCTAAGAAATCAGAAGGTGTCCTTCAATTATAACATCTCGTTTACGCAGTGTATCGTCGTGAGCACTTGACTGGAAGGAAACGCGGCAGCCCCACAACTCCGACGAAATGCTCCTAATTCCGGTTCAGAACGTTTACAATTCATGCGAATAAGGCCACAAAGAGCCTGACTCATACATTCCCTGAATGGCTATTTGGACCATTTAAATAGTAGGTCTTGTCGCCTTATCTATCATCGTTCTCATCCCTTACTCACTCAACATGCAACAAGACCCACGCTTCGAAGATTCAGTCAGCACCTTGGTATCCGCTGTGCGTCCAGTTCGTGTTTCCGTATGCGTGTGTTCTTACTCAACGGCAATCCAGGAGGCTGCCACACCACGAGATCCAGGCGATACCCTCATCGATGTCATCAAAGATCCCGTCAAGAGAGCCAAGCTCGTAAGTTCTCGACGAGGGTTCTCCATACTCAGCACAACTAACTATCATTCAAAGCTCAACGACAACAACCTCCTGAAGGGGGTGATCATGACTAGAGATGGTCCTGTGGCCAGTAGCCGCCAGCTGATCGAAGAACCAGAAAACATCAACGCGTCAGTCGACACTGTTGCCACCATCGACACTACCACCGTAGAGACGGAGTTCTCAGAGACACTCATGCAGAAGAATTACAACTCAGTCTCTGTCAAAATCTCGGTGCCATAGTAAGCTCGTGCTTTGATTGGCCAAAAATCTGAGGTCTAATCGGGGTTCAGTGTTACAGCAACTGCGGAATATTCAAACGAGACCAGCTACAAGAATACCGAAACGGAGAAGACCATCTTCGTCTCGTCCCGCTATCTTTTCCGCCAAGGTCGCATCGACTTTTCTCCACCAGGTTCCGGTTTCGATGATGAAGTGAAGCTAACATCGGGCTTCCTGAACGCAATCAACAATGGCCTTTCGAAGGAGACGCCGACAGACAAACGGGAAGCTCTTTACAGGGTCTTCGAAGAGTACGGTCATGTCTTCCGCACGAGGGTTCAGATTGGCGGCGTCCTCTCTGCCCATACCATGGAGGTGTTCAAACGGAGTGTACGATCTTTATTTCTCTGCGCGAGCGTTAACTTAATAGAACCGCAGGAAACCGAAACTGAAGTAAAGCAAGATGTCAAAGTAGGCCTCGAAGGCGCTGTTAAAGACTGGGGAGGA
The DNA here is from genome assembly GCA_037176845.1 of Paramarasmius palmivorus. Taxonomy (NCBI): domain Eukaryota; kingdom Fungi; phylum Basidiomycota; class Agaricomycetes; order Agaricales; family Marasmiaceae; genus Paramarasmius; species Paramarasmius palmivorus. Next base: position 152,640 of record JAYKXP010000041.1, on the reverse strand, counting down.
GGTGTCGGTGCTGGTCACGGCAACACTGAGGGCACAAGTAAGGATACCCTTGTTCTCACGAAGTTATCTTGTTAACTCATGATACCCAAGTTACAACGAAGGAAGGTCGTACGCTCAACGTCAAGTACATCGTCAACGTACGGGTTCCTATCTAGAAAAGTCCACAGAACCTGACAACTTTCACCTGTAGGGAGGAGACTACACCAAAATTCAAGAAATCGCCCAGTGGATCGCGTCCACTGACAAGTCAGAATGGTGGCGCGATATTGAAGTCTCCGCGGTGGTCTCGGTTATAGATATGCTCCCGAAAGATATCATGGAGACCGTTCGGGATTTAATGAAGCCATTGCTTGGCAGGTAAGTTTGGCGTTCTTGTTGTCGAGTTCAAGAACTCACAGCAGATACAGATGGGTTGATGTCGAGAGGGTACCCAATACTGGTCAATTCCCCAAGGCAATTTACCGGCCAAAGAACGCTATCCCGTCTGGATGGTACTGGCTCGGCCATACCGCCGATCCCGAGAGAACCCTGATTGTGAAACCTACGCTCCCGTTGCTGGCTGGACGTAACCCTGCTACTACCAATGGACACCAAGGGTCAGGTAAGATTATGAACAAATAGATATGAGCTTTCAATTTCTAAATGTGCTTTCCAGGTTTCACAACTCAACCATTCCCGAACTTGCCCCAGTATACGTTCTTTTCCACGTATTTTGAGGAGTTCATCTACAATGTTCCTCCTGGTTCCTTATTGGCTGCTCCTCGGCCTGACTTGTTCAACGAAGGTCGTTGGGATTCGGTGAGTATCAAAGTTGCTCAAGTGGGTAATTTTCAGACTCATTGCCTCTCAAGTACGGAGACTCCATTGCCACGTCTATCTATATTACTGTAAGTGTCTATCTCCTTGTCCCAATGACCTCGCAGCTGACTTCTGTTCAGCGGCCTATTCCACCTTCTGACCCGGCAGACGAGGTCTTCGACTCCCAGCCTGTCATTCCGCGTCAAGCTCCCTGGCACTGACAACCCCCCGAGGCCCCGATGGCTGTTGAAGAAGAATGTTGTCTTGTTCGAACCTTCCGAATATTAAACGCTTGTATCAATACAAAGGAATAACATTTCATTTTTCTCTTATACATATACACTCATGATTCCAAATTACTTGTTCCCAATCCTTTTTACGGCGACAGTTAAGCGCTTGGTGCTTAGCAGCTGAGCTTGCCGCACTGCACGCAGCTGGTACGAATACCATAGTCACAGGTTGCCCCGGTGCTCCCGTTGCACTCGAAGACGTGCCCATTGGTACAGGCTTTGTTGATGGACTCATTGCCGCAGAACTGCCCTTGGACCTTGTTACAAATGCAGCTGGATGGAACGCAGGCCCTCTGAGTTTGAGGTGAGATGACTGGATTTGGTGAGGACGAAGAAAGAAACAGATACTCACAGCGTCCAGTTCACGCTCCTCGAGAGGGGCGGGCCCGGCGACGGTGGCTGCATTACTGGCTACAGCAAGGGTCACGATAGCAGCAAAGACGGCGATGAACTCGAACGAAGAAGGTTAGTATCGACTCTCGTGTTGTCTGAGGTAGACCTGTACCTTCATTTTGCAGAAGACTTGAGAGGCGATTGTAGTAGTAGTGTTTGTAGGCACTGGAGAATACCAGTCGTTCGTAAGTCTTTTATACGCTCAAGTCGAGCAATGGGATACCATTCCGAGAAACTGGGGTGCGCATGTAGAAGCCCAGGTTTGGTCTGGATAACAAACGACCGCTGTCTTGGTAGGTGAGAGTGCCCTGTTCCTGCATCACGCTACCTCGAAGCCAAAGCGTTGACAGACATCGACAGTTGGAATCAAAGGAAATGAGGTAAGTCAAAAACCTCGGCGTAGCTGCGAAAGCCGTCAGCGAAGGGGAATAAATATAAACCATAGCTTGGAATCCCACCAAGAGTTTGGCTGCTGGCAGTACACTCAAAAACTAGTTGAAAACTAGACATAGCCACGAATCGGCTCGAACTTGAACTTGGGCCTTCAATGCAAAGAGCGAGCGAGTCCAAGGAAGACATTTATTAAAGTCGGATGCCGTAGGAAACTGGCATGTTGATGAAGCATCGATGGGGCCTGAAAACCAAATTCATTGTCAAAAGTCCGAATCGCATGGTCACAAGAAGATCCAGGCGTTAACTAGACTGACGGTTCAGTGAAGTTGCGCTGGGCTCAGGCTCATAGGGATATCCATGAACCGACAGTGGCCTATTTCACAGCGATACCGAGTATCGAAGTATTCAGTATTGAATGACTTGAGGTCAGAGGGCGATGCGGCGTGTCCTGAGCGGAGGCTGAGGATTTGTCGACTCTTCTCCGAAGACATCACGCCCAAGCTTTCAGCGTTTTAGCCTTTCCTCCGTGTTGGAGTCGATAATTGAATCTGGAATCGATCTAGAGTAGAGCTGCTCAGTACATGGTGGAAGAAAGAGAAACTTCTCTGTCGGCCCATGTCCCAGCGTCCACCTGCATGCGCATCCGAAGGACTACACTGCACTAATCTAACCACCTGATACATGTTCACATACGCGAAGAAGTACCTGCCTCAGGCATTTTCGTCTTCGTAGCCGCCGCCAAAGTGGCCTTGTGGGTGGTGGACGTCGTGAAGAACGTCAACAGGCGGACATCCGGCGATTCACCCGGCTGGACCGGCACTTTGAGGCTTGAGCTTGCTGCTGGATCCTTTTGACTACTTCCACCACATGATGCGAGCTTGCTCAACCGGTTCGCCCAACCGCTGATACTGAAGGTTATATGTCTCTAGGGAAGAAAGGGTGAACAGGAAATGGGATTGGTTAGTTCCACTCTATATAGTTGAAGGTCCGGCTCATCGACGAAAAATAACAGGTTCATGTCAGTCACTTTCCACAACGTTTGGAAGCAAGTCGAACAGCCGGAAGTCTTTCACGTCTCCGATATTATTCTCTGTCAACTCCCTACCTGATTCAGAAAACTAGGTCGCAGTCTCGGGTCAGGTCCAGGTCTTGGTTTCACTTCCCGAACTGAAACCTCTTCGCAACTCTCATAAATCGCTGCCCCAGAAGCTTCGTGTTGGTTCACAACCTTGACCTTCAACTACAACCATCATTAGGACACATTGCTCGCATCACCACTCGTATCCAGACAGCTACATGTCTTTCGACTCAGAGCACTTCCAATCGACCTCCGCTGTCACTCTCGAGCAACTATCACCATTTTCACCCACATTACCTACTCTCATGAACGTTACAAATACCCCGCAAACAATCAAGCCGCCCTCAGGGGCGGCTATTCCCCTTCCACCTTCCCATTCATATCAACGAGCTTGCCCTGGCTCGTTTGGCGAACGCAGAGGCTACACCTACGTTATCACATTCGAGGCGACCAAACCAATCGGTCAAGTTGCGGTTATAAAGGGACATCTAGAGCCTAGAGCAAGCTCTTTACCACGTAGGACCCGAAAGAAGGTTCTTGCACCTACAGTCGTAGTGAACAGGGGTTTTGACTTGTTCGTACAACCTTCTTCAGAAAGTACATCTTCAGACGACTCGGACGACGATGACGTCTAAGTATTACCTTGTATTGTAACCATTTCACTGTACCACCGGGCAATCACACCAATTTTCAGGTCTTTTAAGATCCGTGTGCAAATCAGCTACATAGTATATGTTTACACAAGGGCCAGCCGCGCATGATGATCTCAGACTGTTGCTTCAGGTTTCTGAGGCTTGAAGCTTGAGGATTTGCGTCATCAGCGCATTCTGAAGAGGTAGCCGAGAGGTAGCCCCATGTCTTTATTCGCTTCCGTTCGCTCACCAAATTGCAAACAGTCTTGTGCTTGGCCAATAAAGACTGAGTTTAGCCTAAGGATTCTAGTGGAAGCTTCTACACAAAGATTGGAGCAGTTCTTGGTTGCTATACTGAAGTGTACAGAGAATTGCATACTATGCTTCGTCTACACCATGTTCTGCACCATCGCCATCTCGTGTTTCGTATTTGGATGAAACCTCATATCGACGGTTTTCGAGTATCCTACTAGGGAAACAATAGCAGCCGCAGCACTATCGATATCCAGAAAATCCACGTATCCTGTCCCAGTATCCGGATCGAAACGGGTGTCGGAAACGATACCGATTTGAGAGAAATCACTTCTGAACTTCTCAGGTGCCAGGGTTGTCCGAGAATGCGCCTTTGGACTAAGAGCTATGGTTCGCGATATGCCTAGCTCTCGAGCTAGCCATCGGTGTGGTTTGGCCGATAGGCAGAACTCGGTCTCCATGGATTCAACCCAGGCCGTAAACGGGTCACCGACAACTCTCGACAAATGACGCAGACGATCAATGAATAGGCTGGTATCGCGAGCTGTGGAGAATACCAGAGGAAAGCTGTGTGCTCCTTTGGGACAAAATGCATGTCGTACACGGGCTCGTAAGGGTATAATAAATCCAAAAACTTTGGGCTTTTTAGGTCGCGCAAGTTGGTGAGCTGAACAGTCCTTGAGGGGCTGTGAAAGCATCTGACTGCATGACGCTTGAGAGATGCAAGGCGGCGAGGATGAAGGTTGAATATTGAGCGGCATTCTTGTGGGAATGTTCAGCAACGACTGACTCAAACCACGACCACGATCACGTCGAGACTCAAGTCGAGGGTGAGATGATCAACAGACATCCATTATTGAGTTCGCGGAGGCGATAATGAAGAGGTCAATGAAACCCTTGGAGCGGGGTGAGTATTGTTTCTATGCCTTTTACATTTGTTATTCATACATGAATGTCAGCTATGGACGACTCTGACGACCTTTCGACGGCCAATCGCTGCATATCCTTGGCTATTCCTACTTGCCAAAGCTCGCTACACGCAATACGTGTACCTACGTGGATTCCGCTCCGGAGGTTTTGTGACTGGGACACCCAACCTACACCCGACGATTACCCATGCACTGAAAACATCACTATCGTTCATCGACATCTCTGAGTCTCAAACGCAGAGCTTCAAACATGCTTATCTCTATCCTTGGTACTGTGAACGAACCTTTGCTGGTGGGAAGAAACGGCCGCAGACCATAGTAGTGAATAGGTTCGGCTAGATATATGGGGAGTCCACCTCGAAATTCCTCAATCCATCCGGCGGGTCGTAAGCCTTATTCTTCACAGTTATGGCCTTTTGAGAGCTGACGGTTCGGATAGCAGTGTCTAGTAACCTCCAAGAGCATTGATACATCCCTTGGTCTACTCAGAACCCAAGTGATACCAATCTACGATGGCCTTGGTAAGGTACCTCCGGGTACCTCCGATTCCCAAACCAACTTGAATACCATCTTTGCGGCGCTACTTCCATCATTTTGATGTGTATCTTCGCTATCACGACCCTTTTATTATGACAATCAAGAGGGACCGACAACCCTGTCCTCTTCCTGACTATCATGTCCTCATCACCCACAAGCTCCCTTACCTTGGCACGACTATCCTCGCCGATCTCTTTCTCGTCTGGGCTCTCAAAACTGTCATTCAACTCATCAGAGCCCTGCGCGATCCGGCTATCAGATCAAGCCCGGGTCGCGGTATTCTGTTGTACAACCCCTTTGGTGGTCTATCGTTGGCAACAGATAGGTGGTCGCCCATGAAATGGCGGTTCCATGACTATCACGATATGTTCAATCGTGCGTTTGTTGCCGTGTTGAGTCCTGACTTAGTCCACCAGACTACGGTAGCACGATTCTCAGCTTTGTCATGCTATGAAGCGGAGAACCTGTATATCGGATTGGAGAGATGGTGACGCTATCAAGACTATAGCGAATAAGAGGGATGTGTTAATTTCGGGAAGGACATGAATGCCGTACGTCGTTCCTTGGTTGTTTGATTCACGATGTAATCGTGCATTAATACTGCGCCGCTGCACAATCGTATCTATCCAAAACGTTGGAACTTAACGAAACACTACATTCGAAGATATACTTGACATTTTTCGTTTGATAGAAGTATGGTCCAATACATCACAAAACACCACTACAATCTATATACTGTGTCCGACTTTTTTTTTTTTTTGTTTAATCAAAGTATTCTACACCCTCCAACTCATCAAAGAAACATAAACGGGAATTGAGTACAAAAATGCGAATGGACATCGATGGTGTGCATTCAAATTGGCCGGAAATGCTAGGAGGTGCAACATGAGCGACTTGCCCAAATGAGTGTTACTGCATCCCTACTTACCCTAAGTGCTTTTCTCGAGGACATTGACGGTTATAGTCCCGAGAGCGCCACCGTCATAGTTGGCACCCTGATGCTCAACCATCCACTTGGAGTTGGAGCCGCTAACGGTCCAACTGTTGGCCTTGCTGCCCCAAGGGCATTCCCAGTAAAAGTGACGAATAGTGCGGTCACCGTCATTGGGATCAACGAGATCGAAAGATCCCTCAGTGCCAGAGGCTGCGTCCTCGCGACCACAGGAGTTGATCTGAATCTGCTCGTCGGGCCCAATGACCTTGTTATTGAACTGGCTCGTGGAGAGCTCTTCGTCCTTGTTGCCTGAAGGTGGGAGGAATGAGTGCCTGTTTGCATAGAGAAAAAACGCGACCTTACCATCAGCATAAAGCTTACCCCAGCTGAGGCCCAAGTTCTTGATCTTGCAACTGCCAGTGCCAACGTTGTGAATGATGATGGTAACCCATTGAGCGTAGGCCATGATTGTCGAAGAGCAGAAGAGTTAGTTTTCAATCGAGTGCGAGTGTTGATTATGACTGCCCATAATCGAGCCTTTTATACCTTTTTCTATTGTATCGGCAAGCTATTACGAGTCAATAAAATTTGGGATGAGGTCCCCGTATCTGAGCGATTGTGGGCCCATGTGATTGACCATCTCTACTTTTGGCTACACAAGTACCACGACGGCGTTCTTTTAGCACTCGGGGTCAAGTCCCTGGATGAAGAGACCATAATTTGCGAATAGAAGCGTCACGACGCTCGTTCATTACAATTGAAGCTGGAGCGATGAATGAGGGCCCGAACAAGACTAGGAAGAGAAATAATAATAATAAAGGTATGCCAGGTCCCATCTCTTTACCAACTTGTCGGATAACTTCGATGCCATTGAACAAAGCAGGTTTTAGCAATATATTTGATACGCTTCAACCGTCTCTTTAGAAGGTGACGGCAATAGAAAGATGACCCGTAACGGTACTATCCGCTAAGTGCTGGAGGCCTTACTGATTCCTTGTATCGGACGTTTCCAGGACCATTATCATGAGAATTGTACAGAAAGAGAGATTACAGCATCACGCACCACAGTCCACCCGGGTCGCGAAGAGTCGTTTGTTGAACTTGGAGAAGATCATGACCGAGAAGTCAAAGCTAGTTTCGGTCCGCATTCCACCTTGTACATCTTGATCTGATCCCAATAGCGCATGCTCAGCTGTGTGTCTTCCTTGCATATTGTCTTGCTTATGAGGGGTGGGGTGTAATCGCTTTGGCTTTTAGAAAGTTTGACACGTCGGGAAACTGAGTTGTTGCCAACTTGCTGGCAGTTGCTGAAGAGATCAGGGGTTAACCCAGTGCTTAGTCCTTGAGGAAAGTTCTAGATATTATAAGTACATCTTGGCCCTAAGATTAGGCTCGTACCTTTTGCGCACCTTCTTATCTTCAAGTTTTATCATCGAGCTGCTACAGGCCTTGTTCGGGTTCTGAGGGTGACTGGCGAAGAGAACGGTCAAATATAGGGCTAATTTGGGAGGCTTCGTTTCTGGAGGAGAATGTTAACGTACCAGTACACGCTAGTACACGGCAGTTGGCAATGGCGGAGATACGCCAGTGTGACAACGTGACAGAGAGTAACAAGCTGGCATCACGTTCTTCCATCATCCACCATTGTCGGAGGCGACGTTCTCCCTGATTATCTTACTGAATCCACATTCATCTTACGGAGACTTCTCGGGTGATACATTCATATTTGAAGGGTTGAAGAATCGAGTGTTCAAGAGATACTCGTCAGGGCCCTGTTTCGAAGGTGAGTCTTCCCAAAAATACCTAGTTGACCATGATTCTCATTTCAATAGAAGGCTAGAAAGTGCCTAAGCTTCTGCTCGGAAACGAACTTGAACCACCCCAAAGGCATGTGGATATGAAGAAACGTTCGCAACAATTATCATCAAATCTGAGATCTAAATGACGGTTCTGCATTCTTGGTCCGTATCGGTGACGAAGAACAATTACGCCCCAACCCCAATCCATCGTGATAAGATACAATGAACTCAACCTTACCTCGGAACCTTGCCTCTACCCAAGTGTGCCGTTGCTCGCCCTTGATCTTCTCAACCTTGCGCTGACACATTTGTCTAGTCCGTCGACGTGGGCGACTTGACGGACTCTGATGGTCCAGTTACTGTCCAGTCTATCGAATCGGTCATTTAGGAGGCTGCTCTGCATTTCATAGATGAGCACTTCTGCAGTATGCTTTCATATGCCCCAGTCTCTGTTGCCTTGTTCACAGATCTCAGAAACCATCGGCTAAGCCTAAAATCAAGAAGATGGCCTCGTCAACGGACGGCGACACACTGAACAATGTGAACAATGACCCAGTCAAGAGAAACAAACTGGTAACTCTCGTCACTCCGAACATGTAAATTATCTCGCTCATCTCTACCTGGTAGATCGACAACAATCTCCTGAAAGGAATCGTCATGACTCAAGATGGTCCACAACCCAGTAGTCGAGAGCTGATTGTGCGACCTAACACCTTGCGGACCGTCATCGACAATCGCACCACCATTGACGCGACCACCGTTGAAGCCGAATTCACCCAGACACTCATGGAATCCAACTATACCTGAGTCTGGCAAGGTTTCTACACCCTAGTCAGTGCCTGCCACCTGCGGGAGCTCACATACTGACTAGTAACCCAACAGTGTAACTGGGAGCTCAGAATACTCAGAGAGTTCAAGCTACAAAAAAACACTGAAAACGAAAAGACCATTCTCATGTCGTCAAGGTACATGTTTCCGCAAAGTCGAATTGACTTCGGCGTTCTAGGCTCTGGCTTCGCAGATTATGTTCAGCTTAGCACTGACTTCATGAACGCAATCAACGCTGCGTTGACCAAGCCAACACCTCCCGAGAAGCGTGAAGCGCTGTACAATGTGTTTCAAGAGTTTGGCCAGGTTTTCCGTGGCAAGGTCAGATTAGAGGTGTTCTCTCTGCACACACGATGGTCACCTTTTCCAGGAGTGTACGTTCAAACTTGGCTGTTCATGTTCCAGTTCATACTCATTGTTATTCTCACAGGAAAACGAAAGTGAGGTAAAGCAAGATATCAAAGTCTCACTTGAAGGCGCTGTGAACGGATGGGGCGGTGGTGCATCAGCTGCACACGGTCAGTCTCTCGTTCACCACTGTCCGCAATCTCTTGAAGCCATTGCTCGACAAGTTGGTGAAGTCCCGCTCTCGTTTCGTTCCGTTTAACGCTAATGTATACTTTTGAACAGGTTCTGGACACTAGCCAGTACCCCAAAGCCATCTATCGTCCCAAGGACGCTATTCCCGCCGGATGGTGTTGGCTCAGCCATAGCGCTGACGTTTCCCAGGCACAGATCGTCAAGCCCACCTTTGCGCTTAAGGCGAGTCGCAATCCTGTTACGACTACTGGTCATGAAAGTTCAAGTCGATCTTGTGTCGCATTCCAGAGTAAGAGGTCAATAAGAATTCTGGAGAGCGTTGTGGGATGCAGCGGGATGAGTGTTGTTTCTATGCCTTCTACATCTGTTAATTATGAATGAACGTCAGCTATGGACGACTCTGACGACCTTTCTGTGGCCAATCGCTGCAAACAGAATATCCTTGGCTATTCCTACTTCCTGAAACTCGCTACGCGCTATACATGTACCTACGCGGATTCCGCTCCGGAGGTTTTGTGACCGGGACACCCAACCTGCACCCAAGGATGCCTCGTTTACTGAAAACATCACCATTGTTCCTCGACATCTTCGAAAAGCAGAGTTACAAACATGCTTATTTCGCATCTCCATCCTTGGTATTGTGAGCGAACTTTGCTGGTGGGAAGAAACGGCCGCAGACCATAGTGGTGGATAGGTTCGGCTAGATATATTGGGAGTCTATCTCGAAATTCCTCAGTCCATCCGGCGAGTCGTAAGCCTTATTCTTCACATTTATGTCCTTTTGAGAGCTGACTGTTCGGATAGTAGTGTCTAGTAACTTCCAAGAGCATTGATACATCCCTCAGTCCACTCAGAGCCCAAGCGACGCTGATACCAATCTACGCCGGCCTTGGTAAGGTACCTCCGGGTACATCCGATCCCCAAACCAACTTGAATACCATCTTTGCGGCGCTACTTCCATCATTTTGATGTGTATCTTCGCTATCACGACCCTTTTATTATGACAATCAAGAGGGACCGACAGCCTTGTCCTCTTCCTGACCATCATGTCCTCATCACCCACAAGCTCCCTTACCTTCACGACTGTCTTCGCTGGTCTCTTTCTCGTCTGGGCTCTCAAAACTGTCATTCAACTCATCAGAGCCCTGCGCGATCCGGCTATCAGATCAAGCCCAGGTCGCGGTGTTCTGTTGTACAACCCCTTTGGTGGTCTATCGTTGGCAACAGATAGGTGGTCGCCCATGAAATGGCGGTTCCATGACTATCACGATATGTTCAATCGTGCGTTTGTTGCCTATTTCTTCGTGTTGTGTTCTGACTTTCTCTGCCAGTCTATGCTCACTACGGGAGCACGATCCTGAGCTCCGTCGTGCTATGGAGCGGAGAACGTGTTTATTGGATTGGAGATGGCGACGCTATCAAGACTATAGCGAACAAGAGGGATGTTTTCGGGAAGGACATGAATGCTGTACGTCCTTTGCTCTTTCTCCAATCAAAACGCTGACACGAAGGTGGTAATCAAAGTACGAGCCGGTGTTGAACATCTGGGGCTCGAGCATCATTACGACAGAAGGCGCCGAGTGGAAAGCCCACAAGGGGATCGTGAAGACGGCTTTTAATGAGGTGTGCGCCCAGCTTGCTCTTTTGTCCTTTAGCTTATGCTGACATGATATCGTCAAGGCCAACAATGCCCTGGTATGGAAAGAAACGTCTCGAATCATGTCGGAATGGGTGACTGCCAAAGAGAAGGAAAAAGCGGGCGAATTCGTTGACGTGGATCTCCTCAGTGATATGACAGTTGTGGGTACTTTTCTCTCTGCGCGCATACCATCCACTAAACAGTCCAAAAGATTGCGATGCAAGTTATACAAGCGGCCGCATTCGGAAGACGTCCATCGTGGGCAGAATCTTCGTCGAAATTAGGCCATGACACTGGCAAACTCATGCCTTTTGAAGAATCCCTTTCAGCATCCGCCGATAACCTCATACAACGCTCGCTCACTCCGAACTGGGTGATTGACATAGCGGAGAAAGTCGACATTCCGCAGCTGAAGATGATTCGGCAATCTTTCAAGAATATTGAGGCTCATATGATGGACTTGGTTCGGCTTGCCAGGGTATGGGTCGATCAAGGCGAAGGCAGTGAGGAGAAGAGGCTAGATGCAGCGCTGTTGAGGAATCTGGTAGAAGCGAATAGTAAGGAGGATGGAAAGAAGCTCAATGACGGAGAGCTATTGACCAATACATTTGTGAGTTGCTACTTTCATTCCCCATCTTCATACTGAGAAACTACTCCGGTAGATATTTCTCGTTGCCGGTCATGGTTCGTGGTTCTCGTCATCATTCGTGGTGTCAGTCTCACTGGTGTTACAGAAACTAGTGCCCACTCGCTGTGCTTCATGGTCGCATTTTTGGCCATTTACCCTGATATTCAGCGGAAGGTGCGGGAGGAGGTGCTCAGTGTGGCGAACGGGGACGATAGCTCATTGGTAAGTAAGCGAGCTAGACCTCCTTCAATGCTCGATGAATCTCATGCACATCCATCCATCTAGGATTACAAAGACATGTCGAAATTAATCTATACCACCGCTGTGTTCCACGAATCGAGTAGACTCTGCACAATCACTCCCCGGTTCGGTCGCGTAGCGCTGTCAGACACCATTCTCCGAGGCAAGCGGTTCAAGCCTGGCTTTGAGGATTACGAAGAATTCCCTGTACATATCAAGCGTGGCTCGCAGGTTATCATGGATCTCAGCTCAGTGCACATGAATCGTAGGTCGACCCTTCGTCTAGTCTTGCGTGCCGCTCACAACGAAATGCTAGCTCTCCATTGGGGGTCAGATGTCGATGAATTCAAGCCAGAGCGTTTCATAGATACGGATACCTATCGTTGGCCAAGAGATGCCTGTACGTCTCTTTGTTCTACTCTAGCAAACTGTTTACTGAACCCCTGCTAGTCGTAGCGTTCTCGGCAGGTCCTCGAAGTTGCATCGGCAGAACGTTTGCTACGACGGAAGTCTTGTGTATTGTGGCAAATCTCGTGAAGGAGTATGACATTTTACCACCGGCGGACTTAAGGGGCAAGTCTTTTGAGGAGCAGAAGAGTATCACGGAGTGGAAGACTTGGATAACTACAACGCCTTCGAATGCGAGGGTATCGTTGCGACGGAGAACAAGGTCTTGTTGAATCAAGATACCCAGCTCTTGTGTTAAAACGTGTATTCCTGGTCGGGATAGGTGACTAGATATTTCACAGTTTTGTATAGAGTATCCCATCTCGCAGAGACTACCGAGGTTTACGGATTACGGGGTTACCGTTACTTATGAATGGTCTGCGCTTCTATTGACCTAATCCCTTCGTTTTGCATTCGTACATACGCTTTATGCGATTTTGATAACCACCTTCCCCACATGAGTCTGTGATTCCAGATATTCGTATGCCTTGATAGTATCCTCGAAAGAGAACACCTTATCAACGACAGGGCGAGTGACATCCGGGCAGCTGGCAATCAAACGGTTCATCTCTTTGAACCTATATCAATGGATTAGATCATCTTGCGATTCAAACGCGACGAAGATATCTCCCGATACGTACAATTCGACAGATCCAACCTGGATACCTCGGATGCTCAGTCCCTTCGCGATAGCACCAATTATAATACTCGTAACGGTAAGATTAGTATCCTCTTGCTGTGAGCAACAGTCATCGTCTGTTTCCAACAAGCGGAGCGAGAAACTTACTGGATCGAGCACCCCAATGGCATGAATCCATCCTCCGAGTCGGGTGGCCTCGAGTGATTTTCCAAATGTTCCGGGACCACCAACTTCAATTGTGTGATCCACACCGCGTCCTCCAGTGATTTTCATCACTTCTTTCTCCCAGTCAGGGGTCTTTTTATAGTTGATCGTGTGCTTCACTCCGTACTTCTTTCCGAGTGCGAGTTTATCATCGGAAGAAGACGTGAGAATGACATTGGCTCCGATTGCGACGGCGAGTTGGAGCGCGAAGCTGGTATGTCGAGTTGATTAGAAGAGTCGGGTCTACACGATTCGGACAAGCAACAGAAGACATACAAGGATACACCACCTGTGCCTTGGACGAGGATGGTGTCACCTCCTTTAACAGGGATAGGACCATTCAATGCGCTATAGGCCGTAAGGCCAGCGCAAGGTAAGGTAGATGCTTCCTCATAAGATAGATGCTCTGGGATCGCAACAAGGGCCTGTAGAGTCATAGTATAAGTATCCGGTGGAAGCTGATCGAGTAGTTATTGCATAAGAGCGTACGATTTCATGGAACACCTTGTACTGCGTCAACACTCCATCAATGCTACCCCCCAGAGCACTCAGTCTCGAAGCGTGCGTAATATCGCCATAAATATGTTTCGTGGAGAAATTCGAGCACACGCGGTCTCCGACTTTCCATTGCGTTACTTGATTACCCACGGCGAGAATTTCCCCAGCCATGTCCGAGCCAGGAACGAGATAATCTGGTGTCGGAAGGACGTACGTCCCTCGGGAGATCAGAAGATCCCTGAACTATGAGGAGTATCACAGATTGAACAAACTTTCTGTGGAACTCGACATGCCTGGAGAGAAACAGCGTGGATCTTGACGAGGACGTCGAAAGGGTTGAGCTCGGATGGAAGAGTGCTTTCTCTGAACTTGAGGTTGGTGTATGACCCAATCTAGAGGCCGTGCAGGATAGATCAGTGAGAGGTATTCACAACAAGCAGAGGTGCATGACTACTGACCTTGGGATAATAGAGTTCGCGAGTGATATTGGGCAGAGTCGGTGTCATAGTGGGTCTGGTTACCTCTACTACCCCAATGATCACTTCAATTTATAGGATTCATCCTGGCCCCTGGGGATACGCGAAAGCACTAGCGGGAACTCTGAATTAGCGATGTGGCTCGAAAAGTTGAAGAAATTTCCGAATGACGCACTGACATGGGCCGAAAAGGCTCTTGACATGCAATATATGACGCGATGAGCTCGGTCAGCGCTCTCGGAGAAGTTCTGAGTATTATCGAAGTCCTGCCTGGGCTGGGGAATCTGGGGATCTCGGGTCGTTGATGGTTGGATCCAAGCAACGTGGCCTGTGGGAAAAGCCTGAGTCAGCCGCAAATGTGCATGTCAGGACTCAGTCATTCCATCTTGTCACCATCATCGTCAACGACGCTTCAAGCTTCAAGCTTCACATTGGCTTCACACAAGTCTCGACTTAGGAGAATCTCAACACATCAATAAGAGGAAGAATCTTTGTCCTCTTACTCTTATGTGAGGGAAGGAGACATTCATTTGTTTCTGTCTACCCGTCATCTGCATCGTATCGACGGGTATCTAGTGGACAGTAACTGTAGAGCGGGATCAAGACTCTTGCAGAGCTACTCGAAGGCTAGTAATCGTGCCTCCCGAAAGAATGCAGATGGACATTAGGTTCGTACGAGCGCAATGTCTCAGAACGCTAAGCATCAATTAGACACTTCTTTTGGACTAGTAGCATAACAGTTTCATGCCTTCCATTATTACATACATATGCATAATACATTACACTTCACGCAACCTTGATGACAACTTTCCCACGGACATGGGCTTGTTGATTCCTTAACCTTTTCTTTTTGAGGTATTCGTTATGCCTTGATCGTATCCGTCGATAAGAGAACACTTTGTCAATGAACGGTGACGAGTGACAGCTGGGGGACGGACTGGTGTAATCAGCGGATTCATCTCCTTGAACCAGAGCTGTCAAAGGTATTAGCATTTCCCGGATACGAGACAGAAATGAAAGGTCCATCGTACTCTATTCAAACCAGACCCCTAACCAGGATACCTCGGATGTTAAGTCCCTTCACGATGGTACTGAGTACTACGTTTGCGACAGTGAGATTTGCATTCTCTTTCTGCATGCATAGTCATTCCCCACTCTGGCTCGGGATCTGGACAGAAACGGTACAAATACTTTACAGGCTTCGAGCCCACCAATGGCATGAATCCATCCTCCCGATTCGTTGTGACCATCAAGCGACTTGCCGAAAGGTTCCTGGACCACCGACTTCGCACCGCGTGTGGTCTACCACTCTCACGTCCCTTCAGTAATCTGTCATGACTTTCTCTCTCCCAATCAGGCAGTTGCCTCACTGTAATTGGATCGTCTGTACGCTCGCGCCGTAATAACCATACCCGCGGGCTCCAGTTTGTCGTCGGAGCGAGGACGTCAAGACTAGCCGCTGTGGCGCCCAATGCGACGGCGAATTGAAGGCGCGAATCAAAAAACTGGTACCGTTCAAGAATAGCTCGCGGGATGAAGGGAGGAAGTAATTGAAATCTTTACATGGATTACACCGCCAGTGCAGTGAAACAAGGACAATGTCTCGCCTCCTTCACTAGGAACAGGGCCACCCGCGCAGTGCGTTGTAGGCTCGCTAAGCAGCTGCACCAGGTCTATGTGGAGGCTTCTCTCATAG
Source organism: Paramarasmius palmivorus (assembly GCA_037176845.1). Taxonomy (NCBI): domain Eukaryota; kingdom Fungi; phylum Basidiomycota; class Agaricomycetes; order Agaricales; family Marasmiaceae; genus Paramarasmius; species Paramarasmius palmivorus. The sequence continues at coordinate 136,769 of JAYKXP010000041.1, read as the reverse complement.
GATAAATGATCGGGAATCAGCAACAAGGCCTAGTAGTCAAATTGGTTCGTCTTTCGTACTCTTTCCAATCGCGCACACATACCGATGGCTCATGCACGACCTACCTGTTTCTATCGGAAAACTACATTGTTAACTGTAGTCAAAGACTCCGTCAGACACCCCCTCCCCAATGCAGGTTGACACCTCGAAGCCGGCGAAGGATCATCCTCATCAAAAGATGCTCTTCACAGGAGAAGTTAGTTTGCACAAACACGGTCTCCGACTGTTCCTATTTGCAGTGACTAGCTGTTCGCCCACAGCGAGGACATTCTCCGGCCCTATATCCTCAGAACACCAGGGACAGAGGTCAAATTCGGGTGGGTTGGAAGGGGATACGTCCCACGGGAAAATCCAAGAGGTCCTGAACTACGAAGCACATGAGATTGCGAGGCGGATGGTCACGACATGTCGGCCATACCTGAAGAGAAACGGCGTGGATCTTGACGAGGACATCGGAAGGCTGAAGTTCAGAGGGAAGTGTGCTCTCTCTGAACTTAAGATTGTTGTATGACCCAAGCTAGAGTCCACGGAGGGCAGAATGAGAGGCCGTAAAACAGCGAAGCTACACAGGCAACTGACCTTGGGGTAATAGAGTTCGCGGGTGCTTGTAGGCAAGATCGGTGACATAACGGGCTTGTTCACCAATTGTTTTTAGTCCCAATTTATAGAGACCATCCTCGTGAACATGCGGAAGTCTGAATCAGCGATGAGGCTCGAAAAGTTAAAGGAAATTTCGAATGACGCACTCACATGGACCGAGAAAGTTCTTGACTTGAAAGTCCTGATGAGCCCGGCTAACTCGTTAAAAATATGCCGGCTATCGAGAGCCTGAGGTCTTTCGTGGGCTGGAAATGCCCAAAAGGCTTGCATTACATAGAAGGCTCTGGGTTTGCGATGACAGTCAGGTTCAAGCAATGGTACTGTGGGAAAAGTCAGGTGCTACGAGAATCTTCTTGCCTTCACGTAACTGTTGCCTTCATGCCTTTCAAAGCTTCGCTGACACTTGCAACTCCTTGTCGTCGGTATGGGACCGTATGCCGCGTCCGTACTCAGTGCATAGATGATATGAATGTGACCTCGGTCGCTAGTCTTCGAAACGGTGAGTTTTAACTTCATCCTTCCAGCTTCTGCGGCTGAAAATAGACGCAGCAATCTTCAGCAACTACGACAAAATTGACTAGCGGAGAGAACTAGGATGAAACATTGACATATTTGATGGGGTAATCGGTAGAAGGTGGAGTCTCCTAAGCTAGTATCGATGAGAAACATGGTGCTCATTCTTGTTCCAACTAGCAACGTACGATCTTCGGATTAGTGTCAAACAATTGCACTTACTCGCACATCGATACGCCTAGGACGCGCTACGCCAGAATAAAAACCCCTCGATATTGCGTGGCCGTAGCCTGTGATGTGCCGTTGCCGGCCAAAATTCCTTTTTCTTCACCAAGATACCATCTCATCCCCAAAATCCAATATCTTGGTGGATTGACACCCTTGCCTATGATCATGAACGTTCGTGACAATGAATAGCTAAACGGAAGCTTCACCAGGCAATGTCGCCAGCTCACCACGTCATCTTGTTGGTTTTTTTCTACGTGCCTTGGGAAGTGTGGGGTGCCGTGTTGGGGTGATAGAGATATTCACCCCGTGTAAAATCGTAAGGGCGGCATCGGATTCGCTGCGTAACAGCTGTTCAGGTGGCTATACTCAGGTTCGTGTCGAATAGCAATATGATATTGCAGTCACTGATCCCACTTCAGGTCCTGCGCAATGATATTGGCGCTGGCGACCCTATTCAAACCGAGAACCACCAGAGAGTGCGTGCATGACTTCATTTCTACCTAATAATCACTAAAGTGCGCAGAAGTGGTTTTTGACCAGTGTTCCACGAGAACTATGGCCGTAATCAACACCGCTTTTTTGGCAAGAATCTCTGTGACCGGCGGCCTCTTTTACCCGCAAGAAACCCCCATTCAATATTATCGCTGGGGAATACCAGCGAGCTCCACTGCGCTCGAGAACAGGTCTAGATGCGCACAGATTTGCGTACGCTTCTGGCCCATGGTGAATACTATGTCCAATTGATTTGTGAGATGCAATTAATCACGTTCACGAAGATATCGCTGCGGTTGCGGTCATTAAAGAGCAGTACCGATGATTATACAATGTATATAAAAGGAGGCAGCAAACTCAGGACCTTCAATAATCACCCAACATGGCGTTACTCGCCTCTTTTCTTTACGCGCTGCTAGCCTCGTCTTTGGCCCATAATACCAAACAATCGCGGCAGTATACTGGCGTCGCTATCTTGAATCCAAATATGGACGGCTTCATTGAGAAAGTCATATCCTCATGGAACTCTCCCGGGGGTGCTGGTGTTGCAGTCGTCAAGCAACACGAAGATGGATCATGGCAGGTTGAAACAAAGGGCTACGGAATTGCCAATGTAGCAGAACAGAGGAAGATTGATGCTGATTCCTTGTTCTACATTGGGTCAAACAGCAAGGTATGAGTTTGACAAATCATTATTGGGCTTGCCGCTAATCACGACCTTCTCCTGCAGCTCTTGGCAGCTATCGCCGGCGGCTTGCTTGTTGCCAATGAGAGTCTATCACCGCGTATATCATGGGACACAAAGATCGCCGATGTCCTTCCCGAGAGCATCTGGAAACTTCAAGATCCGATGGCCTCTGCAGAAACCACCATAACCGACGCCATGAGCCATCGCACAGGGCTTCCAGACCACGTGTCGTCGTACTCCCGAACAGATACTGTTGAATCAGTTGTAAGTATGGTCTCAGTTCTGGCGAACGGATGTTAATCACTTCTCCAAAGCTCAAGAAAGCACGTCATCTCAAGCCTTCAGCTGGTTTCCGCTCAACTTGGCAATACAACAGCATCATGTACAGTCTTTTGGGTTACCTTCCGGCTGCAACCCTTCCTCAGAAACCAGCCCTGGCAACATATCTTAAGACGCACGTCTTCGATCCCCTTGGGTTAACGTCGGCCACCTTTTCTCTTGCCACCGCCAAAAAGAGCGGGAAGCTGGCAGACCCTACTGCGAGAGAAGGCATCAACAGGACCGAAGACTTGTTCGGGAAGGGTATCACTCGGGTCCTCAGGTATCCAACATGGTTCCAGGAGGATAGTGAAGATGGCGGCTGTACGTTCTCCGTGTACACATTCCACTGTCGAAGCTGACGGGCTGCATTAGTTATAGCTGGGGCAGGTGGCGCTATAATGAGCGTGAAAGACGTGGTATGTGCTTCACCATCTAGATACTTCCTTATCTCAACAATTACATGGTTCACCTTTGAAGGCTAGCTGGCTACAAGTGCTCCTATTAGAAGGACAAAATGCACAGACCGGTGAACAGGTCATCCCTCAGGAAGTTATCCGTAAGGTGTCGTCTGGGATATCGGTCGTACTCGCCGAACCGTCAGTATATGTCAATCCTGACCATTCAGACCTACTGATACATTGAATAGACAATATCCTGAAATGTCGAATGTGGTATACGGTGGTGGTCTATCAAGAGCATCCTACCGCGGAAACGGTACGTTCACGGACCAAGCTTTGCTCTTGATCGCACACCAATCATTTTTATTTCAGATGTGATCGAACACAACGGCGGTCTCCCTGGTAAGAAATCCCTTGACCGTTGACACCACTGGCATCTCACTTGAGCATTACAACAGGCTATTTTACCCGCATCACTCGCCTACCCAACTCAAAACTTGGTGTTGCCGTTCTGACCAACGACGACAATTACGGTGACTTTATCATGGAAATTATCAAATGGCGTATCATCGATGAGGCTCTCGGACTCGAACCTATTGACTGGGACTCGCGGTATGCCCTTCAATACCTCGACCTATTGTCCGCTTCTCACCTGACGCTGCAGAATGAGGGCCATGGTCAAAGAAACATACCAGAGCCAGATCTCCGCTGGTGAGGCCCGTCCCAGTAATCCGACACCCCCTCCCGTACCTTTCGAGCAACTTTCTGGGCTGTATCGGAATCTGGGATATGGCGATTTCGAGTTGTGCTATGTATCAGCTCCACCTTCAGACTCCGAATCAGAGTCTTGCAGAAAGTTGCGCGAGGATCAGCCTGTGATGCTACCTGACGCTGTTAGGAAAGACATCCCTACCTTTCTCGCTCGGTGGGACAGGTTTTGGTACTCCTACGTCAAGCTCGAGTACATTGATGGAGCGTTGTTCTCTTTCCAAGCATTGGAGAGTCAGGTATGTCCGTTTGTTGTATCTTCTCATCGCCCAGACTTACGGCACTCTAGCCCACAAATGACACTTCAAAGCCATATTGGACATACAACTTTGAGGAAGTGGCGTCTGCAGCAGAATTTGCCGTGGAAGATGGAAAGATTGGATTTGGTATGATTGGTGGATTCTGGAGCGCTGGTCCCGGTGTCGAGGATCCTGTTGGAGGTAGCGCTATGGAAAGATCAGAGGTTTGGTTCGAGAAGATTTGAACCTTGGTAGAAACCTTTGTAGTACTAGGTGGTAATTTTGGCGAGTCAAGCCGTAGACTATGTCGGAACAAGGGCCATACAACTTAGTCTCATTCCTATTTGTACATACATCTAAGCAACTTTGACAACAACCTTCCCTACGTGAGCCTGTGATTCAAGGTATTCATATGCCTTGACAGTATCCTCGAAAGAAAACACCTTATCAACAACCGGACGAGTGGCATCTGGACGAGCAGCGAGCAGGCGATTCATCTCATTGAACCTTCACCAGTGAATTAGTGTCATCTCTGCTATCAATGAACATTGTACGTACAGCTCAACAGATCCAACGTGGATACCTCGAATGTTGAGTCCCTTCAGGATAGCACTGACAATAACGCCTGTCGCAGTGAGATTACTATCTCCTTGCTGTGCGCAATAGTCGTTACGAATTTCAAGGTCAAGAACAACGAAGAGCTCACCAAATCCAAAGCACCAATGGTATGAATAGTTCCTCCAAGCCGAGTGGTCTCAAGCGACTTGCCAAACGTTCCAGGACCACCAATCTCAATAGTATGATCTACACCGCGCCCTCCAGTAATCCCCATCACCTCCTTCTCCCAATCGGGAGTCTTCTTGTAGTTGATTGTGTGCTTCGCTCCGTACTTCCTCGCGAGTGCCAATTTGTTGTCGGAAGAGGACGTGAGGATGACGGTGGCTCCGATTGTAACGGCGAATTGTAGTGCAAAGCTAGTACCGGCATACGTCGATCAGTCTGGTTAATGCGTTTCGGCAGATAAGGAGACGTACATGGACACACCACCGGTACCTTGAACAAGGACAGTGTCGCCTCCTTTCACAGGCACGGGGCCTCTCATCGCATTGTAAGCTGTAAGGCCAGCACAAGGTAAAGTGGAGGCTTCCTCGTAGGATAGATGTTCTGGGATCGCAACAAGAACCTGAGTAATCGTGGTGCTCAGTCAAAGCCCGTTAAGGAATCGCCGTGAACGCACATTTTCTTGAAACACCTTGTACTGCGTTAAAACTCCGTGAACGCCCCCTCCCAGTGCACTCAATCTCGCCTCATGCGTGAGCTCGCCATAGATATGTTTCGTTAGGAAATTCGCGCAAACGCGATCTCCGGTTTTCCATTGTGTTACTTGGTCACCCACGGCGAGAACCTCTCCGGCCATATCAGAACCAGGAACAAGGTTTTCGGGTGTTGGAATGCTATACAATCCTTGCGAGATCAAAAGGTCTCTGGACTAGAGGAGAATCAGATGCAAAGCCTATTCATTGGAATCCTGCCTACCTGGAGAGAAACAGCGTGAATTTTGACCAGAACATCGGATGACTTGAGCTCAGAAGGTAGTGCACTTTCTCTGAACTCAAGATTGGTGTACGATCCAATCTATGGTTGGCGTAGAATAGATTAACGGCTGCTGTAGCCTGGAAGAGTAGACGAGCCTTGCCTTGGGATAGTATAGTTCGCGCGTACTGGTGGGCAGGTTTGATGTCATACTGGAAAACGATTTGTTCCTCCTAGTCGGATGGCCATTTCCAATTTATATCGCTCTTAGCGGAAGCTCTGAAGAGTCTGAATCAGCGGCCGCGAAGAACAACCATTGACGCGCTGTTCGTACCTGGCGAAAGCTTGGGTAAAAAAGCTATCTTTGCATGTGTTCATCGATATATTGAAGAACTGGCCCAGAGCTCGTCAGGTGTTGTTGGTGTCTGCAATCGGGTCGAAGAGACTGACGCGCTGAAACTTGGAACCGTTTTTAAGCCCTTAGGGCCTTAATAGTCCACCCAACGACTAACTGAGGATGTCACGTAGATCCTAGTAGCAAGTAAGGCCACGAGAGCAAGAGTAAAAACACAACGCCAACGTGAGCTACAGGTGAAGGATTTTAAGCTGGTGGAAGGGAGCAGAGTTGTAGCAACCTCGGTCCGGTCTGGTGGAAATTGCCGGAACCGGCCGAACTTGTCCGAACACCAGAATCTCTCTTCACCACGGTCAACATCAACATCTCCCATACACGCTGGTACCTTCAAGTTCAAGGCCTGGACGAAGCTCTGGTTGGGTCAAGACCGTACGAGCTCACACAACATCAGTGACGCACCAGAAGGCATAGTACATGAGTGCATATGTGTGCCTGTGTGCCTGTCGTTCATTGAATTGACGTTCAAAAGGACACACCTAGTTCGTCGAGATGTCACTATAGTCGGAGCAGGGTCGAAGAGTGGCATCATCTGTCAGCGGGCTTGCGAGCAATTGAGTTGGCATATCACCTCATATCACTTAAAGAAGGGGGTCATCTCATGCGCTTTTTCTTCACGCACCGGTGCCTCATCTATGGCGCACGGCACTCAACGCGCCGCTATCCTAAACCCCGACATAGACAGCTTCATTGAGGACATCATCTCCTCGTGGAACTCTCCGGGGGGTGTCGGCGTCGCAGTCGTTAAGCAGCATGAGGACGGGTCATGGCAGGTTGAAACGAAGGGCTATGGGATAGGCAACGTAGCGGAACAGAAGAAGTTGGATGTGGATTCCTTGTTTTATATCGGGTCTAATTCAAAGGTGTGTTAATCGGACAATTCATCCTACAACTCATAGTCTCGAACGGATGTTATCCTGCAGGCCTTTACAACTATCGCAAGCGGCTTGCTTGTCTCCGACAAAAGCATATCGCCCCGTATAACCTGGGACACGAAGATCGCCGATATCCTTCCCGAGAACGTTTGGAAGCTTCAAGATCCAATAGCCTATGCAGAAACCACCATCACCGATGTGATGAGCCATCGTACGGGACTTCCTAGTCATGAATCCTCATACTCCCGGTCGGATACTACTGAGTCAGTTGTAAGTGCTCTCTCAAATGTTACTAGCGCAAGCTAATCCTTCGTGGAAGCTTAAAAGAACTCGACACCTGAAACCGTCAACAGGCTTTCGCTCGAACTGGCAGTACAACAACATCTTGTATGTGATGTTGGGTTACCTTCCAACTGCTATCCTTCCGCAAAAACCAACATTGGCAGAATATGTCAAGGAACGCATCTTTGATCCCCTTGGGTTAACGTCTGCCACCTATTCCCTTGCCACTGCAAAGCAAAGCGGAAAACTGGCAGATCCTACCGCACGAGAAGGTATCAACAAGACAGAAGATCCTTTTGGGAAGGGCATAACTCGGGTGCTGAGGTATGCTACGTGGTTTCAAGAAGATGGAGGCTGTACGTTCTTGTCTTATCAGTCCACTCAATAGTGCTAACGAGCTGCTTCAGATATATCTGGCGCAGGTGGTGCTATAATGAGTGTGAAAGATGCGGCACGTACCTGTTGACTATTTACACGCTTTAACCTCAGTGCTAATGTTCCATTCTCCAGGCTACTTGGCTCCAAGTGCTGTTATTAGAAGGAAAACACCCGCAGACCGGCGAACAGGTTATCCCTCAAGAAGTTGTTCGCAAGGTGTCATCTGCAATTTCAGTTGTCTCGCCTGAACCGTCAGTCTCTGCCAATCCTTACTGCTCATATTACTGAGGGATCCAATAGATTATATCCTGAAACGTCGAATGTCGTTTATGGCGGAGGATTAACAAGATCATCCTATCGTGGCCATGGTGAGTTTATTGGTTCGTCTTTACTCCGGCTCATGTACCAAACTTGTTTATCACAGATATCATTGGACACGGGGGTGGCCTTCCTGGTGAGCTCACCGGTTGTCTTTCCGTTTCACTCTAACGAGAGAACTCTGAATAGGCCACAAGTCATCCATTGTTCGTCTACCCAACGATAAAGTTGGCGTTGCCATCTTCTCAAATGACGACAATTACGGCGCATCCTTCGTAGAAATCATCAAATGGCGTATCATTGATAAAGTTCTCGGACTGGAGCCGATTGACTGGGATTCAAGGTATGCTCTTGATCTAAAGATGGGCCGCTCTGATTCTCACCTGTCACCCTATAGAACGAGAGCTTATTTTAAAGCGAGGTACCAGAACCCGAACTCGAACGAAAAGCCCCGTTCCAGCAGCCCGGCTCCTCCTCCCGTACCTTTCGAACAACTTGCTGGGTTGTATCATCATCCAGGATACGGCGATCTCGAACTCTGCTATATATCAGGCCCACCTTCAGACTCTGAATCGGAGGCTTCCAGAAAGCTGCGCGAAGAACAACCCTTGATACTGCCCGACGCTATTAAGAAAGACGTACCTACCTTGCTCGCTCGCTGGGATCGGTTCTGGTACTCTCATATCAAGCTGGAGCATGTTGATGGTGCAGTGTTCTCCTTCCAAGCTCTGGATAGTCAGGTATGCCCATTCATCTTTGCCTTGCTATCACCGATACTTACCTCGCACCCTAGCCAACGAATGATGCCTCGAAACCGTATTGGACGTATAGAGTAGAAGTCAACTCTGTAGCAGAGTTTGCCGTACAAGACGGGAAGGTTGGATTCGGTATGATGGATGGGTTCTGGGGTGCTGGGCCTGGAGTTGAGAGCCCAGTCGGAGATAGTGTCCTGGAAAGAGCGGAGGTTTGGTTTGAAAAGATATGAATCATGTCAGAGCCTATATACACCTGCCAATTATCGAGGAGACAGCACCTCGACAACCTCTACACAATACCTAAGCGGTGGGATGGTGATGTAGTACATGAAGTGGTCAAAGTTGACCTGGTTCACTGTTGTAATCGTGACTGTTCCTGTCAGTAACACCTGCTAGTCCAATTGCATGTACGTTACGTAGAAATACAAGGCAATATACAAGTTACAATAGTTACTTCTTTCCTCAGACGATAGCGTCCACAATCTCAACTACAGCGTATAAATAAACCAAGCACTTTTATCCCCAAGATCCGATCTTTCCTCATCTCTGTTCACCACCCGCCTCTTCACCGCCTTCTTCCAATTCTGCCTCATCAAATACCACAAATTCCCCACAGCACCCAACGCCATACATCCCGCAAACACCAACAACGTAACCGTCGCGCTCGTATACCTCGGCGGCTCACTCAAACTCCCCAAAAGCCAGGTAGCCAGCACTCCACCCGCATTGGACGTGATTCCCGCAATGGCAATCGCTGTAGCTCTCCTCGTCTGAGGTGTAGCATTATTAGATGTCCACGCAGCAAGCGTCGGTCCAGCGGTATACGCGCCAGAAACTGAGAAGAATAGTGAGGCGTATTGAATGGGATGACTATGCGACCCAAGGAAGATGGAGAATCCGATGAGAGCAAGGGTTGCTGAGAAGATAATCATGAGACCTCTACAGCGATACTTGTCAGAGACAAATGCGCCTGTGAGGGAAACAATGAATCCGGCCGCGAATGGGGGAACGGTCATTAGCTGAGCTTTTACGGCAGTGTAGCCCAGAGATTCAACAATATTTGGCATGAAGCTATTGGGTTCAAGGAGTTAGCCACCGCAAAGAGAACTAGAACTGCACGGGTACGTACTATGCAAGCGAATACGATATAGTCCCACTCGTAAAGTAGCTCAACAACAAGAACCACACTTGGGGGAGCATAAATGCCTGTCGTACTTCTCGCCATGTAAAGTGATCTTCGTCCTTATGAGCTTCGTCTTCCCGAAGCTTCGCAGCGACATACTCCTTCTCTTCCGTATTGAAGAACCACGCCCCATCGATATCACGAGGAAGAACCATGTACGATAACAACCCAAAGAAGACGGTAACGAGTCCTTCAAGGATGAATATCCATGACCAGCCACTACGGTTGGCGATACCATCCATACGGATGATTCCATATGCAAGGACGCCGGAGAATGCACCGGATAGAGAAGCTGAAGAGAAGAATGCTGCGACGCTGGTTGTTGGTTTAGAGGGAGTAAAACAAAAGGGCAAGTCACAGCTTACCGAAGGTTCATCTTGTAACGCGGATAAAAGTATGACAAGTACAGCGTAAGCCCAGGGAACAACCCGCCTTCGAAGAACCCGATGAAAAACCGGCATGCAAGGAGCGAGGCGTAGGTATCGACGAAACCTTGACAGATCGTTGCTATCCCCCAGAGAGACAACATGGTTGGTAGCATGTAATTCGGACCGACAGCCTGTTTCGTGGTCAGCTAAAAACGAGTAGAACGTGCTTGTAATGTACCTTGAACACCCAGTTGGAGGGCAGCTCGGTAGCGATGTAAGGAATATAGGTCACTGTGAGCGCGATGCTGTATTCGTGGTCGGTCATCTTCAAGTCGCTTTGTAGACCAGCAATGCGCGCATTGCCTATATTCGTTCGATCCTAGAGTTTGCGTTCAATGTGAGCGTGTGCCGTGTGTACTTAAGTACGTGCACTAGCAGATGACTCACCAAGAACGCTAAAAGGTAAAACATTGCAGTGAGTGGGAGCACGAACTTGTCGAGCTTCTTCCAAACCCGCTTGTCCAGCACTGGACAATAGGTCACCACTGGCACAACTTCAAGTTGCAGGTCGCCGCGTTTCTCGTCTGAGTGGGTGTCTGACATGGTATAACGAGTTCCACCCCGTCATCTGCAAATTTATAGGCTTTCTTCAGAGGTCGTAAAAGCTTGTACTAGACACTAGCATTCATCAGGTACAATTCTGGTGTAGAGAGAAACAATTCACTCACCAAGTTGGATGGATAACACCGGTGCATCGTGGATTGATTAATATTGATTTGGGGGAGATATACACTTGAGCTCTACTCGTTTCTTCCGCATTCTATGGATAGAACACCAAGAGCCAAGAATACTCTCGTCCGCACAGCTGTCCGGCGCCCGGAATGTATAGTACTAGTTTCGTGTACAAACATTCAAGATCGGGAATTGGTAGCGTATAGAGTGTTTTCGCTAATGTCCACTCTCAGGCATATCCGTGCAAAGAGTAGTTGAAATTTCGGTACATTTCCCGCTGAACAGGTGTCTTCTATTTCGTCTGTTTGTAGCAATCATGTTATCGCAAACCTATAAACGTATCCGCATGTCAGTCCAGTTATGTATGTTTTTCACGGCCAGGGAAGTAAACGCACAAATTCAACATTCTCCACTGCTAGCTTACCCCCCTCGACGTCTACCACCCATAGTCCATACCTCCTTCATGAGACCAGCTAAAACGGTATGTTTCCAGCTAAATGTCTTCTGTATTCGCGTCTTTATACATCGGACCAGCCTCCAGGGTTAAAAAGGCGTCTTCTTTTTCGTCTGTTACCGCGAGCCTGTAAACGTATCCTACATGGTCAGTCAAGTTGTGTATCTCACATCTAAAGGAGAAGGAGTATACGCACGAATGTACTGCAAGCCTAGCTGTACCACTATTATCACCACTCCCTGATAAGTACCTCCTTCATGAACCCGCCAAAATGCGACGCATGTCCACTCCTGGGCAAATTCGTGCAAGTTGGATATGGAGCTTGTAGTCTCGAGGTTCAAGCTTCAAGAGCCGTAGAGTTTTCGGTGTTTCTAGCTAGATATGCCTTCTATGTCCTCGTCTGTCCGCAAGCGTATACATCAGACTTCAGCCCAGCCCAGGAAGAATATGTTACGCACAAATGTACCCTTTTAACATCTAGCCCCACTCGCATCTAGTATTGACCAAAGTACCTCGAAGGTCTCGCGAGGGAAGAAAGAGGCTGGTGATCGTGATGGTAAGAAACAAGAGGCCGAAAACGACAAGCCGGGCGCTTATATATTTTTCTCGACAATCAAAAAGCTTTCGATACTCTACAACAAGATCCAACAATTACAAAAAGAAGAAACACACGAAAGAAAAAAAGAGAATCGACTACTACTAGTGTACATTGCCCATCGATCCGCTCAAAGTCCCCCAGCGAGACCGGCAAGATCACCAACCGTGCTGCCAACTCCACCCGCGATACCACCAGCCGCGTTGACAATTCCTCCAGCGATACCACCAGCCGCACTGGAAATTCCACACACGAGACCACCAGCAGTATCACCAAGTCCACCAATCAGACCTCCGGCTGTTCCAACCAGATCTCCAGCCGCATTGGCAACTCCGCCTGCGAGACCACCTGCAGCACCAGTAAGACCACCGGCGAGACCACCTGCAGCACCAAGCGCACCGCCAGCAAGACCACCAGCAGCACCAAGTGCACCACCAGCAAGTGCACCTGCAGCACCAAACGCACCGTCAACGATATCCCTGCTGCTAACTGTACCAGTCAACCCCTGCGCGGGCAAGAACGACGGCTGACAGCTCCCTGCTATGGAGCGTACGTTTAGCGTTTGATAAGACGAAGAGGAAGAAGGGAAAACTTACCGTTACGATAAACGATTTCACCACTGCTGCAGGTACTCCTTGGGAGAGGGAGAGGCGAAGCAGAGACGAGAAGGGCGAGTGCAAAAGTGAAGATGAGAGAGAGCTTGTACATTGTAAATTGGATTGATGTATGTGAACTCGGAAAGATGTCTGAAGACTGGAGAACAGCAGCGTTCATTGTGAGGTTTATATACCTCATTTTCGAACGCTGCGATTGGCGGGTCTTGCTAGTCGTTCAACGTTCAGCGCTCGACGCTAGGGCCTGGGTAAAACGAGAGATGTACGATCCCAAGATGTGGTAGCAGGCCAGACTTGGGGCCTGATCATGTTCATTCTAATTTCTGCGCTATATCGCGAAAGACAGATTAGGGCGCAAGGCACGAAGAGTACAGCGTTGAACGTACCGCGTGAGATGGCTTTGTTCTCATTGCAAATGTCCACAACTATGAACTTGCTCCGCCTTAGACAATTGGAAATTGGAATATGGGCAACGATCGACGAGTATCCCTAGCCTAGCTCTAAATCACTATCCGACTCGGACATCACACACCCAGCAAGAATGAAAAAATAGCGATTTCGACCCGAATAACTCGATTCTGCGAACCTGTTAATCATGGTATGAAAGATACTAGTAAAACGTTGAACGTACGGCTTCATCACAAACATCTACGAACCCGTTCAGCCCTTGACTTGGCTATAATCAACGTCCGACTCGGATATTTGACCCGGTTCAAGTCGTACTCGGACTTGAAAGCGATATCCAGAACGGAGAGAGCTTTGCGAGATGGCAAGATCCGAGAATGCTGAGCTGGTCATGGTTCTCGTTTTCCCGCAACTAAACGTAGTCAGACTTTAATCTCCTCCGGGAGAAGGAATGTGTTACGCACGACTGTACCCCTCTCCTATCCCAACTAGTCAAGGTGAGCCCAGGTGGGCTCGATGATGGTAAGATCTGCGCGAAAGAAGGTATGTTAATCATGTAAAACATTGAACGTTGAACGTACCTTGGCATGATCTCTTCATTTTCACATCAGACAACACACCCAGAAAATAGCGATTTTGTGGCTAAAGCGCTAAAGTCGCACTTGAAAGAACAAAGAGACGAAGCTTGGAAGCTTCTGCGAGATACTGAGCTCGTCGTGTCCGCAAGCCCTTGGGTTTAAGCTTTAAACGTAACCATAGACATGTCAGATTTTCGTCTCCTCCGAGAAAAGAAACGTTACGCACCACCTGTATCCTCTCAACGTTCAACATCTACTCCAACTCTCGCCGAGAGCCAGCGAATGACAGTAAGACCTGGGCAAAAGACATGTTAATCACGGTATAAAGAGTAGGACTAATAAAACGTTGAACCTACAGCTTCCTTGCCACACCTACGAACCCCGCTCAGCCCTATAATCACCATCCAAGTCAAACCATCACGCAAGCAAGACGAGACGATTTTGAGGCTAAGGTCGTACTTGAAAGAACGGAGAGCCTGGATTTTTGTGCGAGATATTGAGCTAACCATGACACGATGACTTGAAGCTTGAACGTTTGAACTATCACTGTTCGAGCTCGGTATGATCTGTCCGCAACTAAACGTAGTCAGATTTTCGTCTCCTCCGAGAAAAGGGGAAAAGAAACGTTACGCACAGGTCGCTACCCTTCTCAACGTTCAACGTCTACCCCAACTCCGAGTCTCACCAAGCATAAGTCCAGGTGGGCATGACGACGATAATAAGATCTGCGCGAAAGACATGTTAATCACGGTACGAGTAGAACGTTGAACACGAACCCGCTCAGCCCTATAATCAACCACCCTAGCATGGATTTCAAACCCCTGCCTTTCCCAAAAGAGAGGCTAAAGTCGTACTTGAAGGAACGGAGAGGCTGGAAATTTCTGCAAGATACGAGAATGTTTCAAGAGCACCTTTCGCTCCTGCGAGCGTAAGGCCTCTACAGCGGAAAATGGAGGAACAAGCCGGGTACAGGGGTTTCTCTGTTTCGTCTGTCTGACCGCCGAACCTGTAAACGCATCCACACGTCAGTCGCGTTCAAGTTGCGTATCCCACAAACGAGAAGGGGTAAACGCACGAATTGACCGTTGCTATACATCCTCTTACCCCCAACTCCTGCCCAAAAGATGTAACGCGAGACAAATCCGTCTCGTCAAACCCGGAACCGTTGATGCCTTCTACAGGATTCATGCCTATATGTCGTGGTCAGTCCTGCGACTGAGGCCCGAGGGAGTGAACGCACCGTTACTGTACATCCTCGGAGTCCACCCCTCTCCCCCATCATCCTACCCAATAGTAGACGTTCCATCCGTGCAAGTTAAAGCTCTTAATCTCGGGATGCTATGTCTTCGTCTATCCGCACTCAAGCCCTAAACGTAAGGTTAGTCAGAGTTTAGTCTCCTCCGAGAAAAGCCTAAGGAACGTACTACGCACGATATCTCTTTCATTATCAACATCTACCCAAACCCCACCCAATACCCAAAGCCAGTTGGCGTAAAACCTCACATCTAGCCCAAATCCTGCGTTTCGACACCGAAAACCAGAACCCGCCATTCCGCGGCGAGCGAGGGAAGAAAGATGTTGTGTTGATGGTGGTGGTCGTGGTAAAAGAAGAAAAGAAGCAAAAAGCCAAAAACACGAGGCGCTTATCAAGAATCACGATCTTCGAATTACACGCGTTTTACAATTGGTTACTTTACATACATACAACAGTCCTTTGAAGAAAACACACGAGAGAATAGTGTACATTCATTGTCCATCATCCGCCGTCCGTAGGTCAAAGCCCCAACCCCTTCCCTCCAGTCAACCCACCCCCAATTCCTCCAGTCAAACCAGTATTAGTGTTGGTGTTCGCACCCGCGCCGCCAGTAAGGCTGTTAGCAGTGTTCGCCACGCCTCCAGTTCCGCCGGTGAGGCTGTTAGCGGTATTCGCCACACCTCCGGTTCCACCAGTGAGACTGTTAGCAGTATTCGCCACACCTCCAGATCCGCCAGTGAGGCTGTTAGCCGTGTTAGTCAATCCCGAACCACCAGTAAGGCTTCCAGCAGTGTTTGTAAGACCTGCAGCGGTGTTACCCAACCCTCCGCCGGTAAGTCCCCCAGTCAAACCTCCAAGCCCACCACCAGTGAGTCCACCGGTCAGACCGGTCAACCCAGAACCTCCTCCAGTTAAACCCGCCACAGCTGGGGAAGCACCCCCACCAGTACCACCAAGGCCCGAAAGAGGCAAAGTCGAACGTTGACAATTCCCCGTGTTTACGTTGATGAATCCACCTACCGACACACATCAGCTGCCGCACAAAGAAGCAAAGGAGAAGGGAGGCGTACTTTGTTGATTATCGTTATAACAACAATAAACATCCCCGGATGAACTGTTGGCATATTATTAGCAAGGGAAAAGCGGAGGAAGAGAGGAAACACACCAATCATCACCCAAAACGCAATTCAACAATCCACCGTTACAGCACACTGCTTTACCGCCGGAGCTGCATACGCTCGTACTCCGTTTTTCTAGGAGAGGCGAAGCGGAAACGAGAGCGGCGAGGGTGAGGGTAGAGATGAGAGAAAGGGTGAGTTTGTACATCGTGTGTTGAGACTGGGGGATGGAGGATAGTAGCGTTCGTTGGGTGGTTTATATACCATGTTTTCGAATGCAGAAGACGTCATGAAAATGCAGGCATGTCTTGCGGTTCAATCATCGTCGGTAGAATTTGAAGCTGAGACGGGAGCGTAGAGGCTCTACATCGTAGACTCTGGCTCCTGACTTTCATTCTGCGCGATAAACGCCTGCATATCGTGCAAGAGAGTACTAATTTTAACTTTTGAGTCAATCAGGGTACTACGAGTCAAATGCACGAAGAACGTACCATACGGCGTAGACCACTTGAGAACCAGCGATTTGGAACAGCATCAGTGACGACTTTGACATTGCTAGCTCCTGATCCAACACTCGACATCGACTCCCAACAACCCCCGCTTTAATGTATCTTTCATGCAAACGCTTCGAGCGACGCTCAGATATCCAGAAGCTTGAGAGATACCCGCATGACGAGACGAGCTGGACGTGGTGATGGTAAAAGAGAAAGAGAGACAAGGCGCTTATCATTTGTCGACTACCCGCATGACGAGACGAGCTGGACGTGGTGGTGGTAAAGAAGAGAGAAAGACAAGGCGCTTATCATTTGTCGACTCATCATTCAATAGTTTACATGTTCACGACAGAATACAAAGAGAAAGAATACAAAAAAACACTCAAAACGCTATCGTACATTCGTCCATTCCATTCACTTCGCCTTAAAGCCTAGCCAATCCTCCCAATCCCGGAACGCCAGATCCTCCACTCAAACCTTCCAAAGCTCCCGATTCTCCTGACCCAGAGCCTCCCAAAACACCACCAAGTTCTCCCGTCAAACTGCCGGTCGAACTTTGTCCGCCCGTTAGACCTTCTAAACCTCCTGAACCCTTTCCTCCACCGGTCAATCCTCCCAAAGCTCCAGTCAAACCACCCAATCCACCAGCTGGGTCTCTCCGAGTGAACTCTGGTACTTCCGCACCCAAGCCTTCGGGTACGTTGGAACCTTCAGCGTGACCTTCGAGACCTCCAAGACCGGAACCTTCACCGGCACCACCAGTCAAACTACCCAAACCGCTCAACCCAGCGCCTCCACTACCCAAAACACCAGTCAAGCCGCCCAAAACTCCGGCCAAGCCTCCCTCACCGCCTAACTCAGGGATCAACCCCCTCTTCGTCTCCACCGCACTATCCAACGACAAAAACGCCTGATGACAATTCCCTTTATCCACATTGACAATACCACCTGTAATCACCGTATTAGCCCCGAATCAAGAAGCGAATAAAGGGCGAAAGCGCACCTTGAACGTTATCCCCAAAACAACAATACACATCCCCCGTCGAACTGTAGACGCAGACGTCGATTCAATAACAGTAAGGAACACGAGCGAAAGGAACGTACCACTCATCGCTTAAACTTAAAACACACCCCAACACCCCACCAGAACAACACACCATTCTCCCGCCTGTGCTACAGATAGACGTGTCGTCGCGTTTGGGGAGAGGCGAACCGAGAGCGCCGACAAGGAGGGTTGGGACAAGGAGGATGCAGAGAGAGAGCATTTTGCTTTGCGTTGTTTTGTGTGTGAGGGGAGTGCAGGTTGTTGGGAGTGTTATATACCCCATTTTCAAGCTCCCCTACTTCTACGTTCAAGTGGGCGTTCTTCTTTGTAGAATCGAGGGTGTAGCTTGGGTGTAGGTGACATCCTAGACGAGACGGTGGAGAAGGTTGGATTCCTGCGAGACATAGTTAGAACCCTTCTATCGAAAACCAGTACCAACGTAAAGCTCACCAATTGCGAGACCCCCACTCAATTCCTAACCTAACATTTCGGCTCCTAACCAACACAGGACGATATTTTCATCCTTTCGTGGAGCTTCCCCGACGTCTTTGGTGCTTGGGTGCTGAGAAACAGGGTATCGACATCCTTTCGCGGATCATATTCTTCGTCGTCTCTCGAGGTCTGTGGTGCTGTTAGGGTACCGAACCTTTGAGATGGAACATCGATATTGAACGCACCAGTGACCACGTCTCCTTCTCCTATCTGACCCCCGAAATTCCTAACCTTGAACACCAAACATTCCGAGTCTTAGACAGAGTGAAGCCAACGATATCGATTCCGAAGCCAAGATCATGGTGGTCGTCGTCGAAGGAAAAAGAGCAAATGGTTCGATAATCGATTACAAATTAGCGCCAACGAGCAACTAGGTCAACCAAAAATCTGGACGTTCAGGGGATTGAACCCTGGACCTTATACATAAACTCATCCATCTGTCATGGAATGCAAAGCATACGCGCTACCACTGCGCTAAACGCCCTTGAAATCGACTCTTCACTTCCACGCACCCGAGGTGATAGTGTGTTTTCCTATAAGTCTCTTCGATAGATTGCACTCGAGAAACGGTGAGAAACAGAGTTCCTGATGGCTGAATGGTTCTAACCACGTTGGTCGGAACAGTATCGACTAGCGAAAAAGATGTTCAAGAATCAACGACCTGAGCCTCCAAACCTCTAGCTGCTGGTCCTGCGTTTGTCGAGATCCTCGGCGGTGCTGTAACTTGAGATCTTGAGAAGCCGCCCTGGGATTTCATGTCAGGCTGTATACGCGATAGAACGATAATAACCTGTAGTCGAAATGTCGAAGGAGTTTGATACGAGCGTTGAGGTGAGCAGAGTGAAAAAGTGATGCTAGTGGTGAAGCCTTACCTCAGGGTTTCGAGGAGCCTTTTGTCTTTCCTTCGTCGTAGTACCGACTTCAAGATCGGGTTCAAGTTTCTCTCTGGCGAACATCTCGCTTGGAGAGGACGGAGGACATGACGG
This sequence comes from Paramarasmius palmivorus, assembly GCA_037176845.1. Taxonomy (NCBI): domain Eukaryota; kingdom Fungi; phylum Basidiomycota; class Agaricomycetes; order Agaricales; family Marasmiaceae; genus Paramarasmius; species Paramarasmius palmivorus. The sequence continues at coordinate 117,611 of JAYKXP010000041.1, read as the reverse complement.
AGCTGGAAAGATGTCGGGGGTTTTGTCTCTTCTGAGGCCTGAGATGACGCGCCGTGACCTGACAATGCGTATCAATGCCAAATCTAAATGGTACCAGTCAGAACAAGGTATCGACTTGCGAAGGAAAGGACGAAAAGGCACCACCACTGGCAACTCACCGGCTCCTCCAGGTTGGTCTGCGTTTGTACATCCGTTTTCGTCGATACTTGACCTGAGCCTCGACTGCTAGTTTTACGTTTATCGAGTTCTTTCTCTTGAGATCTTGAGAAGCCGCCCTGGGATTTCATGTCAGGTTGTATACGCGGTAGAATGATAAGAATAGCCTGTTGGCGATGTCGGAATGTTGCAATTGGAAGAGTTTGCCAACTGCCCGAGAACAGTGAGCAGAGTGGAAAGGTGGTGCTAGTGAAAGCTCACCTCGGCTTGAAGAGTCTTTTTTGCTTTTCTTCTTCAAGATCGGGTTCGAGTTTCTGTCGAGCGAGCATCTCGCTGGATGAGAACGGAGGACGTGACGGGGCTGGAAAGACGTCTTGTTTCGTTCTCGGACTGACAAGTTTGAAGTTGTGCAAGATGACGCTCCGTGAAAATGTTACAAATGGTACCGGTCAAAACAGGGTGTCGACTTGGTAAAGAAAGAACGCAAACGCACCACGTTCGCCTTATCTCGAGTTCAAATCTCTCCTCCAACACAAATCTAACGCTTTTGAGACCCAAGCCTTTCATATATCCCGTGGTTTTGTCCCATGTTAGAGCTTTGAATGGTGGTCGTGGTTACATCCACAGTCGACCGTCGGCGATACGAGTTCAAAATCGGCCCCTTTCGTATCAGTTTGGGTGTATTAGAACTCGAAGGGAACGAATAAAGCATGGATGATGGGAGTTTTGCGAGATGGTGCCATTGTGGTGGTGGTCGTCCAACGTCAAGATGCTTAACGCTTAGCGCCCAATTGACAATCAAGGCCGCGCAATGCCAACTCAATCTCTACAACTTCAAGGAAGACGATGTGTACAATCGACGCTTTACAACAAGGTGGGCCGTTTAAACTTTATACCATACAAACAATAAGAGTTCCCAAAACGCTCTTCAAGTCCATTGAACAAATCCAAAGCTCACATCCCCAAAAACCCCCTACACCCAAAAACACCCAACGCGAGCACAACTCCCACCAAGAACAACGCAACAGAACATAGACACAGAATAACCGGCATCCCAGGATGAACGCACACGCCTCCGAATCGAAGGGTAACATGCCCCTGCCCCGGGCCTTCAACGTCGCAAGTCCGCTTAACGCTCCCAACAGAAAACAAGACAAGCGTATTATAGCATCCAGCACACGCTGTAACCGCCAACGCAACATGGAACACGCTCCGAACGGAAGCGGAAGTCTCGGTGCGAGTGAGTATGATGTAACAGGTTGAGAGGATCGTCTGGTTGAGAACTAGGAATATGAATGGACGTTGGACCGCGTGGATTAAATAATGGACGTGTGGTATTCCTGGGCGTTGTTTAGGGCTTGATAGGGAAGAAGAGTGGTAAGCGAGTCACCTTCTAGTTTTCGTTCTAGCTTTGCAATGCGGCATGGTAGAATTGGATCGCCGTTGCTGGGAGTGATGAGCGTGGAGGCTTCGAAAGGAGAGGTTTGCGGTTCTGGGATATCAATAGAGATCATGGTGGTACAACTGTAAGCTCTGTAATGGCGAATAGGGGTCTATACTGTCGTATTCACAGTCTCGTCGTCATTATGTCTTAAGCGCCCAGATCAAGCATGCGAAACCTTGTGTATAGAATCGACGATACAATATGGTAGGCTGTATCGTGACATACAATGATAGTGTTTATACGATACAAGGCGTTCCCCAAAACCCTCTTCCAGGTCCAAGCCCAACAAATCTAAACCTCAACGCCGCTCCTCACTGTCAGACTCACACACCCCAGGCCGAAACCACCTCTCGATATCCCAAAACGCCCAACACAAGCACACCGCCCACAACGAACACCACAAGACCATACAAAAACAGAATAGCCGACAACCCAGGATGAATCAACACATCCCACCAGCCTTCCCGCCTTTCATGATTCGCACAAGTCCGCCTAGTACGATCCCTATGCCGGGTTTTGTTGGACAAAATTTGTCGTAATAAATCCGGGACAGGGCAGGGCCAACCTGGATAGCCCCGACCGGGGTAGGATTATCCAGATCCGTCCATGGATGAGCCATTGTCATCCAGGCTTTCCCTTGGAACGTCACGGTCCGCCACGCGACACGTCAGGACGAACCAAGAGACCGAAGCTATTTCTTGTGAACAATTTCAGGGACCGCTCATGACCGACCCTCGGATCGCCTGCGGACCATCCTCGACATCTCCATGGGCAAGTCATGGACGATCCTGGACGGTCCAGGATCACCCTGAATTCGTTACCTGTCACGCGGTGTTCGGGGTCTCGATCTCGGACATAACCTACCGTACCTGCGCTTTAACCAATTTCACAGTCTTGGATTAGACGACTTGAGTAGCGTAGTATGAGAATATATTTATTTGATATGCGTCATCGTAAGCGAAGCCCTCCAAAAAAAAGAGAAATTGAGAAAAACACCACAAATGCGGCCCAAAGCGCACATATCTCGGTGGATATCACGGCCAGTACAACATATCACTCTTCCGGTACAAGAAATCAAACACTCCCGACAACGCTACACTCGTCTTCGCCTCACAATCGACTCATAACCTCTACGCTCAGATCCTCGACTATCGGCTTGATGATGTCCAGCCACCCGTTCGCGTTCGGAATTTCAAAGATTTCAATGTGGCGACGTTTACCTGAGCGGCGCGTCAACCAAATTGAATCGGGAAACGAAACAAACTCACATTTGGAACAGTCTTTAGGGATCCTGCTATATCCCAATGACTCTAAGGCCAGATGTACGGCTCTTTCTGCGCCATGTCATCAGTTTTTTTACCAATGAGCCAAGGTCCATGTACTTACCAATTCTGTGACAATATGGCACTTGGACTACATCCATATACCACAGTTGAGGGTGTTCATCACACTCGGACCACTCATCCCGCCGTATTTCAACCCCTCTACTCGTTCTGCCCACTTTATAGAGATGTATCCCTGTCCCATCTAAAATCTTAAAGCAGTAGATATTTCCTCCTTTATCTGCCTCTGAAATCGGTTTCTCCAAAGTCCTGATGAGTTTTTCTGTGTAATCTGACATTGAAACACCTCAAAAGACCTTCAATAAGTGTGGAAGAAGGATTTCAGGATGAGGAAGAGATGAACTAGGCTGGTTGCCGAGGTGATGGCGGGACATGCGCCGCCGACGCCGCCGGCAACGAGCAACGGGCGCCTGTTCCCGACATGTGATGTGGCCACTCATTTACATGTGACACGAAACGTGTTTGCGAGCGAGACCAGACGGTCGGGAACGCGCCAAATGATTTCGAGATGCTTAACCCGCTTTTATCACGATATGTAGCATTCCAGAGGACCGAAATTTTCATCGAAGTCGGGCATTGCGCCAAATTACGTGACTCGAACCATTCAGATGTGCCCGAGGCGCGTAGTCAGCCACCAGTGCGTGTTTCGAACAACGCGAGTCTCCTGGTGACACGCCGGAGGGTGTTAAAACGTTCAAGAACAGTCTAAAATCGCATGGTAACCCGTCAACGTGTTTGCAGGACGTGTCCGAACATGAGAGCAACATACCGTGCTACGAGGCGAGTGAATATCAATGATATGTCACAGTGTGATTTGTGATACGATCCTAGTATTCTAACTTATCAGCTAGTTTCATCGACATATTAGGAGACAAAGAGCCACATACCAGTGCGTGTTTCGAAGTGAGCCAACCTGTTAATGATGTGCCAGAGATATATTCACCACAGTAGGTAAAATGTGATACTAGGATATGTTCGCATGTCAGCGATTTTACTGGACGCGTATTATGCAACAAGTAACATACCTCGGCGTCTCAAAGCGTGGTTTTCTGCTAGTTTCCTACTAACGTACATGCTCATTATTGGCGTTCGTGCGTTCGTGAACTATACGTATCTTTACTCGCGAACTCTTTGTAGGTAGTTTAAGGTCGTTTCGGACCAGAGTGAAACCCTTTCCTTATCGGGAAAGGCGGTCTGGCAAGATGGCCCTGCACAGCCACATCCGCTCTTAACTCCAATACCTCAAACCGTACGAAAATCATTACAATGAAGGTTCCCTATCCTTGAATTCCAGAGATACGGATAAACACTTGTATGTTAAAATTTCACTGTCTACATATCAACCTGCTATTCCTCCCACTCCTCATCGGTAGACTCCTCATTGGTACACTGTTCATATTGCACACTATCATCCCTTGGAAGATCCTCGTATTCGTTGAAGAGATCCCTGTGTTAACTAATTAGCATTTCGACCCCGGGGCAATGTCTCTTTGGCTCCACCTACACAACGAGTTCTCCGAGCCTTTCCTCAAATCTCACCAGTGCTATGTCTACACGGCGATCATACACCGCCAACACAGGACCAAGCCAGGGCCTCTCCTTGAAGGCCAACTCATACATTTCGTCCGTTAAATAATCATTCAACGCCCACAGGTTATCTGCAGTCTGCGCTACGCCGAATAATGTGTATGGGGCTCCCCAGCCTCTCATACGACGCTCAAAGACAGCGGCCGTGCCATTATTTGGCGTGGTGTTCGGAATGAATGTGGTCACGTCCAACCTTCCACCTGCTTCGTCAAGTTCGACTATGCGAGGTTCACTATCCACACCACAGAATATACCTCTTCTGGTGGTCTGTCTAGGCTTCAGCACCGGAATAGCACGACATATTTGAAACGTCAACGTACCGGTCGTGGAGCACGTCGAACGTGTACCGGTCGTGCATGTGGTACTCGTTCTCTTCCTCTATCTGAGCTCAAAGGAGTCGGCAACGATGTCCGTGGGCGGAGTTGAAGAGGCATGAGATACAGATATCGGGAAAGGGGATCAATGTGGGAATGCAAGTGGAAGTTCATCTTCAAGAAATGACCCCAGAACCCCCCAACTTGTATACCCGTATTTGCTCCCCCCCTCTCATATAAATTCCCCGAAAAGCAACCCCAGCCTTTTCACAGTCACTCAATCATCCACTGCAAGGATGATCATACCTGACTTTGTTTCGGCAGTTACCCGTCAAACTTTAGACCTCTCGTCTTACTCGTGAGTGATTCACTCACCCAATAATCTCTGCAACATACTAAATCTCACCTCCAGTCGTCCCAGTCCCACCATCTGTGATATCAGACCCACTCTCGTCTTCTACGCATACTCCGACGACATTGACATGTTCGATGAAGACTTACGTCTTCTAAATCGTCGAATCCATAAATTCCTCAAAGGATCAGGGTCTTTCTCTACCCCTTGGCGTCCCACTGGTCTCCAAGCCATGGACTCCGAAAAATACGCTCGTCGGAGCCTCTTTCAAATTGCCGCGTTTCCCGATCAACAAACACTTTTGTTTCCTTTAACGGTGAGCACCCTTGCACGTCGCAAAGATTGTCCGCAGACTAAACGTACCTAATTCCCAGATTGATGTCTCCTTTACCGATATTGCCTACCAAGAGGCGCGAATCAGCTTTCCTTTGGACTTGGCAACCGGCCAGCGTCACATGGCCCTTGTATTTGACAAGGAAGTGTCTGGAGTAATTCTGGACCAGATGTTCTTCAATGATTGGTTCATGGCTGAACTTGCCAACGCTGTGCGGAACTATGACCCTGAAGAGATAGAGATATCATTAGATTTTTGAGTTTGAAATTATTTACATTGATACCGAAATTGTCACCCACATGATATCGTATATCCTGATCCAAGATTCACCACTACTTGGCACGCGAGATTTGTCAAAGCGTCGTTCACAGCTACTGGATGTCCCTAACAGGGTCTTGCTAAAGACATGTGTTTCTTATCAATAAGCTCTTACCGTCAATCCCAATTTCTCCACTGGTAGCTTCTCCGGTTTCAAGGGTCGTTGCCGGCGATTTTGCAGTGGTCAGCAAACCCAGGGATTAGTCTCTCATCCTTGACATTCGCGTTCACCACCTTCCGGGATATCCCCATCCCTTTGAAGCATTCCCGTAGCGGGATCGGGACTATTTATACTTCTCATTCCCTGCGGCCAAACCAGACACCTCTTCGATGGATTCCTCAGGACGCCGAGAATGTCAGAGGGCCTCATGTCTTTGCAACTCCTTTTCTCCCGGGTATGATTCTCGACGCCCACAATCGGTATCCGTTCTCCTCTGGTGATTGCGTATGACTGCATGCTGAAATTTTGAAACCAGCTTATCTGTGCCAACTGTGGACACGATGTCTATGAGCATATCGATGTCGCACCAGAAAAGTTGCTCACCTTGGAGTCGCGTAACTGCCAGCACTTTTTTGGCCAGGTTGTCACCTTCTTTGACCTTGTATATTGTTTATGCTCACTGTTGAGACTAGGGTGACCAATGTGCCTGTGGTGCTCCTCTGTCACAGCACGTGCCAACTATTGCAGCGGTTCATCTTCCCAAACTCCGCCGAACGATGCCCCCAGACTCCCAGGCGTCTCACAATCCACAGCCATGGGGTCTCCAGTCATATATCAAGCATGGTATAACCCAATAGCTAGTGATATATCACAGATGGCAATCTCCAAGTCCAATATTGTGGGTATTGGCAGGCTATGGGTGACATATAGTGTCTCAAAAAGGCTCCACAATGACTTGAACCCAGAACTGAGAAGAAATTTGTCATATACAAGGAGGCGCGGACACCACTAGACTACAAGGTAGTTGTATATCAAGTTTCTATACTCTAGTTGATCCCCAAGCAGTGTCTCAATCCCATTAAAAAGCGTAAGAGATTCGAACGCCGGACATTGAGCGACCTTAGTCAGCAGAAAGCCAGCCCACGCCACGGTACCACTACGTCAAACTTCCATGCAGGTCTTCAAGAACACGTAAGATACGATGTGATGTCCAAAACATTCCTCAGTATCCCAGCTACATACGACATTCTCTGTACAATGGCATCTTCAGTTGCATGGCCTAACCTTCCCAATCATCTGCATAAACAGTCTCATCATCTTGCTCACCCGTATCCATAGTACCGAACTCTTCGTTGTCGTGCTCCCAATCCTCCGCATCACCCGTATCCATATTACCAAAGTCTTCGTCCGAGCAATCCCAATCCTCCGCATGAGCTGAATCGTTGTTCCAGGCTGATCCTTCATCGTCCGAAAGATCTTGAACCGGCACAGGATACATGCTATCTTGATCTGTCTCAGAAAGATCATCATCCGAGAACTCGACCCGGGAATCCTCTTCGTTCACGCCCTGTTCGTCTTGCGTCACCACCCCATAACCAACATCCTCGCCGTCCTCGCCATCCTCCATCTCCTCATCACCCTCAGCACGATTTCTGTCTTCCTGCACTGCCAGGCTTGCACGGACCAGTGCCTCCTCCGCCTTTGCCTTTCGTTCCTGCTCTTCGGCCACTTCCTGTGCAGCCTGTTCGACCTCAGCATCATAGAAGGCAGCAGACCAAAGCCTCATAAAATGGTCCTTCAATTCACGCTGTACTGCTGCCTGGCCCAGCGCAAATACTCGCCTCCCCTCTTCCTCTGCTGAACGACCCATGTTGGCATCTGCTCGTGATACCCACTCCTTGGCCATCCACTCCAGATAAGCTAGCACTCTTCTCATTTCCTCTCTTAACCACAGTACCTCCTCCGTGGCCCGATTAGCTCTGGCACGACTCTTACACCACTCGGAACGAAGAATCTCGTTCTCATTCTCGTCTGCGCCATCGTTGAGGTCAATCTTGCCCCCAGAGTGCCAGATCCATGAATAACTCTTGCGAGTCTCGCCGGTGCCATGTTCGGTGCGATGATTCCACTCAGTGCGGTCGATGGTAAGCAGGTCCTCTGCTCGAATCGGCATCTCTTCTTCATTGACAACCTTGCCCATGTCATGTTCTTCGGCTTCATCTTCTTCATTCGTTCCTCGACGCCCCGGGCCCTGGCGAACGCTGGCTGGATCACGATAGCTGCGAACATCTTCGTTCCTCAACACGCGCAAGGTGTCTTCCCAAGGACCAGGTCCAACTAGCCCCAGGTACGCTGTCCTTGAGTGGCGATATTTCGAGACATTTTGTTGAATCCGAAGAACAACTCGGTTGATGGTGTCCCAGGTACGATGCGACTGTCGCTGGCCCCGCACATTGTCGTTTTTGAACAACATCATCCGAGTCTTGACCCGAAGAGTGTGTCTAAGACCATGAAGGGCGTCGTGGCAACGGGCATGCTGTAGTCTGGATTCGATTTTCGGCAAATCCTTGAGACACACTTGGTATAAGCGGTCAGGCGCGATGTCGGATGGAAGCCATATGACGACGTTTTCTGGGTACTCCTCCACCACGCCATCCGTCTTCTGAATGTTTTCGAGATACATTGCTAACCCAGGCATGTAGATGGGGCGCAAGTCGTCGTACGCTCGGATACTGCGTCGTAAAGCTGTACGTTCCTCGGCCAATCTTCGTGCCTGTCTCGGTGTAGGCGTTCGCTGCTGATCCTTAACCTTCTGCGTCAACTTCGCCCTATAAACACAGCCAGTCATTGAGGGGTCTTGGGAGACCATTGTGTTACTCACTGCGTATCCTTTATCTCGAGCGCCAGGACCAAGAACCCCGCTGCATCTACTGAATGGAACTGTACACCTCCAGCTTGCAACCTAGCCTCCTCTTCCAATGCCAGCTCTTTTAGAGCCTTGTCAACGCCAATGACTATAAAGCGCTCAGACATCAGAAGGCTATCATGGCAAAAGCACTCACACTCCTGAGAGATTGCAAAAGGGTTGAAAACATTGGCTTTGGGGTGCGGTGCCTTTTCCCAGGCGACACATTGTTCCTCCCAACGTTTGACAATAGTTGGATCCAGATTTCCCGTCAATCCTGCATGTTCTAATACATGTTTTGCGCGGTCTTCGACAGCACCACGGTAGTGTCTCAACATAGTCGTTCCTACGCCAGTCTGAGTCAAGACACTATTGAAGAACTGAATTACTTACCCAATGTCACATATTTCTCCCAGTTCCAACCACCCGCTGTTGCGTCAATTTGATCCTCTCTGGAACCTGGGCCCATGGTCTTCGTAGCATTCCCAAGATTATTGTGCTCTCCCCACAATCTTTCCATTGACTCTCCATCCGCCTTTCCTGCCCCAGGAATATAATTGAGGGAATATTGCTCGTGGTTGACCTGCTTGTGGCCGGGTTCATGCAGTTTCCCTATTCCCGGCGTAATCTTCATCTTCGGATTAACCAACCGTATGTGTGGAGGCAATTTCTCCAGCCGTGTCAGGAGGTTAACAAACCACTGGCAAGCCACATCATAAATGGCCAGCACGTAGAGCAACTCCAGGAAGGAGGACAGGGCTTTGCGGAAGACATAGTCGGAAGTGGAGTACCTAAGACATGTGCGCTCTGTTTAGTACAAATGATGGAGTATTGAGAAAAAACGTACCGTTCACCCTTGGTTAGGTTCGCAAGTCGTACAAACATCTCACTACGTCCGCACGCGGCCCCAACCACACCTGTGTATCGCAACCCTTTCGAAAATTTGGTATTTTGCTTGGCAAGCGCTGCTAGAGGGACACAGTTGTTGATCTGTCCGAAGCCGTCAGCTAGTTCGGTGGAGCAGTAACCGAACATTTCATACCGCATCTTCGTCACCTTTCGACTGAACCCATTTGTCGTAAGGTTTTCGACATACAAAGTATCCAGCCGACCTTTCTGGAAGTTTGCAAAGTCCCTCAATACCCGGGCCGACGTACATTGCAAAGTCCATGAGAACACTAAAGGATGATGCAGCTGAGGTTCTTAAGGTGGTGGGGACTCGACAAATGACTTATCGATTGCCAAAAATGGACATATATGGCCTCAAATAGATGTTCAATTGAGAAATATCATTTTTAATCCAATTTCCGTCCTTTTTCCCAACACAAGTCCGGGAGTTAACCTCATTTACATTTCCCGGAGAGGACTTTGCAAAGTCACAGTCTTATTTCGCCCACAAGTCACCATTCAGAGCCATAAGTTACCATTCAGAGCCACAATTAATACAGTACAACAGTAATATTACATAGTCAGCAGTATAGATGAAGTGCGCTCAACGTTGGCGGCGTTTCGCAGACTTCGCACCCTTCCCCTCCTTCTCATGCTTTCGTTTGACACCTGTAGTCACCGTTTCCGACCTATCCTTTGTGTCCTGGATACTGCTCACTGCATGAGAACACGTTCAAAAGGCTTGTTCACGAAGCAAAACTCACATTCGGTTTACCATCAGGTCCATCACCACATACACCGACTTCGTCGCCTCTTCCCACATACCACAAGGATCATTATACCCACCCAGATCATGCCACCACCGAAGTAATACCAGGAACAGCACGATTCCGTGTTCTCCACGCATGTGCATCTCATCGACTGCAAGACTGGTGTCCGGCAGTACAAACCCATCCTGTCGACTGGCCGTATTGGGATGAACAGAGGTCCACCATTGCCACCATTGTACGCGAAGCACTTCCAGCTTCGTGCCCTCTGGAGGCAACGACTGCAGGCTCCGAGTCCGACCTGTCTTGTTCCAGGTTTCAATACACACTGGCCTTTTCTCTTTTGGGGCTTTCTATACAAATTGTGAGGAACCTGACTATTTTCCAATACAAATAGAGAGCTTACTTTGTCCTTGAATCCGGGTACCTTTTCCCAGCACTCCTGAAGATCGGCCCACCGATATACCACATTCGTCCAAAGCTCAGGTCGGGGAGGTCCAGTATACTTTGATGGGGTGCCTACTAGATATTCCACAAACCAACGAATGGTCTTGCTTTCGTGTTCGCCGGGCTTGTACGTGTATCCTCTTGGTACGACGATGTTGGAGTATGCCGCCACAACGTCTTGTGAACGAGAGTCGGAATTGTCGAACGATTCCGCAATGTTTCGGTGTTCCTGGGACTCGGGACCGCTATTGGCTGGAAGTGGAGTAGGTAAGGATGAAGGGAATGGGCGGTCTTCGATGGCTTGCTCTGCGGAGAGCTGCAGAGTAGTTGAAACGGGTGCAGGGGTCAAGTCTCTCGGAGGTGTCTGAATATCTTCGTCCATAGGTGCAGTCGTTATGGGTTCCGGAGGCGATGGCGGCGTCCAGCCATCAGAGCCTGACAATTCCGCATCAGGAGGCTATCAAAAGCCAAAATCATCAGCAACTTTTTCACATTAAAAACCATGACAACTCACTGCCGGCCAATCAATGTTCCCCAATGGATCATCCTGTTTCTCCCGCCAAACATCTCCCAGATGAGAGATATATCCTACCCAAGCAGCCCTCGCAGCAGAATCTCCCTGCGTCAACGCGACGACCAAGTCCGTCAGTGATGCCGTTGTGACTTGCGGATCGTCTTCGATGAACCGCTGACACTCCGCCAAGACATGACGCCTGGGGTTAATCGCTGGTGGTACTAGTGCTTCTTCTACGCCTTTGTTGGAAACCTATGTCCTCCCGGTCAGAGATATGATAAACGGAAAAAGATACATTGACACCGACCTCTGAACTATTGGGGTCTGACGCAACTCCGTCGTCTCTGACGATCACGGCGGTATAAGCGCATCCTGTTCATCTTCGGCCACGCCCTGCTTGATCCCCATTAGAAAGGTCATAAAAGGCCGAAAGAGTTATAGATACGTACCTCAATTTCCTCTGAACCTTTCTTATTCAACCTCTTGGAACGACGTTGCGGTATTGTAGAGCTCGACGCGCTCGAACTCCTGGACTTAGCAGCCGTCTTGGGCTTCGCAGGTGCGAAGATGCTACGGTCGAGACCCAGAGACCTGAGGAGTGCTTGATTTCTGCGGATGTTGTCGGCTCGTTGCGCCATGTATGACCCATTCGGATATTTGTGATCTTTACCACTTTCGTCATTCTCCATCATAGAATCCTCTTCGTCCTTCTGCGAACCTTCTTCATTGTCAGGATAGCCTCCATAGGCGTCCTCATCACCTCCTCGAATCGACTCCTCCTCGCTCTCGCTGCTGTAATCTTCGTTCTCCGCTGCCTTCTTGGACAACCTCGCGTCGACCACCTCCGGCCCAATGATAGGAGTAACCTCGGAACCAACGGAATCGTCGTGGTTAGAATTCTCGGGGATGGAAACGCTCGTGGAAGCGCTGGACGCCGACACCTCGTTGCTGGCCGTGTCCTTCGATTGCCCTAACTTGTTCTGGTGCTCGCGTATCATCCGTAGATAGCGAAAAAAGAAACCAATGAATTCTTGAAACTTCTCGACATTGTATTGTGTGATCTTAGGAGTTCCAGGGGGTGAAGCGCTCAGTCTAGATGGAAGACAATAAATTATTATCTATGCTAACACGTTTCCAACTGTACTTACGTCGCCGAATCAAACATACCCTGGCCGTTCATATCTTCTCCGGCGAGCAACACGAATGATAGGCCAGTCTCACGATGAAGGGTGTCGATAATCGGCTGCATGATGCGACCCACACTGCGGCGTGTTCTATGTTGTAGCTTGTCAGTACACCAGGTATGGAGATTTCAATGAAAACCACTTACTGCGATAGGTGCGCCTCTGTCGAAGCTTCTCCCTCCTTGGACTCTCGGTAGGCCTTCAGAGCAGCTGCCAGGTTGCGGTCAATCTCTTCCATAATCCCCTTCTGCTTTTGCTCTTCCATCGCATTCCAGACCTTTTTGGCAGCCTGTCGACGGTTGGGCAGCCGATCAGTGCTACTGGTTTCCTTCGATTCTGATGCTATCTCGTCCCTGTAGTCAGGATGTGACATCAGGTAGTTCTCGAGTTGCTGTTTCCGAGGACGTGCCGACTCTTTCACAACGGTCTTGAGGAACTTGCTAACGGATTCGCCTTCCTTCGCTCGCATGTCACTGGCCTTCCAGTGAAAGAAGCGTCGTATTGCCTTTGATGTTGGGCTCAGTAACGTGAACGAAAATGCAAGGAAAAAAAAACAGACCTGAGCCAATCTCTCCTCTTCACGTTCGTTGGCCGCACGAGCTGCCATTTTTCTCTTGTGCGTTTTTCTTTCATCCGGTGTCAACGAACTAAGATCCACCTCCTCCAATTCCTCCATTTGTCTGGCTCGCGGTGGCGGATATTTTGACGGCGGGAATTTTGCGATAAATTCGGCGATAATCTTGCGCAGCCAGTCCCCGCTCTCTTTGCTACGACGCTTGAGTTTTTCGTATTCGGGATATGCTGCTTCGAGGAACTCCAGGGGCTCGCCTTGAAAGTTACCTGGATTTCCGGGGCGACGTTTTTTCTTCTTTCCCTTCCCTTTGGACGCATTGGAGTCGCCACCATCACCACCCTTCTCACCAAGGTCTACCAGAAACATGTCAGCTAATTGCGAATCGAGGTCGCCAGCAAAAACGTGAACATACTTTCTTCAACCCCGTGTGGTACTGCATTGTCGACCTCATCTAGAGCCTCGTCTCTCGACGTACTGCTTGAGGGGCCGATCCCTGGACGACAATTAGCCAATCTGTCTATACCAACGAGAAGTAGACACACCTGCAGCATCTTCTTCGTGAGGAAAAGATGGTAAAGACTTGTCTGGTGAGGATCGGTCAGGGACCTCTTCCAGCGTGATATTGGGGCCAGCCTCCGAACTCGACGCGCCAGTCTCTTCCAAAGGACCTCAAACCAAGATTAGTCAAGAGAGGAAGGTCAAGAAAATATTGTCCTCACGAGGAAAAGTTGTTAGAGACTCGTTAGGTGAAGAACGGTCAGGGCCCTCTCGGAGCGTGATGTTGGTGTCAGGCTTGGATCTCGACGTGTCGGACTCTTCAAATGGACCTACAAAACAAGTCAGTCAGGCTAGGCTGGGGCAGGAAATTTTATCGTACCGTCCAAGCTCGTGCCAGCATTCGTGACCTTCTCTGAGGCATTCGCTTCACTAGCACGCTCAACCATGGCAGTAGGAAGGTAATATAGATCCTTTTTTATGCTGCTTGCCGCTTCAGTACTGTGAGTGGTTAAGTAGAGACTAAATAACACGTACCCAGAACACGACACAGGGAGAGAGGATGCACGTAGAGTGGTAACCAGTTTCCGGGAAAGAGCGCGCCTTGTAAGCCACACGAAATCATCCCTGCAAATCCGATACTCGGCGTACGACGATTTGGATCTTGTCCTTTGGCTCAAATATTTCCGCTTTCCCAAAGGAACAATCTTGCCGACGTTGGAGACTGGCCACTAAAATCAGGGGGTCACCACAAGTTCACTTGTTTGAAAAACACTATACGGAGCATACTTGTATGGTATCACACGAACTCTCGATCTTCAGATATTGCAGTTTTAAGTTCTATACTAGGGAGTATCCGTTGAACGGACGGCAGGAGTATCGCGCCCTCGGCAAGTCGTAGCTAGAAAAGAGTTGAGCTTGTGACCGCGAACAAATCATAGGGCGCCCGCACTTTGTTTCGTTCTTGCGCGGCGGGCCTTCGCCTTGGCAGTTATGGCATCCTTATTCCGCTCGTAATACCGACGCTGAGCTTCACGATGGTCTTCCCTGAAATATAGATCTGCAGTGGAATCTTGTTTTAAGAGTGCTTGACGCCTGATTCTGAGATGAGCTTCGTGTTACGACGACGAGCCTTCATACTTGCCTTCGTTGGTATACCAGCGATTTGTCCTGAAGAGCCTTTCGATTCCTGCACATCCAAACATCAAGCCTCCTGGACAAAACATCGAACCTGCCACGCACCTGAGATAACGAGCATGCGACAATTCACGCTTTCGGAGCAATTTGCGCGATCTGGCCCTCCAAATTTGCATCATACGATGTGTTTCATCCGGCAATGTTGGGAATTCTTCTCGAAGCCATTTCAACTCCGCTTCCCCGTACAAATCGAGTCTCGCATCATGTCGATACTGAGCAAGGGCAACGGGATCCGACTTGGTCATGAATACGCTGTAGACACAGATGATTTAATATACTTGCCTCTGCAATGACTTTGAATAACAGAAAGCTGATCTTACCTTGTTGGACGAGGGCTGAAATCAAGCTGTGCGAGTCACTAGTGTCACATCAGTCACATTGCAAATGAATCACATGAGAAGACCAATAGCGGCCCGCTGTCGGCCGATTGCCTTGCCCTGGTTCCAAGTAAGTTCAACTTTCACCCTTGCCATCAACTATCACCTTCCCCGCCATCGACTGCTGAAGGTAAGTTATTCGTTATGCATAGTAGAACCACACTCGGTCGTGGTATTCAATCAAGGGTCGCGTTTTCGTAGGGAAAGCTGCTGCCACTCAGTTACTGGATTTCCAAACAAGGTTTACCGGGGTTTCAAGACTGTCCAACAGGCAGAAGATGCGTGGCGTGAGGCTAATGAAAAAGGTATCGTTGGTGATCCCTTGGAAGGACCGGACTCCTCGCTCGCACCGCCGGATACGAATAATTCTCATGTTATTTCCAAGATGGTGAGTCCGTGCACGATACTGATACACAGGAGGCTCATGATTTTTTCGCTGTAGGTGAAGGCTAGACCGACCTCGGTGAGTATATACGACCAGCTTCTCCGCTATTTCCTAGTCATTGATCTTTTCCAAGCCCCCGATCACGGTCAAACAAGAGAAATCGAGCGGATCTCATGGCGCGGGTCCCTCACTATCCCAGAACGGCTCAACCTCGGCACGCTCCCAACGCCCAACATCCACAGCTTCTCGTCCTGTCCCTTCACGTCAATACTGGTGGGTCGTTCTCAAGGGCACGGAACCTGGTGTTTACACGTCTCAGTAAGTTGAATATTATTTCCCAGACCGAATGCATCCTCATTTTATTATTTCGCAGTACTGCCGCCCGAGAAGCTGCCGGTACACATCGTCTCGTACAAGTGGAACGCATGGGGAGCGAGGAAAAGGCCCAGCTCTTGTGGTCAACGGCACTGGGAGCCGGTCACATCACTCTGCTCCCTGCTGCTGGTTAGCTGTAGATTTATTCATGACGATGTTCTTATGTATTGTAGATGGGATTGAATTGACGTTCTCGTGATCATCTCCTAGTATGCCTATGTTGTGTTGAGTCCTAGTCAAATCAACGAGATGCCGATACCTAAGCGTCAAGACACCTCGTTGATTACAATTGCGACTCTGCGTCTATCTCATAGTGTATACCTTGTGGCTGCCTCACACTCCTCGCCCATCAATCGGAATCAAAGTCCTGGAATCGACTTGTGAACGTTTAAGTAGGTTGAAGTCGGAATGAGATGCATATATTCAAAATTGTATTTGATACACGATTCAAGTCGAAACGATGATTGGATCTCTTGATTGAAAGTGATATTGAGTGTTCCAATATGCTCGTCGTTTCTGACATATCACCACTCGCATTGTTCGGCTCGAAATTTAATCTACCGATACGTGGCCTCATTCTGGACTGCTTCACATTGCTATAGAGCGATTGGGTGTGCTGTGGTAGTCATAATACTCGCAGAATCGACTGTGCGTCCTGATTTTCTGCCTCTGCCATCTCTACATGTCAACACATTTGTCCAGCCCCGGCCCATAAGTACTACGTTAGCTCATGACCCAGGTTTTTGACATCGCACCACCCTATCCTTGCACCTTCGTCGTCTCCCCTCACGTCCTAGTACCTACCTAGCCCTGGTAAGAACTATCTGACTTTCACTCATCATTCAGTTGACCAATGTTATCTCTTAGGTGACAAATGACCGCATGGTGCAACTGCAACTCTGGCTGGGGACAGCCTTGCCACTCGTCGTGCCGTAGCATGCAAGCCTCGGTGCCGTTCAACTCCAAGGTCTACCGGGATATCGTCTGGTTCTGCGATTGTCCGGCGTGGGGGATTTGTTTTGGGTTGTGCGAAGGCTTTAGGACTGGAAAGAGCCGCTGGGATACGCCTCAGGAATTTTACCAGACTCATCGACGATACTCAGAAATTGCCCAGGATCCGCGTTCTGCCAATGACACGCCGCTCACCGCTCAGGAGGAGTACGAGTACTCACAATGTGGATGGGGATAGTACGTCTATGTTTTACTTTCCAATTCGACGCACTCACATTTGCTGCAGTCAGCCATGCCGTCGAGACTGGGCGAAATTGTAGTCGATTGGGCGTTTTTGTATTGTAATTAGAGAATTGAGTTATGATTCACGCCACCAGATCCACAGAACTGTCTAGTGATAATGTATTCGCCAACGCTGTAGTATACAATGCAGCTACGCTTGGGGGAAAAATACTTCGCGAAATCGAGCGTCGTGGATCACATCAATCGTTGCATTGACGGTGTTGAGGTCTGGGACGAGGTTAAAACTATGTACATCACCACAAGACATTGCAGCGTACCTAGTTCCTCCCCCAATCGGATAAAAGAGTGCAACTTCATGGTCGATGCGTCCTTGATTTCCCCCAAAACTTCATTGTAACGGGAAGGCTGACCCCAGAGATCCCAGTCCTGATCAAACAATGAGTTACTGTTTTGTGAATGAGGGAATCTGTCTCACCCCCTCGAACAACAGCTTGACTTCGCCTCCGTCACTGGTGAGCATTGTGATGTATTTGAGATCGTCTCGCACCTGTCCGAAGTTCTCGTCTGAGCATCAATCAGGGATATTCATTGTCAAACGTACCTCCAAGAATTGTCCGATTAGCCGGCCCCACTTGCCACAAAATCCGGCCATATGCGAGTGCTTGATGAGGGGAGATACACTGGGACGCCCATCTTCAGCCGCAACGTCCTTGACAACTGGGGAGGGAGAACGCAAAGGTTCAGGTGATTTTTGTGAATTAGAAGGTGGAATATCCATGCCGTCCCGTAAGGCTGAATGAGTGTGATAGACGAAGGTGAAGATAATTGTGATGGTGATGGTGTAGATACATATATTGCTTGAAACACAGAGAATTCCGAACAGAACGGTCGACCGTATGGGCGTAACGTGAAAGGATATCGATATGTAATTCCAAGCTACTACAAACGGTCTTAGTTGTGATCCGAATTTTCTTCCTCCTCGTCCTCCAGGGAGTCAAATTCGATGGAATCGTCCCGCACTACTCCTTCATAGAAGTTGGAAATGTCACTGGCAAAATAAGGGCTTGAATGGGGCGGATGGCAATTGAGAAGCCGATAGACTCACATAACAATCGACTCGCCCTGGAGTTCCAGGTTTTCCTCGTTGATGAAATCTTCTGCGTCGCCAACAACCAGAATAGGGCCGTACCATGGGCGCCGCAAACCGTCGGTTAAAGCCTCCAGCTCCCTAGTAACGCAATCGTTAACATCAAAACCATTGGTCTGGGTTTGCTGGAAGTAGTAGAAGGTGTAGTTTTCGGAGATATTGCCTCGTTCAATGCGAGCACCTTCAATACGACAGGGACCCCCGTTCTCATGACCTGTGGAGTCCATGTATGGGCGAAAGTCAAAAGCATTGATTTGACGTTGAGAAAGCGTGATAATTTCCGGTTCATCGTCGACCGGGAAAAAAAGACAAGCCTAATTGGTTTGATATCAAACTTCAAATTTACGCCGTAAACGGAGGATACAGACCTTGGTACGAGGCTGTCCTTTTCGTCCTTTTTGCATAGTGATCTTTGAGGGACGATCTCGCGCCTTACTGGCACTCATTTCTGCGGAGCTGGCACTCATTTCTGCGGAGGGGGAGTGAGGATTGCTGGTGGCCATGATGATGGGGAGTGGCAAGAGAATAACGTTAGTGCGACCTTGCCCTATGTAGCGCCAGGGGTATCGGTGATCCTATCATTTGCAGATCAGAAAGTTTAACGCATATCAACATGTCAATTAATGTATAGACTGACATAACATCTACGCAACTACTATCGCTTACTGTCCGGTGCCGCGAAGCTCATCCAGGGTTGAAAATAACCCGAGGCCACTTTGCCAACGTGCCGCATTGTCAGCAGCCTGTCTGGCAGCGCTCACCGTCTTGGAGTACATTTTCTCCGTCTGAAATCCATGTTCTACCCAGCGGAAAAGTCCACCAGCTGAATACATCGTGAATGAGTAGCGACGTTCGTGGGGCTGTATCGTCGTGTTGAGATGACAGAGGATGGCGGATGGAATGTAAATGGTAGTGCCGGGCGGAAACTCGATCAGAAGCTTGAGATCCCAGAGTACAAGATGACCACCCTGCGTCCAGTCGTAATCACCAAGGGCAGTGATTGCACACCAACCAAAAGCGAGATTCTTGAAGTCTCGGTGCGGAAAGCAGACCGTGGTGGGGCCGAAATTGAGAGTGAAAGCCGAGAAAATCGAGTTTGGGAACGGTCGGTGAAGATGAGGGTACTGGACTACTAGCGAACCCAGGACTTGTACATAGTACAAGAACAGCTTGGGTGCCCAGGTGAGAAAACCGACTACAAAACTCATTGAGATGAACGTCATCGCAGGGGTCAGCAAATTGTTAACACATACTAGACATCCAGCCAGCGAGCCTTTGGAACATCCGATCCGATCGTATCTCGTCCAATATCGGTTGGTTCTTGGGGTCCTGACGCAGTATCTTCGGAACCTAACGTGGGTCTAATCAGAAACCGTTCCTTCACATGTGATCAAAAGGTACCTTTTGTCCATTTCCAAATGAGATACCATGCGAGAGATGTCGAAATCGGCCTCGGCGCGCAGCCAAAGCATGAGGTCCACCAAGACCCATCTTGGCTAGTCGCCGTTGACGCACAGTGAGGCGTGCTTCCTTGAATCGGCATCGGGGACGAAGCTTCTCTATCTGAGAATTGAGGTGCCGAATGAGAAGAGGCCAGGAAGAATCACGAGGGGCTGGTTGAATCAAACACATCACTGATTGCGTTGGAGAATGCAATATGGGGCACGGGGAGCTGAAACACTGGTGAACATCAAAGGCAGCTGAAATAAAAAAGGGTCGTACTCGGGATTATGTCGATGAAGCCGAAAGTTCATGGCGAGGAGTTCCTCCTTGGTATACTCGCGCCGTTCGGGTAAAGCCTTCTCAACTCCTATGAAGCCTGTGCTGGATGGCGTAATATGCGTCTCAGAGACCTGCTCTGGCACGGGGCGCACAGAGGTGAAAATACGAGCGGACGGTTCGAATTGTTGGGCCGCAGTCGTACTGTTGCAAATTTGGATTGCCCGTTGTTGTCGTTTCTTGAGACGATTGAGCTTACTTTTCTTCTTGTCTCGCTCGAGATTGACTCGGCGCGTGCGGACTGTACGTTTGGCGGGAATGGGGTGAGGAAGAGACGGAGATGATTCCTCACCCAAGGTGGGTGACGAGGTATCCTCGTCTTCGGATAACGCGAGGGTGTGGCAGCGGGGAGAAGTGGGAGGTGTCGAGGGCGGTGTTGTCAAAGGAGATTCATCTTCAAACGTCGGATGATCGGCCACTTCAAGTGCACGAACCAGCAGTGCGTCGACGTGTTGGTCTGTTCCAGTGAGAAAGGGGGAGAAAAAATGGCTCTGACGGGTCTGCGAATACAGTAAGCAGCGTGGGGAGTTAGTATGTTAGATTCACATATAGACCGAAATATAGACTTACGATGCGCCCATCGAAAAGATGTTTTAACGCTTCTGCAACATTATGATGAGATCGGGCCATTGGAGAGGAATAGCGAGAGGAGTCGACAGTGTAGTAGCCAACTTTCACGAGGTTCCCGGGCGCGAGTACCCACAAAAGATTTACGGCCTACAGTGGTCCTCCCCCGCTGTGAATAGTTAAATGAGCTCACCTGGTATATCCAGCATCGGTTGGGAGGATGAATACGCTGGGTAAGAAGGAAAAACTGAAGACCGGTGAAACAGGACATGAAGGTTGCAGTTGGGGTTATTCGACCCTAACCCCAGTTAGTGGTCACAAACGCGTTACTCTGTCCTCGTGACACCTCGCGCTGTTCGTTGATCGCTACAAGCACCGCGGATGTCGAAGAAACGGAAGGCTAATGAGCTTCAAACCGTGTACTTCGACATCAGGTCTTCGACATCCTCGTTCATCCGTCAAGAGAGTCTGACCGACGATCATCGTCGCATTCGACAAAAGAAGGTCCCTGTTCAGCCGCCCTCGCCCGAGAAGAAGAAGACTTCCGTCGTGGATGCTGTCCTGTCCTCTCACGAGTTTGCTGCCTTCGATTGGGATGACAGCTCATTCAATCCACTATTCTCAGGCCCTTCTGAAGAGCATTCTCCGGCGGCAGACTTGGATGGCGGTGACTGGGAGAGACGTGCCAAAGAGGTTACAAGGAAGAGTGCGTCTTCGGTGAGTTTGAGATTGTTGTTGCGCTATTGAAATTGACATGAATTATATTAGGCCAAACCCATGAACTCATGGTTACCGTTGGCTACAAAATTCCTGAAACAACTCATGCATGACGAGGGCCGAGGGAAGCGAGACAGTCTAAAATGCTGTCAGTGTGCCAATGGGGACAGCCAAGCGCTGTATCGATGTCGAACCTGTCTGGGAGGAGAGTTATGGTGCGAAAGATGTATGAAAGAGTCTCATGCTAGACGACCCTTTGATGTTATAGAGGTACGAGGATTACCAAGTTTCTAGATGTCATGTTTTGACGAGGTTGATAGAAATGGAACGGCAAGTTCTTCGAGAGGTCCTCCCTTGCTAGATTGGGTCTGGTTATTCAACTCGGACATTCCAAAGGCACGACATGCTGCAATCCTAAGCGCCTTCGTTCTGGCTTCGTTGTTGTCGATATGCATGGAGTTCATGAGGACGTTTTAGTCAACAAATGTGAATGCATGGACGTATCAGAAGCAGGGGAGTTGTGGGAGCAACTTCTGCGTTATGGCTTGTATCCTGCCACGGTCGAGGATCCCCGGACAGCTTTCGCCTTTCCAGTTCTTTCCCATTTTCATACGTTGACCCTACACGGGAAGGTCTCTCTCTATGACTACTATCACGCACTGGAAGCTCTCACTGATGGCTCGGGAGTTTCAGAGGTCAAGGTGTGTACACCTCAAACTTATTGGAGTATAGCTGACCAAAGGTGGCAGGATCGCTACGAGGCCTTTATCCGCGTTATGAGACAATGGCGATTTCTAAAATTGCTCAAACGGGGTGGTATTGGAAATGATCCTACTCGTGAATTGGTTGACGTCAAAGAAGGCGAGCTGTGCGTTCCATGCTTGGCCTGTCCACGCCCGGGGATAAATCTTCCAGATGACTGGAATTCATCGACTCCTCTCTCGAAGCAGTTAGTACCCATTACTACCTCAAGTTATCATTTGCCGACCGCATCTCACTATTGACAGATTCTTATACCACAAATTTATCAGCCTGGATGCCTGTTTCCGTCTCAAACGTCGCAATATCTCCTCCGAGAAGAAGGATCCCGGTCTTTATACGGGTTTAGCCTACTATGTACCCCAACCCGACTATCAAGAATGGATGAAATCAGTGCCGGAACAAAAAGAGGTAGGCTTCTCGTCTGTGATGACACTCTGGGGACTAATGGGTGTATTCAGACCAGCTCGTGCAACTCCTTGGCTGCGGTTCAACAGGCGAACACGAAATATAATCGTGGATACGCGACGACAGGGGCAATACTGTGTTTGTGTGCAAGACATGAGATGGTTGAGCCGAATGGGACAGTAGACACAAGTAGAGGCGAGAAGTAAGTGACGCAGAACCTTTGCGTTGATCTTTCTTTTAACCCATGCCATAGGTATATGTATTCGGACTACGCGGTTGGGTGCTCTCAACGTCATTCCAATGGGGCACTCCTGCGAATTCTTTGTTATGATATTGCATGTCAGTACTCGAAAAAATTCTTCGAGCGAATGGAACGGCTTCTGGTGGCGGCAAGGATAGGGATACACAGAGATCGTTGGAAGTTTGCGGTACCAAAGCTGCATATTCAAGGCCACGAGCGCAGGTGCCAAGAGAACTTCGCCTTGAACTTCATCCTGGGTGCTGGCCAGACAGACGGTGAAGGCATCGAACGGCACTGGGCGAATCTCGGACCGATAGCGACTAGTACGAAGGAGATGGGTCCTGGTCATCGTAGAGACACGCTCGATGACCATTTTGGTCACTGGAATTGGATGAAGACCGTCCGTTTGGGTACGTTGAAGGTATTGCCTATGGTATGGCGCTGATCAATTCATAGGTCAGCTGCTCTTCAAGCGTCGGCGTGAGGCCCGTATACAATGCGAAGTTCAGAGTGCTGAGCTTCTCGACTTCTCCTGCGCCGTGTCTGAGACGCTGGAGGAGTGGATGAAGATGGCAATGGCTTGGGAATCTGGGGAGAGCGACGTGAACCCTTATTCATTACCCCACCAAGGTGCGTTTTCCTTTTGAGCTCAATGCACTTTTGGTAGTCTAATTGTGGGCCATAGGTATCACGGAGGACGATATTCGGTTGAAGTATGCGGAAAAAGAGGCTGAACAGCATCAACTGGGGATTCCCGCATTGCACGAGGTCAGCCCTAGTGCATTCATGATGCTAGGACTAGATATTGAAGAGGAACAGTGAGTTCTCGAGCTGTAAGGTTCCATTGCGTTGTTTCTGATGATGTGTCAGGCGTCTCTTGTCCCTCGACATCAGCGAGAACGATGTCCTTACTCCGCAACAGAAGACGAATTTCCTTGAACGCCGTGGTCGGTTGAGCAGGGGAATTGCTCGGCTACGAACCATCCAGCAGACCTACACCCCACTGGTGTTGCCGTGCTTGGAAGGATTAGATGTCAATGCCGAATCTGGTGACAACGTCCCAGTGGAAGCTGTTGTTCTGGGTCTCCCGTCTTCTGCCCCAGATGTAGTCCGTGCCCATCCTAGTCTCAAATCCTGGGTTGACATGGAAGCCGAATTCCGTCGAGCACAACTATCGAGCTCGCTACACGCAATCCGAAATCATCTCTTTGTCAAGGCTCGAATGAATATCGAACGTTCCCTCCAAGTTCGGCACCAGAAGGCATCGACTAGGTCCCGCGAACACTTGGGCCGTGTGGATAGGAAGATTCTGACGTTCAAGAGTAAATTTCAGGCAGCATGGTCGGCGTTAGCTATTCTCGTTGGGGAGGAGAACGTTGGGTATCCTAAGCTACGCGATGCGGATATCAGGTGCTTGGATGAAGTTGATACGAAGGCCCTGCGTAATCGGCGAAAGGTGCTAAAGCGAGTTCCCAAACCTGGGGAAGATGTCGAGGTGCCGTTGCTTCAACCAGGAGAGTCACGCCGGGTCACTTCATGGATTTGGAAGGGTGTGGAATTCGAAGGAGATTCGGAGGCTATGCGAGAGGTAGTGCGAGTAGAGTGGTGCAAGACATGGGCACGCAAACGAAGATGGGACGAGGAGTTACAGCTGGTTACAGAGGAGATGCGACGCACCATTGAAGGCCTGAAGCATGAGGCTCAAAGATGGCAAAATCTCGGGACGCAGGAGGATGAGAGCCCTGATGGTGAGGGAAGAGCTGCCTATGCTACTCGTCAGGCGTCTATTCGGTTCGCTCTCGCATCCAAATTTGAGCGCATGTGGGCTAGGCCGGATCCCAGGCCACGGAAGCAAGTTACAGTTCGTGATGTAATAGCAGCAGAGGACGACGGCGAAGATTCATTGGACGAGGACGATTTTGATGTTTGATTTGTACAGTTGTATTTGTCATATTATTTTTATTATATATTTATTTGACTCTTTACCTTATTTGGTAGTCTTTTAAAGGCTGGGTGGTGCGGAAAGCCCACTATAGGTGAAAATAAGTAGCTGGAAATGGGCTCGGGGACTTTGCAAAGTGTGCCGAGTAGATTGATGGGGGACTTTGCAAAGTCACAGCCGTAGCGGGTGCCTCCATCAACAGCGCCCGCCACTTTGGCTCGGTGTTTTTCTCGATTCCTCGGTAAGTCCGCAATGTATTCAATGATCTTGAAATCATGCTAATTGCTCCTGCAGGTGCAGCAATAATTACTGTCCACTGTAAGTCCTCTCTATCCAGGATTTAGTCTCTACGACTTGGCATGTAATTACTTCTGAATCAATTTTACTTTGCGTCTACTCGTACCTGGTATATCTTCTATGTGCAGGAAGATCCGGCCTTATTCTATAAGGCAACCGAAACTTACATCTTGCACACAGGTAGCCATGGCGCGTACCAAAGCGATGTTGCTCCCATTACTCAAGCCTAGGCGAGACAACCCTTACATCGACATGGAAGCAGAATCGGACGAAGAAGACGAAGAAGCAGAGAGTGACGAGTTCGAGAGCGAAGAAGAGACGACGTCTGCCCGTGCACGCCAGCGAATGCACGACTTTGCGGCACCACCCATTCTTTACAACACTGCCGATAAGCTTTACGCCAACATATTTGCACGGTACGAAAGAGTTGAAGCAAGGGAGGCTGTTCCGTCGTCTGTTGGTCCTTCTCAAGCTGCGAACACAGACTCTACTCGCTCGCACAGTACATCCTCTGCACTCGGCACGATACCCCCATCGTCTACAGAGATACCCGTACAGATTACAAATGTTCACACCAATAATCAACGTTCCTTTTTACCCTCTAAACTCTCCCAGCTTCAAGAAGCTCGGGATCGTATGATCAACGAAAGTTCCTTTAATGCTGCCAACGCCCGTACAATCTTAGACCGAGTTATGGGTCGTGGTACTGAAGCGTATCAAGCCTGGGCTTCACACTTCGATCAGCTGAGCGAGTCTCTGAAGGAAGATGTCATTATCCCGGTACGTATTCCACCATCGTCGTCTTCTGTTCATTAACTCATCGTTCTCCAGGAGCCCACGGTTGCCATCGAAGACACTCAGATTTTAGAAGATCGACAAGCACCAGTGCCGGTTCCTTACACTCCTACTGCGAACGACACATGGATCTGGGCCATTGACTCCGGTCGATTAATTGGATATGCTAGACATCCGGCTATTAATCAATCTACGAAACAATTCCCATCCGTTTTCTTTGCGAAAGACCGACGGTTTGCGCCGGAAACCTTGGAACACACAGAGTTCGACCTAACACAAGTCGTGGAGAACGATGATCAACACCCAGATTCCCCTCATTCATCTGACGAAGACCATCCATATCATGGACCAGAAGATGATCCGGAATACCAGTTCGATACTCCTAGTCCGCGATCCTTCACAATGGACTTGGATCCGGAACCCGCTGCTCAGAGTGAGAAAGGCGCCGGTCCGGAACCATCTAATGCTCAACGTGCTGCCATGGAAGTGGACAATCCTTGTGTAACATCCGAGACACTGGCTCTGCCTGTTGCAACTACGTCTTCAGATCAAACTGCAGGTGCCAGCGCCGAAGAACCTGCCGCAATGGAGGTGGATGATTCATCCAAAGCTCAAGTTCAACGCACATCAACATGGAATGCTTCATCACCAAGCACGTCGG
This sequence comes from Paramarasmius palmivorus, assembly GCA_037176845.1. Lineage (NCBI taxonomy): Eukaryota > Fungi > Basidiomycota > Agaricomycetes > Agaricales > Marasmiaceae > Paramarasmius > Paramarasmius palmivorus. The sequence continues at coordinate 91,207 of JAYKXP010000041.1, read as the reverse complement.
TTTCGCCTGTTCGAGGCACTTTATGGCGCCCATATTCCTGTCCCCGCGCGCTGTGCGCACCTTCCAATCCGTTCAACATCTCATCCGACGATCCTGAAGATGCAGTTCTGCATGATGATGTTATCTCGGCGCTAGTAGATATAGTGGAACGTCCTACAGGCGAGTCTGACACCACTATCTTCCAAATCCAGTGTCGTTGTGGGCGTGAAGCGGCAGCCGTCTTTCTCATCATGCGCTATCTTATGAAGCGTACGAAGAACAAAAAGGAGGTCTACATTCTTCCGATAGTATCCGCCTATACATCGTCAATTCCGGGGAGGATCTATATCGAGATTCCCTCGGCGTTTGGTTTGCATTCCGGGCCTGTTCAGGACATTCTCAAACTCGTACCTGGACTCCAGCTCAGCTCTCAAGATTCCACAGTCGTTCCATCTTCAGATTGGAGTTCTACGCTGATCCCGCGCTCTCGGATGGACAGCATTCCTGTAGGTCAATGGGTTAGGATTGTGAGACCTGGTCTACATGAAGGTGATGTCGGTCTTGTGGTCGATGATGTTCCTGCCACCACATCGACTACAATTTGCCACGTTGTCGTGTGTATGGTACCCCGCATCGATCTGACGAAAGTCAGCTCAAAAAAGGCCTGGAAGCGCGGCGATCCCAAGCCCAATCCACGACTTATCGATATTTCGGTTTTGCATTCGCACGGGTGGGAGTATGGTCGCGATTACGAAGGGGAGTGTCTCTGCAAGGACGAACATCCCACTGATCATAAATGTCCTCACATTATTCTTAAACTCGCTGGTTGCACGATCAAGTATGGTTTCGTTTACCGTGCTTATAGTGTCCTTTCACTTCGGCCCGCATCTTCTATGCCTACATCGCTATGCAAATGGTTCTATGGCTCGAAAAATCAGCTAATCCTCACTTCTTTGCGATACTCTCCTCACCCCGATACATGGGAATTCTTTAAAGGAGAAAGAGTTAGAGCAATTGGCCATCAGCTGGAGACATTCAATATTCCTGCGATTGATACAGGCATCGGCAGCACCATCGTCAGGCAATTCAGGGAGTCCTTTGCTTTCCGTGAGCACGCCGCCCTTCAGAGTGCCAAAGCATGGGCCACTCAAGTAGGCCGTCAGCTCAGTGGCAAAATTCCTGAACCTCTTGACACACTTCCCGGACCAGTGCCATATACACTGAGTGACAATTGGTTTTATTCGGCTTCCTTTCCGACACTTATCAACGAAGTCCGGCGAAATAATGCAAAGGAAAAAGGTCATTTCACTGAGGATCTACCCACGCGTATCAAGCAGGTCCCTCACGCAAAGTTCGTAGCAACTGGAAGTGGCGAGGGCTACGGCTTAATATCATCATCGTCGGTATCGTTAAACGGTACTGTCGCTATTACCCCAGAAGGATCGACTATTCCTGTTCGCGTCAACGTACTCTATGTACAGAAGGTTTTCGACATCGGCAATTTGGTCCAAGTCATCAATCCCAACGTCCCTTTCATTGTAGAGGCCAATCCTATCAATGAACACTCAGATGAGGGCCTACCTCACACAGCTTTGGTAGTCGGCATTGATCGCTGCGTTGTTAAAATCCAAGCAACACACCTTTCTCCTGTAAGCAAGTAGCTCACTTGAATGCCATCTTTCACTAATCTATCTTCCTAGTTCTTCCTTTTACATGCTAACTCCTTGCGTCGTACGGAAGAAATAGTGCAACCTTCCGCCGGAGCCGGTCTTTCCTTAATGCCAATATCACAAACCATCCCGGCTCTCATTCCAGAAGGACCATCAGACGGCAGGGTCGACGAAATCACTATTCCTAAAACAATAGTTCCTTGGGTTGGCATGTCCGTTCGAATCGTCAAGGGCAGTAAATTCAAGGGACAAGTTGGCACTGTCAAGACTGTCACGCGTGATGACTCCCTACAGAGTGGTTTACGCGTCAAACTAATGATCGACACCTTCGGACATTTGGGACGCACGGAAGATTTCGACTATGACTTTTTGCGACGGGAAGAGTACGTGTATACCTTCGTTTGTAATAAACTCGTTGGACTGATCAACTCTGCCATTGCAGCAACCATGAGTTTCTTTCTCTACCAGCAGACCCTTATTGGCAGTTAAGACAGGGGTACCAGCGTGTGTACAGCAAGGACGAGACCAAGTATTTTGCTTCACCCATGCGTCAAAAATCCCAGGCAGGCAGGGTCATCATTTCTGCCCCTCCGGTTGACAATTCCGGGCTTGCAACACCTCATCATCCGGGTAGCCTAGAAGACGCAAGTGTCTGGGATGCTAGGATCGGAGATAATTTAGTGCCGCATGCAAACTTTCGGTGGTTGTATGACAATATCCCCAGAACGCAGCTTGGGGACCACAAGTTCAAAGCCGATTTACACGATCCTATCAAGTCACGAACCATTCATGATGGCTACTTTTCCACCATCCCGAATGACATGAACCATGTTCTTCACTTTGGTCCTAAGGTTGTCAAGCGTGAAAATGCTATGGCTTATCCAACCTCAGCGTTACTACCCGCACGGAAAGGTATCAGTGTGAAGAATGAACGCGGGCTTTTATTTGTTACTAGTGGGCCCCACGCTGGATCTTTTGGACGTAGATTGGCGACAAGGGTTCTACGATACCCATTCGACAATGAAAGGATGTTGTTGCAGCCGGTAGTCCCTGCAACGGTGGCCGAAGATAGGCAGGAGTGCGATGATGGAGAACCATTCATCATTCACCCCAAGCACCTGGTTCTGATCCGGGAGAACGGAGAGCATGAGAAGGTTGGCAATCAACGCCTAAAGTTGGCTAGAGATACTCATGCAAAAGCCTACGTTGACCCTGATGAACTTGAGCGTCTTGATGATGAATTGGTCAACTTCAACAATGAACCCCCTGTTTCAGCCACACCCTCATCTTTGGAAGGTATCTCTCGCTTGACACTGCACGAATTGCGGGACAAGGCTCGAAACAATCCAGACGTCCGAAAGGGCTTGCGGCAAATTCTTCAAGAAGGACCGTCAGATTCAGGGACCCCAGATTCACCTGTTGCAAGTATCTCCAAGGACGCAAGCACCAATTCAGCAACGATGGATAATACGACCAACCCTGTCGATGATCCACCGCAAGCCATTTCCGCAACAGGACAGGAACCGCCCGCTCCACAAGCTACTGCTGTCCCATTGTCACTAGAGAAGGAATCATATGATCGTCCTGCGCTGTTGCAACTCCGCGAGCAATTTTGTTCCACAGGTATGGGTGTCGATAAAGCAGTGGACCAGCTCGAAGACATTGTACCAGCGGGGCCTATTCGGACAGCATGGATCAGTCATTTTAGTGAATTGTCGGAGGCTCTCAATGAGGGTGATTCACTCCCAGAGGTAAGTTTATCTTCCTTTGAGTGGGTACAGATTAACAAGTTGCTTTTACAGCCACCGGAATGACACTAGCGGACGTTCATCTTTGCTTCATTTTATCGTACTTTCTTTGTATCTCAGTGCATGTATCGGTCCAGTGAAAAATAAACCTCATTCACGGTAACTATGAGGGTTGTGAAGGCATACATAGACGCTTTTCAGAAAAGGCTCTCGGTCACATGACTTTTTTGGATGAGGAAGGCATAACCTCATGCAAGCGGGACCGGAGTCCGTTTTTTCGTTCTTGCTTCTTACTTCCATCTTCGAGTAGTTGTTCTCCCAGCCAGCGACATTTTGTATTCTGTACAATGTTGCTGGCTGGTCTATACCCAAAGGTTGTGGAAAGGTAAGACACGCGAGTATTGTCAACTCTTTCAACTAGGATGTTCCTGATGACCACCTCGTGTTCATCCAGGTTTTTTTGAACCCATGTTGCTGCCCTGCAACCACGTTTTCTGAACCCATGTTGCTGCCCTGCAAGCAGGATGCGTTCAATTTCCAAATCACAAATTTTCGGTCAGCGAACAACTCCATTTCGTTAGAAATATTTTCTTATCACCTCCCCAGATCTAGGTGTGCAGTTGTTACCCAATTATTTTCTTGACTTGTAAATCCTAATGTAGTAGTACTATCCGTCAGTCTGCGAAACGATGAAAAACATATAAAAACTAAATGAGTCTTTGCTACTCAGGCATCTGTAGAACCTTTCGATGCCCCCCAATACCCGTTCAACTGCCCAAGCGGAAGCTCAAGCCGGTCGCATCCATACACGTCGAACTAACACCGGCAAATTGGTTTCTCTATCGTCGCTTGACGAGCCGAAGGCCGTGGAGAAGAAGAAGCCAACAACTAAGAAGGTACTTATCCTGCGTTATCTGTGTCTCACGTTTCTCACTCGAATATTGAATCACGCAGGCACCTAAGAATGTAGCTCGTATCTATGAAGAAGAGGAAGAGGATTCTGCGCTGCAAGACAAGCCAGCGCTTAGCAAGGTAAGCTGCTTGTCGCTTAAATGCACCTTAACGGCCCATCTAACAGTGCATTTCAAGAAACAGGTCCATGTCAATGACAATGATGCTGTCGGTGAACCAGAGGATATGCATGCCTCGACAACAGTAAGCCCTTATCTTTCATGCATGATCTGCAATACTCATTATGCCGTCAGGGTGATCAGGATAACATAGAGGACGTAGAACCCCCGACCGACAACAATGGTGATCAACTCTTCCAAGGGGATCCCAATGACAAGATACCATCGCGATTTCTCGTGCATCCGATGTCCTCTGCTTCAAGTGAGTACAGTTTTGTAGCCACTGAACACTTTCTAAGTCCGCATAGCCCCCATAGTGAAGCCTCCAGTCAAACGGCTCCGTATGTCTCATGTCGAACTCCCCCGAGTTAGTGAGCTACCTGCCACACCATCCACCGTAACTCGACAGTCAGACCTCTCCGCAGAGGAAGTAGACCCTGGTGGTGATTCCGAGTCTGATGGTTCAAATTTTAGTTCTACCCGGGAGGAACTCAAGCGTCGACGTCGCCACAAGGGCCAACCCTCTGAGAGTGAAGAGGAAGATGATTCCGAAGCTTTAGAGAACTCTCCACACCCTCCCCTTCCCGCGAGGGAACCTCAACGCAAGCCAGGGGGCAAAGCTCAGCGGCCCAAGCAATCTAAGGCTAACCAGGTCGCTGCCGCTGATGCCACCCGTGATGCGGGTCCAGGCCAGGACACCATTGCTGCTGACGTCGTTGATTCCAATGATGACCCTCAGGCCCTAGGTGATTTCGCGACATACCAGGCGCAGATTAAAAGCGATGCTATTCGAGGTTTCATTCATCGCAATCCCGAATACAAATTGCCTCGCGATCGAAGTACTAGTGCCGACGACGTAGAGACCGTCATCCTTACGCGAAGCGGGCCACTACCCAAAGTTGTTAAGGTGGAGCTTGATCAGTGGAAGGCAAGGATGTTGTGGTCGGTTCAAGCCATTGCTAATCACATGAATCTCGACGTCTCGACTTGTTGGAACTATATCATGCAGGAGCCAATAACCAAGACACGTAAACCAAACAAATTCAATGCTTTTCAAGCTTGGCATAGCCATCATCGACCGAAGCCTAGTGGTGGTAAGTGTTATTCTTGGTATGCATGTGTGGTTACATGCTGATTACACCTTTTAGTGTCGGCGAAGGAGTACAATCGCAAGGTTCTTCTTTGCTACCTCCAGGTCAAGAAGCATTCCAGCAAGTCTGCTGTCGATGATGAGGAGATTCCAAATGACAATGACGTCGACGTGAGCGATATCGATGAGGTTACTGCCGATTTCGAACCGGAACCCATCGAGTTCTATCTTAAGTGGTATGAAGACATGTCACGGGAAGCTGTCAAGCAGGCTAAGAGTAGTGGACGATGGAATCCACAAAGGGTCCTCCCACCTCTGTTGAACTATGTCAGTCCCTTTTTTGCTGTAGTGACTCTCGCTGACCATCCTTGTAGTCGGAACAGTCGTTACTCAACCATGGGTGTCATGTTTTCGGCTTCCTGATTGAAACCCAACGTGATGCCCAAGGTCGATCATTCAGTTGTGCTTGGGGAAATACTCCCGACTGGTTTGCTGTCCGCTCTAAGCATGCTGCGCATATCGAGGCCCAAGTGTTTGATTACGAGGCTATGTTTCGGTATTACCCTTTTTTATCTGGTGTGGCTTGATTCTTATGGTGTACTCTTCCAGGGTTGAAGACATGGATAGGCGCGGTCGGGACATACCAATGCAGTACCTCACCATCTACCGTGAAATGAATGCAAGTTTCAATGATGCAAAAGATCGCGATCGTCGTGTGTGGCGTCACATTGTCAATGCTGAGACCTGTGCGTAACGTGTAGACTGGTGGACTGTCTCGTCATCAACTCATCTTTATACAGATTTACAAGTGGGCAAAGAAGTGGCTTGGGACTCTTTCTTGCACAAAGCCGGTACCATTCATCTACGTCTTTGTAATTGGCCCAAGAATACATCAGTCCCTGGGCTTCGTGGAGCGAAACCCCTAACGCTCTCAGAATACCAGAGCTTTCTTCCTGACAAAGAGGAATGGATTCGCAACCTTCTCACCGGCCAGTTGGATGAGATGGAACAACGCAAGCCTTCAGTTGTCTATTTTGAGAAGTGGACTGAGGGTATGTCGGCTATAGCTGTGTCAATATCTTGACTCACTATTTAACTTTAGCGGAGATTGCTCTACAACCTGATGAACAAGCCTATGTACCCATTGTATCCCTTGCTGGCAAGGGCCACCTGGCGTATGCTTGTGATAGTAAATCTTGGAAAGAGAGGTTTGGCCGTGATTTTGAAGACCTTCGCCCGACAGATAATGTAGAATCTGAAACTGTCCAGCCTGTGAAGAAATATAAGCGCAGGAAGAACCAGCCCAAGGCCAATTCCGATGACGAGAATGACGATGTGAAGAAAGATAAACGCGGGAAATGTCTGTTTTTTGCGTCTGTCCTCCATATATTCTCACTCACTATTACAACAGCTGGGCGCACTCGACAAATGTCTGCTGACAATCACAAGGAAGTTCAAAAAGCCAAAGGGAAAGCTAAGGCTACTGCTTCAGCAGGTATGTCTGATCTTTACGTTTTTTTCACGCCCTTGGCTGACATTGATTGGCAGATCATGATACTCTCCCTGTACAGCGCAAGGATCCATACTCCGATGTTGGTAAGTGATTTGTTGCATGTTCAATACAATACCTTGCTCAATAGCATCACCAGATCAAGTTCGACAGCAACTTCTTATTGCACACCACCGCTTACAGGATCCTCGTGACGAGTTTCATGTTGGGCATGCGCATGTGCTGTGCAAGACGCTGTTATCTTCTGATCCTGTTGCGTATCAGGAGTGGGTTGAGCACTTCAATGAACTCAATGAGCCTTTGAATGATGATATTATTCCTGTGGTATGTTATTTCCTGATTTTCGAGTGTTATATAGCTAAAGATTTCCCCAGCCTCCAGCAATTCCAAATGACGGTGACCACTGCATATTGTCTCCCCCTCTGCGCGACTCGAGTCCGCTTCCATCCAACATACCCAGGATTGACCTTGCTGTGCAGAGTAAGAAGGCTGTGCGACGTGCCCGTGAACGTTCTGAATCTCTATCTCCACCACCTCCCAACCAACTTGCCCTTGCTGATCGTAACTTGAACCCCCCTCTTTCCCCATTACCACCCATGCCACCAATGCCAGTGTTGGACCCTAATGGTCCCCCTATCCTTATGCACTCCCGGGAACACTTCCTTGCTGCGTCAAAGGTACCAATCAACCCGGATTATCTTGATCCCCTCATACACCCTGCTGCAAACTATCCACTTCCCCTTCCTAATAGGGTAGCTCCACCCCTTCCCCCCAACAAACCCAGTCGTCCTAAACCACCTCTTCCTCCCAACAAGCCCACAGTTAAACCCCGTCATGTATTGGTTCCTGCCCTCCCCACCAAACGTTCCTTTGAAGATGTTGATTTTGATGCAGATGATGGTGCACCTGTTGCTGGACCTTCCCGTAGGCGTTATTAGAAAATGTATAGTCATGTATGCTTTATATAAAAATTCATGTTGTTTCCTATTTATGTGATGTAGTCGTGTGTTTGAACAAGTGTCATCAAAATGATGTTAAGCTGTTTGCTCGGTATTGTACCACTAAAGGTTAGCACTGTTGGACCTTAATGGCTTTGTACAGTGCTGCATCAGATTACTGTTGTAACATCAGAGTATTCGGTGGAGGTCCTGTATAATCTATGGTCAAGGTAACTTTATACTTGATAATTCATGACAATGTTAGTACTAACACGAAGTGTTTGGATTCAGTGTTGTAGATTTGTACTTGAGAGCCCAGTGTGAATTTATTGTCCTGATATGCTGTTAGTTGGTGGTGCAAGTCAACTTGAACTCATATTGTATTACAGGCACATGCCCACCAGGAGTATTTACTGGGCATATGCCTAGGAAAATCTGTTGAGGCATATGCCTAATGAAAGTATCTTGGGGCATATGCCCAATGAGTGATATTGTGGGGCATATGCCCCATGAATGATATTGTAGGCAGATGCCCACATATATCTCCATCTAAGGCAGATGCCCCAGTGAATCTGTTGGTGGGGCATATGCCCCTTATGATTTGATCTCAGGCATATGCCTGAGTTGACTTATCCTAATATTCAAGATATATGTAATAGATGATCGTAGCCCTTTGAGCCCACTGGCTGATGGCTATGGTATACCTACACATTCTGGTGTTTCCCACTGTATTGAATCTGGGAGATATATAGCATATTTTGATAGATGTATTGTGTATAATAAATGTCTACAAACTGATGGTAATCATGGCTGAGCATATGCCTGGTTGTTCAAACTGTGTTAAATCACTATATAGTATTTTGATGGATACTGGTAAAATATGTGCGCAAAATGGGGGCAAATGCCTGTCTATTATCCAGCCAAAAGGACTCCTGACACCCCTGTCACACTATCTTTTATAGGCATATGCCTATCCCAGAAAGTGCTTATAAGACCTCCAGGCATGTGCTTAAAGCTATCAAAATCATCTCAGGCATATGCTTAAACTGGTTGAAAACATCCTGGGCATATGCCAGAACACATGTAAATTACTTGTGAGGCACTTGCCTTTACACCCTTAGAACACCCTCAGGTAGATGCCTACTTAGGTAAATCATAGTATATAGGTACCTCTAAGGTCCTTCTTTCACACTCAGGAGTGTAGCCTAATAAGGTCCAGTAGGGGGTTGCCTGAAGTGGAACAGTCAGCGTCACAGTGGAGATAAGATGGACGACATGTGGCAACAGTACAAATACGTCGCCACGCAATGCACGTACCTCAGTCACTTACATCCAGTGTCTGAGGTACATTGCCACTTACTTATAAACCATATCAGCTTGCTAATAGAGTACTTAGATATATTCCATCCATTCTAGGTACCTATCTTTAATACAGTCACTTACATCCAGTGTCTGAGATATATTCCATCTATTCTGTTATGGGCTTCTTTGTCTGAATCTCTTGAAAGACAGGCACATAGAAGAAATCCCTCCAACACTGTCATATGCTAGGAGAACTCACATTAACTGCCATCAATATCGACGATGAAACTATGACTGCTGTTATCACCCACATCAAAGACACATCCAAATTCCAAGAATTCCTGCCACTCGATATCATGAAAGGCAACTGGTCCAACTGGTCCAAAAACTGCCTTGATGTGCTACTACTTGTACAACTGAAGGGCTATGTCCTCAACAAGGTGCCGAAACCAGCTGCCACAGACAAGGAGAATCTTGCAGCATGGGAGGATGACGACGACATGACGTGTGCATGCATCCGAATGCACTTAACGGCAACGGAGAAGAAGCATGTCCATGACTGCACATCTGCACACGGAATGTGGGAAGCACTGCAGACCTGCCACTGAAAACAAGAAAACATTACCCAGATCTCACTCATTGAGAAAGCCTTCAGCATTCGCTTTGTACGCGACACCACCATTCCCGAAACCATGTCCATTGTTGAAATCGGCATACCTACCCAAGACTCCTTCCACAAAATCATACTCCTTAACACCATGGGCACAGAACTACACAATATCTGTGAATCCCTCAACACACTCCTCATCTCATCACCAGATGTCCCACTATCCAACATCACTATTCACCTTGAGCAGGAGTTCTGTGTGGTAGAGAAGGAGCTCAAGGACTCTGAGCGTGCAAACACTGTTGCTCACATAGCCCGGACGTCAAAACCACAAGGCAAAAACCAGCCCAGATGCACAGTACCAGGATGCCTAGGACCACACAAAACTGAGGAATGCTGGTCACCAGACAGGCCAATGGAAGGAAAAAGGGATGAAGTTCTTGCAGCGAGGAAGAGAGCACAAGAGGAGAAGCAGGCAAAGAGCTCAAACAACAAAGGAAAACAGGGCCACAGATTCGTAGATGAGTCTGGGAAGGCCTATCGCCTTGTCGAAGAGAAAGCTATGGAAGTTGCAGCTAGTGCCATTACGTCAAACGATGACCTCATCACTATTGGAGACAGATACGGTTACTCCAATATCTCAGACAGCAAGCTCTTAATGGTACTCACTGAACACTTTGTGGCCGATGCATGGGCATCAATTGACTGGCACGAATTCACCAAACCCATCACAGCCTCCTCTGACACTTCTGTTGAACCCATTGCAGGACTGAAATTCGCATATATGACTACAGATGCTGGACCATGGAACCTCGACAGTGCATGCACCATCCACCTCACTCCTGAACGCTCCGATTTCCTTGACCTAAAACCCATCAAACCATTCTCTGTTAAAGGTATTGGGGGGAGTAGTATTAATGCTGTCAGGGTTGGCCTGGTGAAACTCCAAACTGCATGAGGAACATACCTCTGATTACAGGAAGCATTCTACATCCCACATGCCACTGTTCGTCTCCTATCAGTTGGTTGACTCTGTGACAAGGGCTACTGGGTTATTTTTGACACAACATGTTCAATCGTGGAACACACTAAGAATACGATTGTTGCAACTGGATCTCACCAGAACAAGAAGCTCTATGCCTTGAATGGCTCATCATCTACCAAAGTCAAACATGCTCACATTGCCCAACACCTCCCAACCCCCGAAACATGGCACCAACAGCTAGGTCATGTGAATGTTGCCTCTGTGGAAAACATGATCAGAAACAACATGACAGAAGGTATGTGAGCAGACCTGTCACATACACCACTCAAGTGCTCACCATGCATTCAGGGAAAACAAACAAAGACTCCAGTGCCAAAGGAAAGGGAAAATCCAAAGGCTACTTGTCTATTTGAAGTGGTGTATGTAGATCTTGCAGGCCCTGAAGCTGTATCATCCACTAGACATAATCTATATTCAATGGAACTCATTGATGAATGCACAAACTCCATATGGGCCATACCTCTCACCTCCAAAGCCATGGCATTTCCAAAGCTAAAACAATGGGAACAGCAACATGAACTTGAGTTCCCCCAGTTCAAAGTTGGTATCTATTGAACAGACAATGGAGAACTGAAATCTGAGGAGATGGAGAAATGGTTAGCAGAAGTCGGAACCCAACAACAGTTCACTGCACCATACACCTCTGCCCACATAGGGAAAGTGGAGCAGACACACTGTACACTGTTTGGACGTGTGCAAGCAATGCAAATTGCATCTAATGTACCAGTCAACCTCTGGGACCACTTTGTTGAAACAGCTGTCTACCTTGCAAACAGATCTCCTACACATGCCATCAAAAGGAGAACCCCATATGAGGCCCTGTGAGGCAAGAAGCCAGACCTCTCCCACCTCCGAGAGATTGGCTGTGAGGCATACGTCCTAATACAGCACAAAAACAACCCAAAAATTTATGAACGGTGTGAGGCTTATAAAACGCTTGTGAACGAGCGAAATATATATGCCAAGTTGTGCGAGCGGGGTTCGACGTTGTCAAAGGATCCGTACAATCGACACAAGAAATCAACTAGCACACTAGTTGAACGTCTACAAATCACTAGGACACAAGGGAAGTGTATGAGCGATGAATGAAACAATGTAATATGATAATATGGTCTCGATATGATCAAGATAAGGTGATACATATAACACAATAGACAGCTGGAAGTACACTGTGACAACAGGAATGAACATATGAAAGGTCATATGACCACGTACTCACCTCGAAGTATAATCCCTTGCCAGCAGCAACACAGACACACAAAGATCTTCCTCAGCCATGCTTTTTTATCCACGACCAACTTCAAGATGTCCACGACCAACTCGTACACCAACGTGCAATGTTTCCAGACCACAGGTTTGTTAGCAGATGACTCAGCCATAATGAAGCAAAGCCACTCCTCACATTGCATTACAAGCCTCCATTAATAAAGAAACTGGCTCGAACCCTCCACAAACCCAATGCTAACTTGGAATAGTCTCAATGAGTGGTACAAGAAAAAAAGGTAAAGGATACCAAATGAGGTAACTGAGTGTCCTACTCGCATCACACGTGACATGTGACACACAACAGTAATGTCGCCATCACCTCTGATGTACCTCAACCAGATAGAATGTTGCTCCGCTCCCATGTACTCCAAAACAAAGCCCCATCTCTGTTCTGGCAAGCCCAGTAATTCTTCATATCATCCGATCTGCAGCGCCCACACTTTACCTTTAACGCACACATCTCTAAGGCAAGTGTAAACAGCTTAATTAACAAATATACACTACCCACTTATAGGATCCAAATCTTTGCAACTTCTCAAGAATCATGTCACATCAACCCAGCCCAGCAACTGTACCAACAACTGCACAATGGACAGATTTCATCAGTGCACCAAGAGCTATTCAACCACATAGTGGCCCTTTACCCACGCACTCAGTCAGGTCTACTTGACAGCCTCAAGGGCCTCTCAGGCAGGGATAAGCTGGAGACAGAGATGTACCTTCTCAGGAACATTGCGGTAACAACCTGCTTCCAACTTTCCTTACGACAACCCTAAATACACCCTAGGAATATCTAATCATGGTGCAGCAACGCTCTCCAGCCACACCCATGCTCACTGCATGATTCCAACAGAACATCAAACTTATAGTGGACACCATCCTATCAGTCCTGCCCTCAAACCGGAACCCTGAAGATGTCGTTTCTTCGGTGTCATGCCCCCCGACGACCAACGCCCCAGAAAAGAACATGAACAACATACCAACCCTTTGCCTGTGGGCCACTGAAGTCACTCGACTCAAATCCTATCTGAAGCAGCACACAGGATGTCCAGTAGATGCAGAAGCAAATGCTTACCACACCACAACCCTACAGTGGTTGAAAGGAATTGTAGTGAAAAAGCTCTGTCTACCACCCATCTCCGACTCAGATATCAATGCTGCTGCCAATAGGTGTAAGCTCTCTCGCTGTCTAACGAAGACCCTACCATGCTAATTCGCTTTCAGTATTACAGTCTGTACCTTAATACAATGTACAAGTCTCCCAATAACACACCTTATATATTGTATTTGCCCCATATGTTTACAATCCTCCTGAGAGAACTCCCATCTAACCATGAAAGTTCAAAAACAGAGATTCGTAATGTACAGGAAACTGACCAAACATGTCGACAAATGCCTTGAGCTGGTCATACGAAATCATACACCTCTAAGCAGGTCATTCAACCTCCACAGAACTCCCCGACAATGCTTCTCCAAAGTAACAGCATTCACTGTACATGCTACTTTGAGAACTGTTTTCTTTCAGCATTGAACTGATTCAACACAACAAACTTCCTCACCATGCCGCAGATCACAGGCAGGAATCATCCCATCCACACACAACGAAAGCTGAACCAGGTGCTTAATCCTGCTAATACGCTACTCATTTGCAAGGCCCAACACACTCAGCATGTGAGCCAAACCTGAGGACCTCTCAAGCTCGTTTTCTGACAGGCAGCGATGAACAAGGTCACCCAGAACACCTTCTGGCATGTCCAACCAATACACCAGCTCTATTAACAATCAGCAAATTGACCACAATGACCCAGAAGGATGGATAACACTAATACCATAAAGACCACATCTCGGTTATAGTTGGAGACTGTAAAGACCTGGACCAAAATAGATAGGATAGGATAAAAAGAAACAGAGGACAGGGAAACTGGACTGTTTACAGCCCGTCTAGACTATCGTTGGGGTCACTGACAACACCAACAAAGCTGAATTGAACACTGTGAGGTGCTAGGAAGACTATATCGCTAGGCGATAATGACCACTAAACCTGGTACGAAAGTAACCAGGTAATAGATGCTAATAATAGGTCTAGCACTACTGTGGACAGTGTGTGCAAGTGTAGTTCGACGTGATCAGAGTTGCCGTGCTTAGAATCGCACACAAAACTAATAGTTCAAGTGATAATACGCTTCTAGTAGACTAGAGCAGGTTATGATACACCTTTTAATAGGGTATGTACGTGTGGGTTTGGGCTTATACAAGCTATATGAACAATGCCAAGGGCTAATACTAGCTTTCTTGGGTGTGACCTAATACTGCCTTGAGTAGATTGTCCTTACTAGAACTGAATCAACGATGTGTGCGCAAGCAGGAATCCAACCGACTCTCCAATGGTCGATCTGGGCCTCTCTACGTCACAAAGCTCTCAACACAAATAGTCAAAAGCTTCTAGAAGGTCTTTAACAGACGATCTAGTACGAGGTTCAATCTCTAATAAAAGATGCAATGCAACCAATGCCAAATGCAACAGATTACAAGCCAATACACTTGGTCTCTATCAAACTCGACTCAAGCTCTTGTCTGCAATACAGGTCTCAACTAGACTTTTAGATCTAGGGCTCGTCCTGATGAAGTAGAAGTTGAATACACAGATCAACAATAGATCAACTGAATCAGAGGTCTATTTGTTTGATAGCCACATACAATCTATAGATATGGGCGGGCAGTGCGTCTCCCTTCTTCTTCTTCCGCTCTCCTACATGATAGGTAGCTTATATACTGTCTGAGAAGTGAAAACGAGAATTTTAGGTAATATAAGTCGGAAAATAGACGGAACGACAAGGAACAGAGATGGAACAGAGATGATACGAGGAGAAATATACATATGAGGGAAATAAGAGTGTCACAACATCCATATAAGTCGTGTAAGCGTGACCAATAAATAGGAATTTCTATGTTTAGACTCAGGAGTTGAATCCTGTGCCTGTGGGTTGGCGTTTAGCCTCTTTAAAATTTTCTTTTCTATGCACCAAGGCGCTTTTCTACCAATGATAGTCGTTTCTGACCAGTCCGCACATCAATGATGTCCAGTCATCTGTTATCTAGACCTGGCACATCTTTTATAAGTCTCCATAGTCATATGGGACCCTTCCATAAGTGGTATATCCACTGTATCTGCTTCCATGCTAAGTGTTTCAGGCGTTGCCACCGTTTTAACAGCTTTGCCTCTGTGTCCGATCCAAAGGAACGCTTCGGAATATCAAGTCCGATAGGTCTGCCCCTGGGCCATCGGTCATTTCCAATCAAGCTGTGGTGATCCTCCAAAGCCCTCTCTATCTTATAGTAGGTCACGAAGAAGTAATAAAAGCGTAAATGTCCCTTGAGTATGCCAACTAGTAGCACGGTGACCTTATACAAGGTAAGTTCCACCTTATATTAGCCCCTACAGGTTTCGGGTAGGTGTCTGTGAATTTGCAGACCCCTAGTATATGCATAGCAGCAGCCAGATACCCAATGTGAGGCGTACCATGTAACTGTTCTCTGCCAGCATGACATAGTCCCGTGTACCAGTGACAATGACTAGCTATTCAGGGCTCATACTAGTCCTTCAGAACCCTTTTTACAGCATAACAATAAAGAAATATGCATAATGCGTTCGAAATTAAAGTGTTATAAAAATCAGCGTATCACCGGTGCATCAGCTAATTTAATTAAATAGCCTTCATGTGATATCCGGGATTTATCGGATGCCCAATCTGAGTCGGCATATGCTATAAAGCCAGCATTGGATTTACCATTATAGGTAAGTTTATATTTTCTTGTGCCTTGAAGATAACGGCATATATAAATTGCCTTTTTGATATGATCTTCGGATGGATTAGTTCCGAATTGAGACATTTTTATTACTGCATAGGTAATGTCTGGGCAAGTTCCAAGTGTAAGATAAAGGAGTGATCCTATTATGGATTGATAGCGAGATCAGTTTTCTGGTGTGCATGTTCCTTGATATACCTCTGGTTTATAACCACTAGGTAAAGGTGTTTTAGCAGTTTTGCAATTAAGCATGTTGAACCGCTTGAGAATTTTCTCTAGATAGTCACATTGATCTAACGATAGTGTTTGCTTAGATCTGTCCCGTGTGACTTTCATGCGTAGGAACTCTTTTATTTCACCAAGATCTCTGTCCCATATATCCATAAATTTGTTCTTCTTTTTCTTTAAGAGGGTACGATTGGAACCCATGAATATAGCATCGTCTACATAGATGAGAGCGATAATTATATCAGAGTCCTCTCTGTAGTAGTATACGCCAGCATCTTTTATGCAACATTTGGATCTGATTTTCTTCATGGATTTCATGCATTGTCTCCACCAGGATAATGATGCCTGTTTAAGACCATAAAGTGCTTTGCATATTCACCACACCTTTTTAGGATTAGTCACAAATCCTTCTGGTTGTTCCATGTATATCTTCTTGTCAAGTTCACCATAAAGAAAGGCAGTCTTAACATCTAGCGCTTCAATATCCCAATCTTTGAGTGCAGCTAGAGCAAATAAAGTTCGGGCTGTTTCAAACCGAACTACTGGAGAGAACAACTCATGATAATCAATTCCTTGTATCTGAGAGAAGCCTTTGGCTACTAATTGAGCCTTAAATCTCCCATCGGTTTTGATGTCAAATACCCATCGTGACTTGATGGATTTACGGCCATGTGGTAAATCTACCACTTCAAATACATCCTGTTCACGTAAAGATTTTAATTCATCTTCACATGCTGCTTGCCATTTCTTTTGTTCGGATGGAGATCGCTTTAAGACATCTTTGTATGACCATGAACGAACATTGTCATAGTCATTGTCTTTCTCCATATCTATTTGAAATGCAATTAATGCATCGAGATATTTAACTCCCCCTTGCTCCTGAAGTGAAGCGAAATTCATCTGTGTATCATCTTCCCAAGGATGGTTATAAGGGCGTTCTTCAGGAGTATTATCTGAAGATGCTTTGTCTTTACCCTTATTTGACCTAGTATTATTACCATCCTGAGTAATATCTTTATAAGGACGTTTATTTTTGCCCTTAAACCCATGATGTTCTAAACCTGCATAGGTACGATGGGACAATCTTTCTTTAATTGTTTCTCCTTCCATTGCGTCACCAGGCCGTTTCGGCATGTTACGTTGTCTCTGTGGATGTTGTAATGGTGAGATTGGAGGAGGATTGAAAGTTCTTCATGGGGAAGATGTTTCAGCTTGTTGACTAGTGAAAGAACAATTCTGAATAATAATGGGATTATTGCTAGAACCTTGTTCAAACTCAGGTCTTTGAGTTTGTGGTTCTTGAGCAGGAGTATGATCTCTTTGTTGATCGGGTTGCTCGCTATTCCGATCTTGTTCAGGTTGTTGATCATTATAATCATCATCATTTTGATCATTACCTGGATTTTGGTCGTTATTTAAAGGAATTGATGTGGCTGAAGGGGCGATAAAAGTTCTATCATTATTTCCAGTTTGAGGACATCTTGGAAAATGCAGTTCATCAAATTTAGCATTTGATCCAATAAAGATCCTTTGATTGTTTCGCATGAATCAATGAGCTTTTGATCCTGGCTCATAGCCTAAAAAGATCATTTGTTCCACTTTCGGTGATATGCCTGACTTTAATCACTTCTTTTTCGAACGCAAATACGCTAGTTTTGCACTTTATTATTGTTGCATAAACACATAATGGTTATAGAAGGACTAGTATGAGCCCTGAATAGCTAGTCATTGGACGGAAGGTGTTTTAGGTGGTTATATTAGTGGATCCTGGTACATGGTACGCCCCACATGGGTATCTGGCCACCACTTTTACTTCTACCAGTGGTTGTTGAAGTACAATCACCTCCTGAAAACTGTAGGGAGAAGGTCCTTAAGTGAATTCACTACAGACTACACCTAGATCACCTACTAGACGCACCAAAGGGATTCTTACAAGTTAATTTACCCCTTCATACACCCAGAAGAGTTATACTGGCTCGGGCATCACTCGGGACTGATGGCAGAGGGGGAAACTGATCGGAAATCACCGATGCCGGATACGGCAAGGGTCTAGAGACCTGTCGGCCGAAGTAGAACCTATTGATTGGAGCGGAGGCAAAGCTGTTCAAACTGTTGTTACGGTGGCGGAAGCGGATTCCCTCTGATATACCTTTTTGGAACGCGTCCACATGGAGTGGATAAGAAAATTTAGAGGCGGTGTTATGTGGAGGAACGGTGTTGAGCAATGAGGAGCTCGGGAGGACCCTGCCAGGCCTCCGATTGGTGGAAAAGCACTTGGCGCATGGAAAAGAAAATTTTATAAAGGCTAAACGCCTACCCGTCGGCCAGGATTCAACTCCTGTACCTTAAAACAGAGTGTTACCACTCGCTCGTCACGCTATTTGCACCATATATGGACGTTGTGACCTATAGATTTCCCTGATATGTATATTTTCTCGTTGTATCTCTCTCCCAACTCTGTTTCATCTCTTTTCTGTTTCGTTCCGCAGTTATTCCAACTCAGATTACCTATTATTCAGTTTATTCACCTTGGACAGTATAAAAAGGACACCAAATGTACGGGGACTGCAGAGGATTCTGCCCCCCACTTGCACGTTATGCGTTGTATGTGGTTATCGTACGAATAGATTGCTATTGTCTGATCAGAACTCTACCCAAGTCAGGCCCTAGCCTTATTGAGAAGACTAGTTGAGATCTTACTGCAGACAAGAACTTGAGAGGTCGCGATAAAGACCAAGTTGTTGGCTTTGTGTATTGCTCTACACTTCTCCTATTAGTGAAACTTTATACTAGTTTGTCTTGGTGGCGTTCTGGAGGTGTTTTAACCAGTTGGGTTACACTTTAGCATCGTAGAGAAGGCCTCGGTTTTGGTGGCTGAGCTTCCTTGCTTGCGTGCTTTATAGAAGACAGTTTTGGTGGCTGTTTTCCAGCAGTTGTGCTGTAGTTTTACCTTAGAGAGAGTCAGATCACTCGAGGCAGTTTAGATTGAACCAAGATCAGCTTCATATAGCCCTTGGCGCCTTATTTCCTAGCTTATAGAAGCAAGGACGACCCTATTACGCATCTATACAGGTGTACTTTCCTAGAACTTCGACGAATAGAAGTGATTTTACCCCTCTTGAGACCAAGCTTGAGTAGATATCTCTAAGCGCGGCAACTCTGATCACGCCGAACCACACTTGCACAACTACGCCACAGTAGAGTGCTTTTGTACACTGAGAGCAGTCATAGTATTAGGTGATTTCACCGAAACTAAGTGGTATTATCGGTGATAATTTATTTTTATGTATCTCCTTTGGTATATGCATGTACACAGTACACCCAAAGGTTCGGAAATATGATACGTCAGGTTTCTTCCCTTGGTACACTTCAAGGGGTGTTATCCACTTTAATTGCTTTACTGGAGTACGATTGTATAAGTGTACTGCAGTATCCATAGCGAATTGCCACCATGATTCAGGTAGACAAGCTTGAAACCAAAGTTTCTCTGCTTTTTCTCGTATTGTGCGATTAAATCGCTCAATTCTACCTGCTTGTTCATGTTCATGTGGTGCAGAATTTTCTGATCGAATTCCATGCTCTTTTAAGTAATTACGGAACGCTGCTCCAAAGAATTCACCTCTGTGATCTGAACGGATGGCAAGTAACTTCTTTCCTGATTCTCGTTCAACGAGTTTATGTAGGAATCTGAAGTTATTGAGTGTTTCCAGTTCTGTTTTAGTCTTTTGATTGAATGACCATGCAAAAGAGCTATGATCATCACAGATGTTAAGAGCATATTTATAATGATTGTACAATTGTACAGGAAATTTGATTAAGTCCATATGCAATAATTGCAATTTGTCTGTGGACCTTTTAGTGGATTATGTATAGATTGCCTTAGTTGTGCCCCCATAGGTACATCCTTGGCAAATCTTAACAATTGGCATTTGTGTATATTTCACCGTAAAACCTTTACATGCAGTTTGACATCTGGATAATGCTTGATGAGAAGCATGTCCATGTCAGTTATGTATGATAACTGGATTAATGATGTTAGCATTAAAAGCAGATATTCCCTGTGATTGTTTTAATCACAGTACTTAGCCAGATAAATGGCATATTTTCCTTCATATATAATGAAAGGAAGGTTTTTCCACTTTTGCGACTAACTATAGAAGTTTCTGGTGAAGACATTCAGATATCATATCCTTGTCTAATATATTTTTCACCAGCAAATAATCGATGTGCTTGCTTTGGGTTATAATACACCAGATATAACTTTATTTCATGTGTATCGTTTTCTGAATTGGTATGTCTTATCAAGACAGTACCCGCCTTATTGATTGTACCATGTCCTGTGACTCCACCTATTATTTTAGGTTGGATATCATGAAGCTCAATAAAATTGCTTTCAAAAGGACTTATATGGTCTGTTGCACCACTGTCAAGTATCCAATCATCTGTATTTTTACTACTACATTTACAGAACATATGTGTGCATGCCATATAGGCTAATATACAATCATTACTATTTATAGGCTTGTGTAAATCAAGTCCTATTTTGTGTCACATTTGTGATTTGTTCTGAATTGAGTAGTCAATATTAGATGAATTGAGATTCTGTGGCACATACCAATGGTAACTTGGTTCTTCTGCAATATTATCCCATCCAGCATCATCAAGGTCAAAATCACCTGGAGATGGAGATCGACTGGCACGTCAATTTCTGCCACTTGGGTTGGAGATGGTTCTATGACCTCTTTCCCTTCCTCTCCTGGTGTAAGACAAGTTCCGCATATTGCGATCTTGTTCTTCTCGTTGTGAGGCTTATAAAACACTTGTGAACGAGCGAAAGATATATGCCAAGTTGTGCAAGCGGGGTTCGACGTTGTCAAAGGATCTGTACAATCGACACAAGAAATCAACTAGCACACTAGTTGAACGTCTACAAATCACTAGGACACAAGGGAAGTGTACGAGCAATGAATGAAACAATGTAATATGATAATATGGTCTTGATATAATCAAGACAACGCGAGCCAACCTATAAACCTATCTAAAACTATTCCTATATGTTCCTATGACGCAAAATAACCTATTGAACCCAACAAGGGTAAAGACCTATTGTTCCTATGAAAGGCACTGGTTACACCAGTCAAACTAGCACGACAACCAGGCCACCTATAAGCTAGTGGGGCTCCACACTAGTCCTGAAACAATCAATCCTATCCAAAGAGTCTAGATGAACTAGCTCTGTCCTATGGGTATCTCAAAGTTCTAATTTCACGACTCTAGTTCAATATAGAGAAGGGCTTTTCAAAGGTTTTATTTTCTAAGTTATTTTCTAAGCACACATCGCCTCTATGGTCAACAATAGAAGACAAGAACTCTGCTATTGGTGCACTAGGGCTACGTATATAGTGGGGTAATTGCTTGAGAGCTTCCTAGGGGAAACCCTGCTGCTTATATACCCGCAAGCGTACATATTTTGCATATAAGTGAAAGGGGACATGATAAAGTAATAGTAACTATGCAAGAAATGAGAACGAGGAGAGGATTCTGTCCATATGAAGTAAGTATCTACCAGAAAAGGAAGGTTTGGATATATATTGGTCGGAATTCGACATTATTTTGCAGGACTGCGAGTCATATTACTTTTTGGTTGCTAGGAAGTGGCGCGCGGAGGCGCTGTTCCGCATGGTACGTTTCGGATATCGGTGCTAGGACATAGTTATTCCATTCGGAACTTGCTAGGAGTCTGATCTCAACCGAAACGCTTCGGATTCGTATCCGAGGAAGGTAGGCTCTATGCCCTGGTAGTTCTATATTATATTTTCTATGTCCTAGGACAGTCCTGGCACAGAATCCTATCTGTTTCCTTGTTATTACGAGTTCGAAAGAATTGAGACTCGTTCTTTATGGGGGGAAAAAATGTATCATCTATCGGCAAATTTTCCCATGGGTAAAGAGTTACTCCAATAAGAAATTAAGCCCGAGCACGAGTTTAGGGTCCCGCGCCCAATTTTTTCTTGATCTTTTTGCTTGATGTACAATGGTAACTCCATGTAAAGGTTCTGACCCCCTAGTACTACTCTCAAAAAGGGAGGATAGGTCCTGTCTTCTTACAGGAGACTATGTAAGGATTCAAGGTCCCCCTCAGGTCGAACTCGCCTCGTTGGAGGTTCACTCCAACCCACTCCCAGCTAGTAGGACTATATGTCCCACACTAGTGTCTGTACTAGCAGTAGGAACCCCAACTCGAAGCTCAAGGGATATTCTGATTGATATGGGAAAGCTGTTAAGCCCCCATATGGTCCTCGTATCAATAACCCGGTTACTCGGACATTTCTAATCCTGGTAACTCTGCTCTCGAAGGTGACTCGCACCTCCAGCTTCTACCGTATTTGGTATATAGCTCTGATCCGTCCCCTAGGGTCCTTCTACGCTGTGGTAGTTGGTCCTCATTCACTATCCCATCTCATATGTCCCATAGCGCGAGTATAGTGTAGCCATATGACCTACTAGGAAGTCTACCATGTACAGTAGCATGTCCTTGTAAGGTTCCAGCCTGATAATAGAGTATAGATACGGTCTACAGGTTTCGACACATATCCTAGCGCAATCATATAGGGCTAACAACGACATCAACATCTATGCGCGCGTAGCTAGTATTCACTACGCAGTGCATGCCTATCTTATTCTTCGTCATATGTGCACTACTAGGTTCCTAGCAGTGATACCAAGTCCATATAGTACTTAGTATGATGTACTAGTGCGATTCTGAACACAACAATTAGTGTCAAAATGACTGTTTTTCAGCGATTTCGTTCTGGTACCCTCACATCGTTGACGAAGCTTCTCTTTAGCAGTATCGTCGCTTGATGGATGCGGTATGTCATCAAAACCAGTGATAGCATATGGATATGCTACTTTAGAATCCGAAGATTCTGGTTTGGAAAAAATTGGTCGTTGGTCCTTAGAATGGACCGTGACACTTTGAATCATTCCAGAGTTGGAGATGACTGATTTAACCGGATTACTCGGTCTTGGTATTTGTGACCGAATAACTGGCTTCAGTTCTGGTGATGATGTCAGTGGTTTCTTACCAATGGATAAATCAAGCCTTGGCTTGAATTCTTTTGCAGTTGGTACCAATGTAGTTTTTTGTTGGAATAGGGATTTGTCTCGTAGTGATTCGTTAACACAGGTGGAGATGCGAGTAGAGTCCCTTTCTTCTTGGGAGCATGACTCGCCATCTGAGTGTCCTTCCAAATGGAACGCACAGATGTTTTTCTTTTTATCTTTTTCCTGTGGTTTATTAACAATAGGCAATCTGCCTTTCACCTGATGTGCAATAGATGATTCACTTAGGTGGTAGAATCCCTTGTGTATTTTAGGGTCCTTTCCCACCGCTTTGAGATGTGGATAATTATTAAATCCGAGCATGTATGTGTCGATGAGTTCGACAGCATCATCATGGAGTGGTTCTCCAGATGGTGTTTCTGTATAAATGTCGTTGAGTACGGCTCAACACATTATGGAGCCATTTCTTGCTCCTACTCTCAAGTCTCTGATGACTTGATCAAACTGCTCGTATTTGCCAAAATATTTGGCTGGTTGTTGTTTCCCTTTTCCTTTTTGTGTGGCTTGTATATAGGTTGTCACACCAGTCTTTGGTGATGATAAATCAGATGGTGCGGCAGGTGATGGAGGAGCACCACTTGGTTTTTCATCAGATTCATCATTTGACTGTGATGGACTTGGTGGTGCTGATGGACTTGGTGATGGATTGTATTTACCCACTATGTGTTGCCAGTGAAATTTATCACGGCGTTGTGGGTTTATGAGGTATTTTCCATCCCAATCTAAAGAGAAAGTAAAAGGTAACAGAGGTTTGCATGTAGGATGACCAAATGCCCAGTGTTGTAACATGTGATTAGAGACACACGTTTCACAGAAGATCATCTTGCGCTCTTCCGGTTGTATTGTTACCAGTGGCATTGGATCTAGTGGCATTTCTTGATCTTTAAACCTGATTGGGTAGTCACCCAGACTATATTCATGTGGGTATCGGATTAAGGTTTCTTCATCCGTGACTACTTCATAATGTCTGGGTCGTCGATATATGCCAAACCCGGAGTATGAATATCCCTCTGGTAATTCTTTGCTACATTCGTCACAGTCTTCTTTGCACAATGATGACTTATGGCAATGTAATTCTTCGCCAATATGGTTTTCGAAATATTTCAATAACTTGTCATCTGCAAAGGCATTGGCTGTTAAAGCCATTAGGACTTCTTTATTCTGCATGGAATTGGCAATTTCTTGCTCTTGGGCATATATTGTGCCTTGATATTCCATGCTATAAGTCCAACAATATCTATGCTCTTTGGATAAGGACCAATCAGCCATAGCATATATGCCGTTGCCCATATGTTGTGTATGTGCATCTAAACCGTATGAACACTTCTTGCACCATTCTGGACATAAAGCAGCAGGAGTGCGATGTGGGCATGCAGAGGAGGTATCTTTGTTGTAGAGGCGAATAACTCGTACTTCATAAAATTTTTGAAGGCAGGATTATCGAGTAAGCCTTTGTTTGAAGCGATTGTATACAAGAGTCGTTGCTTATGCTGTATCAAGACTTGGAAGTTGTCCATGTCTTCACAGAATTGTTCAAGTGTTATGAACTCTGTGTTGTACCTCTGCATCACTTTAAGATTTGCGTCTGAATAGACGCGTGTATACCACATTTTACTAACTTCTTCTCCAAGTTTTTCATCATCATCGGGATAATCCGGCATTGCGCATACGAGAGATCCAGATGGATGTAACAACCCTTGAGCTGATCCTCAGGAGTTGAATCAATTATTAGGCGGAGATATGATCACATTTTTGTCTAATGGCAAAGGCAATCTATTCCCCCCTGCGCATGATGTCGATGCAACTGCTTGTGCATCTGGGGTAATGGCTAGTTGCGATATATCATTGACTACTTGAGCCAGGTAAGCCATAGCTTGTGGCTTTTTACCTTTACCCTTCTTGGATTTTCCCTTCTTGGGATTATTATTGTTTCCTTGTTGCTGTTGTCCATTATTCTGTTTTGGCTTTTGCTGCTGTTGTTGCTGTTGTTTACCTCGATTATTATTATTGCCTTGTTTTGGTCGATTATTCTGACGGTTATTTCTGTTACCACCATAATTTCGTCGACCATTTCCTCTATGCACAGTTTGCCATTGCAGCTGGTGTCTGGAATATTGATTGATCCCGGATACTCATGCATTATTGGAGTGGATTTGTGCAGAATTAACCGAATAATCGGCGTATTCGTTGTGTCGATTCCATTCCAATGTAATTTCAGTAAAAAAGGCATCGAAGCCTTATCAAACATGCGTAGGAGCTTTTCCCATGTTTTTTTTGCTGAGGCACAATCAATGAGGTGATGCATATTAGCAGCCAGCTTTGCCATAAATCAACCTATGCAGGTCATATTCGCTTCTTTCCATTGTTTACATTGATCTCCATCAGCCTTTGAATCAGGCTCTTCCTCTGTCAAAGCTCCATGAGCCTTCTTGAGATAGAGGATGGATTCAACTTGACTTTTCCAGGTTTTCCATTCCTGGCCCATAAAGATAGGAATATGATCCATGCTGCCAGACTTGTCCATTTCCAATACCATGTTAAAGGTAGGCATTGCATTGCCTGCCTGTGGCCAGACATTCACCCATTGACGGCCATCATGTCCGGAGGCTCAGACATTGAAGTAGGTGCTAGCGTCTGCAGGCCTAACTCGAGTAGAGGGAACTTGAGAACCTTGGCTTCCAGATTGAGTCGACATTGTTATTGAGTCTATTAATTGATGATTAGCAAAAGTTGCAAGATCAATCAATCAGCAGGATATAGAACTCGACAACAGTTTGTCAACCAGTCAACACATAAAGTTATTCTGGTGTATTTCCTACTTCCTACTGATCATCCAGTCACATCACCCGGACTGATCAAAATGAAACCAGCCAGGTAAAGAAAGCTAATCAGGAACATACTGGACTTAAAGCTGCAATCAGCAATCCCTCGGATCACGGTTACACACCGAAGTGCTTACCCCATGTCACGAGACAAAGCGAGCGCTAAAAGTCTTTCTGTCTTCCCAGGATAGCGTTTAATGGACTTAGTGTAGCTGGAGAATTTCTATATATGCTAACTATAAATTTTGAGCATTTCTACAGTAATAAAGTAACCCTATAGCATGATGGTGCTG
The DNA here is from genome assembly GCA_037176845.1 of Paramarasmius palmivorus. Lineage (NCBI taxonomy): Eukaryota > Fungi > Basidiomycota > Agaricomycetes > Agaricales > Marasmiaceae > Paramarasmius > Paramarasmius palmivorus. The sequence goes on along the minus strand of JAYKXP010000041.1, from coordinate 64,707 downwards.
ACTTGGGTATACTTTATGTGTAATTCTACAACTAGTAACGCAGTTGTGGGCATAATGCCAACCTCAGGTTCTGTGGAATTCGATAGAATCCATGAGTGCCTGATGGACTAAAGCCATGTTCCAATTAAGGAAATAGGCCCAACAGTTTGTTACTTCTATCAGAAAGTAAAGCTAATGTAAGGGCGATACTAATCTGAGAAAGGAAGTGGAAGTCTGTAAGTAAGGTAACTTTATTTTTCAGACATTACAGGGGTCGAACAAAAGAATAAAAAGTGAAGCCCTTAACCCATAGAAGCACATTGGTATTTGACATGTGGTACAATAATAGATACTAAGTGAACTAGAAATAACTGCACAGTCAGTGTCAGTAACTGTTAGTAAGTGGTGGTACAAGTGGGTTAAAGCAACTGTTCTATGTATATCCGCTTTCTTAGCAACTGTGACATACATGGAATAGAGTGGAGAATGACTTATCTAGTGATATCTAAATTTAGAATTCCAACAAACAATAGCAATTGTTAATGCCAAATGGTGTAGTCTTATCTGGATGGTCTTGGTTGAGCTGAGGTGCTCTATGGGCATACAAGTCGATGTGTGTTATTGGAAGCAAGAATTTGCCACTCTGTTTATAGCCTAAGGTTAGGAAATATCTCAGGTGTTGGATTTCAAGTGGTGGAATGGTTGGAAGTCATTGATGTGACCCATTGGCATTACAGTCATGCATGCAGCCAAATTCAGGTTGTTGGTAGAGTGAGGATAGTTGAGAATTATATGAGGAATTGTTAAAACAGTGGTGATATACCTGACTTTTATCACTTCATTTCTGAATGCAAATACACTAGTTTTGCACTTTATTATTGTTGCATAAGAGGAGAGAATGTAAGCCTATAAGTAGACAGCCCTGTAAAACAACCACACCAGTTTGTAAGACTTGGCAGGGGCTACATAGTCTCCAGCAGGTGTTTATAATAGACCTTTCTTTTCAGCTGTGCTGGTTAGCTATTTTGTCTACCACTGGCTACCTCTAGGGTGCTGTATACTCCCCTCATTCTGCTACTGTTGAATGAAGTGAAGAAGTTGATGAAACACTTCTTCAACACTGAGTCCAACAAAATATACAAAGTCCACTTTGGCACTCTAATTATGCTTGTTCTACTGCACATACACTTGCATTCATGTTTATTTATCTTTTACTTTACTTATTGAACCTACCTATGGTGTATGAGCATGTAGGAGTATGTAAAACGTGTATTTTCACATTAGTGGACGGTGTTTTAATGCCTCGAGCGATCCGCATCACAATAGGTACAAACAAACAGTAATTACTTACATGTCACAGAGAGTTGACACTTGAAACACATTTTCAATACAAAAGTTACTATTATCAACACTTTTGGGTGATCACAGTCAATTGCATTGAGTTCTAGTCATTGTTATTGATCAGTTATAACTGGTAATACTTTGATATAGATTCTAACAGGTTATGGGCCCCGGCCTTTTAAACTGTGCATACAACTGTTGATTCATACAATTGAATTTGTTACTACTGCGGGTTTTTGCTATTTGACTTGTTACAAGTCAAGTGCTATTGTGCCAGTTCATTCATTGACTGGTTATATTGTTTATTGTGCATTCATCACACTTGTGGGCTTATACAACAACCAAAACATCAACATTTACAATGTCAGAATCAACAAGTACACCAAGGATTACACCCTTGAACAACAACAACTATGCTCGCTGGAGAGGTGATACAACTGCATGGTTAGTGCGTTGTAAACTGTGGGGATTGGTATCTGGTAGAAAAACAAAACCAGAAGACAAGGAGCTGGCAGAGAAATGGGAGACAAAGAAGGAGCAAGCTGCTGGAGAGATCTACCTCTTAGTGGATCAAGACCAAAAAGTACACATCAGGGATATTCAGAATGACCCTGTAAAGATGTGGAAAGCACTGGAGGAGGCTCATGTCTCCAAGAAGCCTGGTGCTCGTTTTAATGCCTATGATGACCTCTTCTCAATCCAAAAGAAAGAGAATGAGTCACTGTTGGATCTGGGGGTCAGGATTGAAAAGGCAATGTCCACTATTCGCAATCTCAGGCCATCAGACTTCACAATAGACGAGTTGGACAACGAACTACAAGCAATGGCACTTATACGTGCGTTGCCAGCAGAATACTCCAATCTGTCATCCAACTTGTTGTTGAAGCCTAGCCTAGACAAAGCCACAATCCTAGAGGCATTCAGAGCAGATGAACAGAACAGGCAGCGCCAGGTGGAGCAGGTCAACAGAGCCAATGCAGTTATAAAGGCTCAGGGCAGCAGCAGGTTCAAGGGACATGGGTTTGGTGGTTCAAGGGGAAATGGCAATGGGCCAAGGAAGAAACTGGGGATCTGTCATCACTGTCAGGGAGAAGGGCATTAGAGATATGAATGTCCAGAGTTGAAGAAGCAGGGAGAGAACAAGGCAAACAAGGCAGAGGCAGAGACAAAAGTTGTTGAAAGTGCTGCCAGTGCAAGTGCTTTTACTGATTCTGAAATGGATACAATCTCTGATAATTACAAATGGAATACAGACACAGGCGCCACTTCTCATATGACACCACATCGTAGCTGGATTCACAACTACAAACCATATAGAGTTCCTATAAAATTGGCAGATGATAGAGTTATTTATTCAGAGGGCATGGGCACTGTTCTGTTTAGACCTATGATAGATGGTCACCAAACTAGACATATAGAATTCAGTAGAGTACTACATGTACCTGCACTCAAAAACAATTTGTTAGCTGTTCTTCATTTGACAAAGAAACACAACTTTCACATACATATTTGGCAAAGTACAATACAGTTTGATATAAATGGACCAGTTCTTTTTACTGCACATATAAATGATAACAATGTTGGATATTTGAATGGTTCTACTGTGGATATAATGGAAAGTGCTTCTTTGGTATCAACTCTGCCTCTTGACCTTGAGCTGTGGCATAAGCACTTCAGTCACTTGAACTATGGTGATATTTCAAAGCTGCTAAAGGAGAAGTTGGTTGAGGGCCTTAGGCTAGACTCTGATGCAAAGCCAGATCCCATATGTAAGCCATGCTTAGCTGGTAAAATGTGAGCAAATCCTTTTCCTTCATCAACATCTAGAGCTAAGCATGTGCTGGAGCTCATCCATTCTGATCTCCATTATATTGGTGTCACATCTCCTAGTGGGAACAAATACTGGATCACATTCATTGATGACCATTCAAGGTTTAGAGCTGTTCTACCCTTGAAGAGAAAAAGTGATGCATTCCAAGCATTTAAACAGTTCAAGGCATGGGCTGAGAACTTGTTGGAGTGTAAAATCAAAGTGTTCAGATGTGACAAGGGTGGTGAATATATGTCAAAGGAGTTTCTGGGATTTCTAGAGCAATGTGGAATTGAAACCCAATACACAGTCAGAAACCGCCCCCAACAGAATGGAGTTGCAGAGCATGCAAACAGAATCATGGATGAAAGGATCACTGCAATGCTGAAAGAGTCCTGAATGCCTGGCTGCACTTGTTCATGTGTGGAATTGTACCCCTACATCTGCTGTACCAAATGCAACTCCATTTGAGTTGTGATACAAGAAAAAGCCAAGAGGGGATCATCTGAGGGTATGGGGATGTGTTGCCTATGTGCTGGTGCAAAAGGATAAAAGGGCACACCTGGGATCACATATGGAAAAGTGCATCTTTATTGGATATCCTGATGGTGTTAAAGGGTGGAAGTTCTGGAATCCAGAGACAAAGAAAGTGGTAATCAGTGAAAGGGCAGAGTTTGATGAATGTTACACATATAGAACAGCTGGGAAAGAGAATATACACCAGAATAAGATTCCTTTCAAGAGTGCCACTCTGTTATGTCTAGATAGATGTGATCGGGACATGAAATTCATGATGAGAGCCTGCAGTATTGCATGGGAAGAATCTTGGCGATGGTACTCACTTTCAGGGTTGATAGCTGGTGAGATCTATGTAGACACTCACTGGCTGTTGGAAAATGTATCCCGTGAACAAGACACCTTCTATCAGTCTAAAAAGGACAGCTCAGGATCAAACAGAATTTGGAGGCAGAAAAGATATGCTTACTTCCCAGACAGGTGTTTTGGTCCTGTCTAGCTAGTCCCAAGGCAGTGAAGTGAAAGCATGGACAATGATCTGCACTACCTTTCAAGACACATTCCCTGGTATTGTCTAGAAAGACTTAAAATGATGTGAGCCAAAGTATAAGAAGATTACAGTGCTGAGTTTCAAGATGAGTGCTAGAGTAAAGGATAGACTGCAGATATTAGACTCAGATTCAGCCTTTATGTGATTCCAATGTAAATGCTTAGTACTTCTTAGATGTGTTGCTGGTTCAATCTATGTAGACTTGGAGTGATTGTAAAGACCTGGACTGGAATAGATAGAATACCCAACTGGTTAAAACACTTCCAGAACGTCATCAAGACGAACTAGTATAAAGTTTCACTATTAGGAGAAGTGTAGAGCAATACACAAAGCCAACAACTTGGTCTTTATCACGACCTCTCAAGTTCTTGTCTGCAGTAAGATCCCAACTAGTCTTCTCAATAAGGCTAGGGCCTGACTTGGATAGAGTTCTGATTGACCATAGCAATCTATTTGTACGATAACCACATACAATCCATAACATTGTGAGGGTACCAGAATGAAATCGCTGAAAACCAGTCATTTTGACACTAATTGTTGTGTTCAGAATTGCACTAGTACATCATACTAAGTACCATATGGACTTGGTATCACTGCTGGGAACCTAGTAGTGAACATATTATACACCAATGGCAAAAGTATAAGATGATGAATTTATTGTTGGTGCTAGTGCCAAAAGAGTGTTTGTGGGAACTTGCATTGTGTGATAGATATCATACTAAAGTGTGACATGAGATAAAACTGTGCTGCTGTCTGGGTCAGACCCTTAACTAATGCTTGTCTGGCTTAGATGACAGACACAGTAAAACCAGTAGCCATTTTTGATGATTTCTTTGTGGGCAGCATTTGACAGAAGTAGAAGGTGAGGCTGGCAAGAAAGGGAGCCAAGTTGAAGTTACAAAACTCCAATGTCAGTGGCTTTAGTGCTGGCAGACTTTGAAACATGATTCTGCCCATTTCTATCAACATATCACCACTATAACTTCTTCATCGTTGAAACTCCCCAACAAGACCACCTCAGGCAAATTATTGACCCAGAAGTATCTAATGCCCTGGTACCCTCAATGTTAGAATCTATATCAAAGTGTTGATAATAGTAACTTTTGTATTGAAAATGTGTTTCAAGTGTCAACTTTTGACATGTAAGTAATTACAGTTTGTTTGTACCTATTGTAACACAGTCCACTCAAGGCATGAAAGTACCATCCACTAATGTGAAAATACGCGTTTTACATACTCCTACATGCTCATACACCATAGGTAGGTTCAATAAGTAAAGTAAAAGATAAATATACATGAATGCAAGTGTATGTACAGTAGAACAAGCATAATTAGAGTGCCAAAGCAGACTTTGTATATTTTGTTGGACTTAGTGTTGAAGAAGTGTTTTATACTTCATCATTTCATTCCGTACTCAATGTGGACCCAGACAGTCTGCCAAGGTGTATTCTGGTGATGGAATCCCTCTCCCATTTATTTCCCATTCAATTGCAGGTGGTTTGATTCTTAACTCACAACTGGTAGGTCTCATTTTCCTTATTTGACTTGAGAGAATTTAAGCTAACATTTACAAACCTGGAATATTACCAGGCAGCAGAATATGTAGTATATCTTCTCTCTGGTCAGGACCACTTGATGTACAGTGTACAAGCACTGACAGTGGTCAACTTTTTGAATGGACTGAGTGTGGAAGGCTAGTGGAGATGGGTTGCTCTATATATATCTCCAGTGAATTTGGCCTATGTCCTCTGTGCCTTTGGATGTCAACCTGGTCACTGTCTTTGTCCTTCATTGATAGAAAGGGTGGACAATCACAGGGTGAGTGCTCTATGAGCAGTGTTTGATGGTGATCATTAATGTTACTGCATAGGGTGTCAACTATGAGTTGGGTGCAGAGAGGCTCCAAGGACAGGGTAAGATGAGTTGGAATAGGAGTCAGGGTAAAATATGAGGTAAACACATGGGTGTCAAGATTGAGATAGTGTGTGATAATAGTCTCAATAAGATGAAGTGGTCTGATATCAGCTATACAAGGCAAGAATGTGGTTGAGGAGAGAAAATGGGGTGGATCCTAACAACCACATATAATTTAGTCATCCTGATGACCATGCCCTAATCTCTATCTATTGCCTCTACTGTCAAAACCATCTTCAAATCAACCATTCAACCACCACAACAACTTCCTCAAAGGCTCCTTTGGTGCTTTAAAGCCTTCATGCACAAGTGAATCTCCTGAAGAGTAAGCATGTCAATGATCCAACTGAACTGGAGATATAAAGAAGCTCATAAGCAATCTTCTCTTTAAAATCAACCTCAAACATGAGCCAGTACTGATATACCTCATTGAAAACAGAGAACATGAGACAGCATGTTTTCTTCTGGATGCTTAAGGTACTTGGTGTGTGGCTGCTTGTGGTTGAAATCTGGTTTGATGTTGTGCATAAAGGTTTGTGGTACAATCAGTCTCACTATCATCAGCCTTTTCATTGGATTCAAGGTGCTTGACCAGAATGTGACACATTATGTCAATAAGTGTGTTTTTCTTTGTATCTGACATAAGCTAGGAAAGATGGGAGTAGTGTGTTGCAGTTAGATTGTGAGCATGTTTGGTTAACCAATGTAAGCATCTCTTCCATTTCTGCTTGTCAAATACATTATATAGCTGATACCAGGCCTCAACAGCCCAGAGCAGAAAGGGATATAATGAATTTGTGACAGACTGGGCACTGCTGAGAATCTTCTCATAAAATGACCTCATGTTAGTTGCTTCACCAGACAGGTTATCTCACCCTGAGTCACAAGGAAGCAGGGGGCAATGTGTCAGAAACCCTTCTGCAGCAGGGATGTAAAATCTGGATGTTTTACTTTCAAATATATAACAACAATGATCAAACTTTGCAATGAAGCTCTGAAGCCAACAACTCTAGACAATGATAACATCAATGTAGTGACCATTGTTCTTCTTCCAGGTGATGTGCAGTAAGTAGTATTTTTCTCTCTCCTTTGGCTTACCCCAGGTGATGATTGCAGCTTTCAGCCCCTCAGAATAGTCTACTCTGTCTATATACCAGTTCCTTTGTTTATGCAAGGTACCAGTCTTTGGAGTTACAATACTGATCACCTCACCAGAATATCTCATTGAGTTGAGAACCTGCATGGCAATCTTGTCACCAATCAAGATTTTAGTGACATAACCCTTTACAATCAACCAGTAGCAATGTTGTTTGTGTTGTCCATCAAGAGAGATTGTGCCCTTAGTACAGTGAGTGTCTGCTCCTTTCAGCTGAAGCAGTCCACCAAAATGTCACTGTTGTGAGGCTTATGGACCCCTTCTATCCATGGCCAACAACAGGGGATGAAGACAAGGTAACACATCACCTATATTGTACATTCTACTGACTTTGTTATGCAGGTAGCCAAGTTTTCACACCAGGAGGCAGAAAAATCCAGCAGGTGGTACATTGTGAAACCTTCAGCAGAGGTATGTGAACTATTATGTATTCCTATTCTCAGCTAATCCCACACACAGGAAGAACATCTATGACTCTTGTACCTTATACATTCACAATTCAATATTTTTACAACAGCATCAAGGTACAGTATGGTGCAAGTCATCATTAGCACACACACTAAACCATTACCACTGATCCTCTAATGGGCTCCTGCACAATACATGTTAGAATCTATAACAAAGTATTACCAGTTAAATTAATCAATAACAATGACTAGAACTCAATGCAATTGACTGTAATCACACAAAAGTGTTGATAATAGTAACTTTTGTATTGAAAATGTGTTTCAATGTGGCATTAAAGTACCATCCACTAATGCAAAAATATGTGTTTTACATACTCCTACATGCCCATATACCATAGGTAGGTTCAATAAAGTAAAAGATAAATATACATGAATGCAAGTGTATGTGCAGTAGAACAAGTATAATTAGAGCGCCAAAGCAGACTTTGTATAAGTATAGCTTTGAAACAGACACAGTTTGCTGACCTGCTAAATTTGCACACTTTCACAGGCCTCCTCTTTACAAAGTCAAGCTGGAAAATTGTCAGATTTATCAATTGAAAGAGAATGTATAACAAACTTACATGGTCAAGGCAGAAATGTAGGTATACTTGGGTCAATGACCCCTTGAATCTGCACTTGTAGCAGCCATATTCACACTCCCCAACACTGGTGAACATATGGTTGACACCTGCTAATGAGTGAGAGGGATTACAGGTCAATGGGAGACAGACTAACCAAGTATAACAAGTTTTGCAATCCTTTTGTTTACTTGGTCGAGTTTGATAAGATGGTCACTAAACTCTTGAGGGTCTTCAAACAAACAGGGGCAGTAACTGTGGAAGCAATCTGAGTTAATGTCTGTGGGCTGGAAGAAGTGGTCGACATACATGTACCATGTGAAGGAGGGCATGGCAAGTCCTTTGCAGTGTTGACACACAATAGAAGTGACTGCCTCAGCAGCCATAGTGAACAGTCATCAGTGGCATGAATGATTCTGTAAAGTATTGTCAGAGAGAACTAATAGGGACATGGTCAAATCATGACCTACATGGCATCACCTGGGCCCAAAAGAAATGTTGCAAGCTAGTACCCAAGAGTGTTTTCCATTACCATAGTAAGACCATAAAAGAAGTTGAGTGATCCAGTGGCCATCCAATCCTGAATATCTGGAGAGACAAGGATTGTTATTAATTTGGGACTGAACTCAACACTTATGATGGTACAATATCCTGCAGCATTAACATGACCACAGTGGAAGGCATGGGGCAACATGAGCAAGGACCAGGAATTGACTGTTGACGTGGAATGAACTACGTGGTTGCCCAACATGATGAGCTTGTCAAAGTTGTCAATGTCATCCTCTATAAACTGTTTCATGATGTGTTGGTGTTGGCATTCACATGAATCATGTTGGCATCCACTTAAATCATGAAGTTTGTAGGTTTTTCCAATATGTGGCTTAGCCCTGGTGAGTCTAGGGTATTCTATTGGAGTAGTGGTACTTACTGTCTAACCTGTTGTGGTTTCAAATAGGGGTAGTCCTGTAGCAGTTTTGGCCTTAGATTTTGTGGTCATAAAACCTTTGGAACCTGCAGTATTTGTCTTGGACTTTGTGGAATTCTTTGTCTTCTTTATGGTGTTCCCTTTTTCTTGTCCTTCTGAGTTTTTTTTTTGTCTAATAGGAGTTCTGACTTTTTGGGTTTTTTCTTGTTATGTTCAGACCACCAAACTGGAGTCACTTGTAAGGTAAGGAGACCACTAGAAAGAGATTTGACCTACAGTAAAACTCACTCCCCTCTTCTTCGCTCTCTTCTTTTTTGCTCTCTTCTTCATCATCTTCCAACTGTTGTGTAGCTTCCTTGTCAGTCTTCTGTTTTACATCTTGGTTAGTCTCCTTGTCTTTGCTGTCCTCTTTGTCACCCTGGCCTACATGCAGCTTTCTATTTTCCTCAACATCCATTTTCTCACTGGTTCTGGTATTTGTTGTTGGCATTGGATTGCACTGCTTGTAACAGATGTGAGCACAAACAAGTGGCAGGGTTGCTCAATGATGACACAAAGTGAATGAGATCTGGCTTCATGGAGCTGAGAAGGATAACCATATTCTACATCTTCATCTGTATCTGTAGCTGATGTGTACTTGTATGTTTCCAGGCATATGTGTACATCAGATTCACCAATTTGACAACTGTCATCTCCAGTTTCCAAATCATATTCTTGAGTCAGAATTTCTGTGTTGTTGTGAGCAAGGTGTGGGGTATGTTCACAAGATTCATTTTGGAAGGTGTTGACATGTGAACTTCCATGTTCTGAGGCATTGTTTTATCTGGTTGTGCATCTGGAGTGGTATGCTGCTCAGGTGTAGGTGGAGGTTGTTGGTCAGGAGTCAAGACTTGGATTGGCCCCCATTCTGTTTCAATCAGGTGATATTTAGATGCATGGCCTGGCTTGGGCTCCATGTAGGGCATTGTGATGAGGGCACCCTTGAGATATTTGTTTTAGACAGGGTCTACACAGTTGGATGACTTGTCTACTGCCAGGTGGTCAGGCGTTGTTTCTTCTTGTTGTGCATTCAGTGTGGTGTGTTCCTGCTCAGGTCCAGGAGGGGGTTCTTTGTCAGAGGTCATGGTTTTGATTCACCCTCCTTCAGTTTTGAGCAGGTCATATTCAGGTACATGGCCAGGCTCAGGCTCCATGTAGAGCTGCATGACTGTAGTACCCTTGATGCTGGTCAGCTTCTGAGGCTGTAGGCTGGAGCAGCATTCTTCATCTATCCTTGGCTTCATCCAATGATCTGGTGCCACATTTTCTATTACAACAATGGCAGTGTGTTTGCAATTACCATGGTGTAGCCATACCTGAGGATGTCTCTATTAGCCAGTTACATTGGAAAAATGAGTACTGACCTAGACCATAATGTTACATTGACTTTTACCAACCAGCTTCTTGCATTGGTTGATCTGGGTTAGGGGTTAGGGGTTACAGGGTTTCATGTTCAGGAATTTCCTTGGTTGAAAAAGCAAATATTACCAGGAAGCTTCAAGCTATTGGCTGACTTTTCCTCTAGGGGTATTTTCCATGTATGGTTAGCCTGTCAGCAAGCAGATTAGCAGATTGGTGAGTGCTTTTTAATTTCCCAAAAATCATCTTAGTTCCTACTTTTGTAAAACAGTGCTAGTGAGTCAGCCTTATTATCTCAGAGGCTGTTAGTGTTCCCACCTGCTTATTACCTTCTCTGCTTTACCCAATCTACTGTTGAATGAAGTGATGAAGTTGATGAAACACTTCTTCAACACTGAGTCCAACAAAATATACAAAGTGTGCTTTGGCACTCTAATTATGCTTGTTCTACTGCACATACACTTGCATTTATGTTGCATTCATGTTTATTGATCTTTTACTTTACTTATTGAACCCACCTATGGTGTATGGGCATGTGGAATATGTAAAACGTGTATTTTTGCATTAGTGGAGGGTACTTTAATGCCTTGAGCAATGTGCATCACAATAGGTACAAACAAATAGTAACACATTTTCAATACAAAAGTTACTATTATCAACACTTTTGGGTGATCACAGTCAATTGCATTGAGTTCTAGTTATTGTTATTGATCAGTTTAACTGGTAATACTTTGATATAGATTCTAACAGAAAGTGTGTAACTCTACAGCATGCATACTTTACAAGGTACTCACACTACTATGCCATGTTCTAGTATTATGTTGGCACACCTTGCCAGACTATATGCAGAGCTGGAGCATTCAGAACAGTGTAAAACATCAAGTGGGGACATCCAGCTGTCTGACCAAGTCGCAACATGTGCTCTGTGATGTCACACACCTGGTGTTAACAACCAGTCCACACGGAACACTCCCCATACCATTGTTACTTCCACATCTCCAAACAGCTGAGATTTGGTTAAATTTGTATCAAAGCTACCTAAAGGGGCAGCATTTTTCCTCATCTGTTATACTCCCTTGTCTCCAATGACTCACACTTTTCCTTGTTCAGGTCCTGTCCAATTTCCCATGAATAGAGCAGTTTATCTTGCAAGAGGCTCTGCACATCCTCATTTGCATTGGAATGTGGATCCTTCACCCACAAGCCAAGAAGCGGCTTAGAGGTATTCCTCACTCAGGTCTCAGGTACCTTATACCAACTCGTCTTTGTAGACCATGTTCATCCCTCTTGTTTTGATGAAGAGCAGCTTATCCAGATGATAGGAATGTGCAGTATTAGCCCAGATATATTTCAATATAGGTACTACTTCTAGCAAACCATCTATCAATAGATCCATAGTAGTAGGCAACAGAAGCATATTCAAATCAATATTATCAATATTATTGCACCAGTGTTCACCATCAAAACACATGTCACAATGCAGTGAACATCAAAATCAACATTCTAAATCTCCTGTTACCTACATCTACTACACCTTCAACTATCATATCCTTCATCAGTGCTGACCATAAAAAACAGTTTCAAGTCATCTATGGCAAGTGTAATAACAATTTCACTGAGCAGTGGTTGCAAGATAACCCTGAGGTGCACACAAATTCACTTGACTCTCACTTACATGCAACCTTCTCTCATTGTCAAGCCCTGTGAGCACTGTTGGCAAACAAAACGGGAATGCATCATGCTTGGCAGTTTGGCCACTTGATGTGTCTGCTGTGGCACTAATACTGGAGCCCCATGTTCTAAAACCTTGGCTAAGTGGAAAGCCAGGATAATGTGTGTGCCCATGTCAGATGGCAAATACAACATCCTCTATTATCAACACTTTTGGGTGATCACAGTCAAATTGCATTGAGTTCTAGTCATTGTTATTGATCAGTTTAACTGGTAATACTTTGATATAGATTCTAACAACATCTTGACTCATAATTTATCATTGCATACATGATATTTGTTACCATTTGTTATGGAGAAACTCTCTCAAAGTATTGAAACTTAGGACTTGAAATTAATACCTTTTACCTCTTAACCTATGTTTGTATGGTTATCCCCAGTGCTCACAGTGTTTTATACAAACACTCCTGTTTAACCTATGCAGCGATCATATGGTCCAAAATATAAATTGCTGTAGTGGTTGTTTCCTAGTAATAGACTAAGTCTACTAACAACTAACCCTAACTAACACACACCAAATAGCTATATGCTATTCACCTCTAATTCCTAAACACCAATCCTAACTTCACTAAGATCCAATGTGTGTAGTACATACAGTGTTAACTGCTGATAGTACATAGACTCTAATTGAGAACCACAAGTGTGTTCAGGGCTAGAAGAGGGACAGAACCTCTTGTGTCAAATACTAAGGTGGGGTGTTACTAGCAAAGCTAACAACAAGTCACTAATGCAACTTAAGTACGAGATGCCTAGTAAACTAGGACTTTAAGAGAGTTGCTGCCCAAGTAACTTAGAGCTTAAAGTGTTGCCTTAGCCAAGGACTTAAAGACAGTTTTTAATTGAAGACTGTTCATGAAGCTACTAAGTCATTTACTAGTTCACTCAAGAGTGAGCTTTATATTCCTATCTCAGCTCTACAACTGAAGACAACCAATCTGTCTTCAGTGCCCAGGGGAAGCAAAAGAGGTTGTTGGGGTATGGAGTCTGCCACTCTACTGGAATGTTTGAAAGGAGGTTGATGGTTTGGCATGTGACCAGCCAAATGAGGTGAGCAGCTGTCAAGATAATCATGGTATCCTTGCTTTCAACTTTGTTTTCTTTGAAGGCTTCTTCTCTCAAGGCTTGCTGAAATAAAGCAGGCACAGGTCAGTCTCTGTTTATCTTGAATAGTTAAAGTGTGGCTCATGAAGACAGTTTTTTCACTTTGGAATGAACTCCAGCAAGATTTCGTGTGGAGAGAGGCCTTCCTTGCCATTCCACAGTCCATGACCATTTTGGAACTGGGCTAACAGTTCGTAAACTTGGTTGAAAGCATTCTGGAAATTGGTGACATTGTGGGCTAATTGCCTATGGAAAAGATTAATGAGTTGTATTGCTAAATAGTATAAATCTACCTGGAACTCTGAGGTTCTGTCGTATTTTGACAGGGTTGACCACTGTGCGTTGCTAGCTGATGACCTTGAAAGGCCAAATCGATGGGAACTTGAGGCATGACGAGAGTGGGAAGAAAAGAGAAAGAGTGAAAGAAAAGGCAATGGGGCACCTGGATCAGAACCCTTGATGACTCATTTATCACTGTGGATATTCCCCATTAGGAAGGTACTCTTAAACAAATGATTAGGTGTATGTGTAAGGAAGAAAGGATCATGATACTCAAGAAATAGCAGAGATCAGATGTATGTATATCTTCTGTATATCCTGGACTGTCCAAATAGATAGCTATGAAGAAATAGCAATACAGATAGAGCAGGAAGGTAAAAAGCAAACGTTCAAAGTAAATTGACAATCACAGATTCAGTAGCAGGATGCCAGTAAAACAAGGCTCACCAGATGAGTATCTGATGCATAGTTTACTGTTATTGCAGATGAAAGACATGTCAGTGTGCAAAGCATGTTTCCAATGATGAACTGAGATCATTGCATTGGGCTAAAAACCTACACTACGCCAATTGGTATACAGTGAACTAGTCTACAACAGAACATACCAAGGCTGAGTCAGCTGGCATACTCCAGGTCTCTTTTTTCTTGCCTTCTTTTGCGCTTTTTTGAATGCTGCATGAGAAGCTTTGTATCTCTCTTGGGACTCTTCTACAAACTCGAGATAATCTGGCAAGATGTCCAATTGCTCTTCTGTCAAGATTTCCAGATCATCATGAAACTCTACCACCCCTAGAACAAACCAGCAATTCTCATTGGACTTGGTGCCACTGAAAAAATAATGGACTTGACACCCAAGTTTGCCAATGTGCTGCTCCAGCCCTCTTACAATGACAAGAAAGCCTTTTTCTTTGCTAGGATTGGGCCTTTCATGAGAAGATATGATCAAGCTTGGGTCCAGATCTACCACCTCTTTGTTGCCATACACATGGACCAGCACATTCCAGAAGACATCGTGTTCAGGTGTGATAAACATGCCTTTGAGACCACTGAGTGTTGAATTCACCTCCTTTAATGTCAACATAAATTGAGATTCCCAGCAGTTTTTGATGGAGGATCCAGTGACTAGGTGGTTCATCTTGTCTAGGGGTGCCAGGCCTTGGTCCAGGGCTTGCTGCAGCTGGACACTGTATGTTGGACCAGGTGCTGTGGTCAAAATATTCACACCACAGGACATGATGTATGTCAACCCATTCTTAACAATTTATGCCAAAAGGTTCCTCAGCAGTTACTTCTTGCCATTCTGCTACACCAACATCATCCACTGGACCTGTGGACCTCAGTTGAGGAACAATGTTAACAGATGCTTTTTGTTTGCGCCAGGGTATGGGATCAGCTGAAATTTTATGCTTCAGCATTGGCTGGAAAAAAGCTTGCTTGTCTCATGGTTGAAACTGTGCTAAATGAAGTCTGGTGATGAGCTCCTGGACATGTGCATAATTGACTTTCATCAAGGGATTTACACATCCAGTGGTGAAGAGCTGAAGCTCAACTTCCAGCTGCAGGTTTGAGTTACACCTGCCAGACTATGCCTAGGAGTCTACTCCCTTGACAATTGCCTTGCAGCCTTTGTTATGACCTTGGACAATATGCACCCAAGTCCCTATCTAGGGCTGCTCACCAGTATGGCATTTGAAAATATCTTTATATATCTCAAACCAAGCTTTCTGACTCTTCTCTAATGGTTGAAAGTGTAACAGAGGGAGTTTGGTACTGTATTCAGATTAGGTGGTGATTGTGAATATAGATGATGTGACTTACTTGTACTTGACCACTTCTTGGTATCTGAAATGCACCGTGGTGTCAAGATCAGACAGATAAATCAACAAAAGCAGCAATAGGCGAGACTTGGAACGAAGGACATCTTTCACTGCTCCTTTCAACCCTTTATACCACCCCTCTTTCAGAACTGTCACTACCACATCTCTCCAAGGAACATCTACCAAGGAAAAGGGGTGTACTAAGGATACAGTTGAGTTGACATAGACATAGAACAGCTGTAGGAACAATAGATGTAAGTGCCAAGGTAAACACTCATCAGCAATTCTTCATGCTTACTGAGCCTGACGATGACTGCTGCCTTTCCAAAATCCCTACAAAAGAAGTTGCATAGTTCAACACTAGCCCCTTGTGGCCTGCATGTACACCTCCCGTGACAGTGACATAGTCACCCACATTCCTCAGCTTGCAGAGGAGCTGTAATGGCATGACTCTATCTTGGGGTCTGACTCTTAAGTGGCAAAATTCACCACACAGTGGGTTTTGTTGGTGAGCTCAGTGATGACTCCAGAGAGAACTACTGGGTACACTGGGTGATCATAGGTTATGGCTTCACCCTTCTCAAAATGCCATGCATCTAGAGCAGGCATTGGGAATTGGGAGAGCATGGGGTGCTGAGACATTGCAAGATGCATGTGTAGCTCCTCTGGGACGATGTTAGCCGACTCGATGGATTCTTCCCAGCAGAAACTGACCACCAGGCCATGGCTGTAGAGATGACCTCAGTGGCGGTATCATACATATTGGCATCAATTTTTGTCAGCTCTGTTGCTTTATAATCAGATGGTCAAAAGAGTCACAGAGGTTTGTGTGAAGACCTGAGCAGAGTCTTTCATTTCTTCCCCTTCAGCTGCAGTTGGTGTCCTCCCTCCAGAGGCAGGTCTCTTGCTTCCTGAATGCCTTATTCCACTCTCTTCCTCTTCTCCACTTTCTGAGCATCCTTCACTGTCTCTGAAATTTGCCTAGCATCTATGGATTTACTTTTGTGTTCTGGGAGAGGTAAAACCATGTGGGAAATGGGTTGGTAAGGGATGGAAAAAATGGCACCACTTGCTGATGAAGACACTTTGTACTTCCTTGGAACTAGCAAGACTTGGTATCCAGTGTACTGCGTGGTCTCTGCATCCTCCATAGCTTGATTTATTGTAGAGTTCAAGTCCTGCTTCTTCCACCTGACATCACTCACCTCCATTTCCATTACAACACTGACATCACCTTGGTACTTTTCTTTCCAAATAACCATCCACTGTCCTGGAAGAAATGTTGCCATCTTTTGCTGCTCGTACCTGATTGGCCCAGTTGAACCAAGAGACCAATAGCTGGCAACAATGAGAAGGCTCTTTTGAAATGTAAGGATGAGGTGTTGCAGTGATGATAGACTTGGAGTTTGAAGCAAGAGACTTCAAGGGTTTTTGGAGCACTATGTGGGTCTGAGCCAGGGGAGGTAACCTGGTCAAAGTGGATCACTTGCCAGGTCTGTAAGGTGCCTTACTGGATGAGGCACCAGACAATGACACAAAGAGACTGTTATGGCTGTTGCCACAATGTTACATCAAACTAAGTTCGTTCAGAGTCGGGTCTTATCATGTGACATTAGTGACAAGAGATTGAGGGTGTTCAGAGTTTGAGAGGCTAAACACAATGTATAAAGGAGAAGTTATACAAGAGGTCAAGCTAAAGAGCTTGCCTGACTATCATACAGTATTTATACATGAGTCCGAGGCTGTGCTGTACCAAAAGGTGTATTGACTGTCCTTGGCTGATAATGAGCTGGATCTTGTAAAGTATGTCACAAGAACAGAATAATATGATGTAAGAAGGTTTCGGAAAGATGTAGAATGTTCATTGAAACAAGTCACGGGATAAAGAAGCGCATAGAAAGGTAGAAAATATAGGGGAATGTTCTGTGTAAAGAGAAAACTGTAACAGAGACCATCTGATTCCATTGGTTCCCGAAATCTTTCCAATATCTCAGGAAAATCCTGGAGTGATCCAGCACACACCTCATCACCACCAGACCAATTAGAAATAGGGAGTGTATTACACTATTTCTTGGCAATGGTGGCAAGAAACTCTCCTTCATTTTGAATAGATAGCAGAATAAAGGCTCTGGCCATATTGATGAAGACGTCTCCTCATCACTAGATGTCAAGAAGTCATTAAAACCTGTCACAAATTAGAGGAAGTGAGGTGGGGGTGCAAAGAACCATGTACAATCTTCTAGTTCATTGTCTGAGCTAGTATCCTTGTCTCTGTCCACAATTGCCTCGCAGTCTACAAATGCTGAACCTTGTAGTGATCTTCTCGAACCCATGGAGCTTTAAGATTGTCTAGCAATATAAACCATTATTAGCAAGGGCACTTGGACAGCACAAAATATCAAAAAGGCTGGGTTTTGAATGTATTAACTGGTGTATTAACAATGAATCACATTGTTTCTCTTGTATTCAACAATATATTGAAACTATATACATGTATAGTACTCGTACAACACTTATAGCTTACCTGCAGTGATGGAAGTTTGAGATCAAAATGGGAAGGGTTGCTGCACACGTCAGCAACCCTTCCATGCTTGACCTTATACCATCAACTACAGTAGAATACCCTTAGACACTTGATAATAATTTAAAATGAGTCTCACAACAACAGGCACTCTGAGGCTTGGTCTGTCTACAGTACAAGAACATCAAATGGCCCTACACCAGCCTTCAGAATGGTCCAACATTAATAACTT
Organism: Paramarasmius palmivorus; assembly: GCA_037176845.1. Classification (NCBI taxonomy): domain Eukaryota; kingdom Fungi; phylum Basidiomycota; class Agaricomycetes; order Agaricales; family Marasmiaceae; genus Paramarasmius; species Paramarasmius palmivorus. The sequence goes on along the minus strand of JAYKXP010000041.1, from coordinate 46,410 downwards.
TCCATGGCAATCTAATATATTCAGCAAAACCTTGTCCAAAGAGTCCTTCAAGAGCTTGCCGGAACATATATGCATGAGTGATCAGTAGCTTACAACTCCAAATTGGTTCCCTCAGTCTTACTGGATATCTTTTAGGCTCTACCTTTAAACCTCCTGAAACAGACCAACCAATGGATGGGCCACATTATAAACTCTGACTTGGAGAGACGGTTGGTAGACGTGGTCTGATGTGATCCCTCCCAAGGGTCAAACAATATGTATCATAATGCCATAATGTATAACTTAATAGATAAGGTAGTAGCAATGCACACTGAGAATGCAACTGCTACCACCCCATTGACTGTTGCTTGCCAAGCCTTTCAGTTATCAGATGGTACCATGGAGAACCTCGTGAGGGCTTTATGATCACTCTCTAGACATAAATCTGATTATATCTCTCAGTCAGGCTTCAAAACACTCCAAAAAAGGAATTCCATCTTCAATAGGAGATGCAAGGACCTCCAAGAGGCCAATACAATTCATACTCCAATGCTCTACCAGCAAGGATCTGTGGCAGAGTTGATGCAAAGTGTTGGATTGACGCATGGCCAGGTGAAGTATCAAAAATCCATAATGAATCTCCAGATAGTGAGACCACTGGTGCTGAAAAGGCTTCCAACAACTAAGCCATAGGGATTGATTCATCGGGGGAGAACATTGCAGAGACAACCACAGGTCTGTATGTTGGTCATCCACCCACAGCTCTGTTAATGACAACCCAAAGAACATTTGCAGGAGCACAACAACATTGATATCAACATCGATGAGGTGCCAGGTCAAACTGGTGTCTCTTCTAGTGAAACCACTGGTACTGTTAAGGCTTCCAACAACCAAGCAGTAGGAATTGATTCATCAGGTGAGAAGGTTGTAGAGACAGGTAAGTATCTTGGTTTCCACTCACAGCCAGTCTATAAATTATGTCTGCCAGATTGTTGATCAGAGCATCTTAAACAACTCAAAGAGTCATGGGAAAGAGAAGCCAAGAAGGCAGCAGAAGTGGAGAAGAGGGCAGAAGCAAACAAGGCTGCAGAGAAGAAGAAGAAGAAGAAGAAGAAGAAGAAGAAGAAGAAGAAGAAGAAGAAGAAGAAGAAGAAGACAGCAGAAGAAAAGGCTGCAGAGAAGGACAAGAAGAAGAAGAAGAACACAGACCAGGAGACCCAGGAGATCCTGGCCCTTGAAGAGAAAGAGATGGATGTTGACAGGGAAGCTGGAAGTGTAACTGAACTGAAACTTGCATCAAGCGGCTTGATAGCAACAGGACTCCCCCTGCTAGAAAAGGTTTGCTCAAGACTGGTGTGTCTTCAACCTTTTGTTCCTTGCCTAACACCAAGACATCCGATAGCTCCTTATGGGAAAGACCTTTGAGATTCCCAATGGGGTGGACATTAACAGGGAGCAGGTGATTGTTCAATATACCTGTGAATGCTTTACCGGTCATCTGTATACAAAAAAAAGTAATCAGCTTCTCTGGCATTGTGAATAAAGATCTGTGTCTATTTATTTATACCAAATTATTCTACACTATCTTAGCTACCTCTATGCTGATTTTTGTGTCTATAGCTACTCCCAACATCAAGCAATAAAGTGAGCAAGAAGAGGATATACAGATTGCAATAGTGGAGAATGTTAGCGAGGTGTAGTTATGTTGTCACACTGTCACACTGTCACACCCTGTAATTTGCAAATCTGGCTAGCATTTTGCTTGCATTCCAGCACCCCTTTGCTTAAAATTTTGTGGGCTGTCCTTGTATGTATATTGTCCTTAATGGTTTTATTGCCAGAATTTAGGCTCCCAATGTGGTGGAAACCTGTTAAAATTTTTAATGCAGGTCTCCAAAACAACAGATTTGATGCTACTACAACTTTATCACAAAACAATTTTTATTTCAGTGTCCATATAAGACTGAACTACATATTTCTATGTTTCATGCAACAAATTATGGACTAAAAGAGACTGTGGAAGCTAAAAAATTCTAGTGTACAGGTGACTGGTGGTGTACAGATGACCAGTGAAATACTTGTTGAATGAAGTAATGGAGTTGATGAAACACTTCTTCAACACTAAGTCCAACAAAATATACAAAGTCTGCTTTGGCACTCTAATTATGCTTGTTCTACTGCACATACACTTGCATTCATGTTTATTTATCTTTTACTTTACTTATTGAACCTACCTATGGTGTATGGGCATGTAGGAGTATGTAAAACATGTATTTTCACATTAGTGGACGGTGTTTTAATGCCTCGAGTGATCCACATCACAATAGGTACAAACAGTAATTACTTACATGTCACAGAGAGTTGACACTTGAAACACATTTTCAATACAAAAGTTACTATTATCAACACTTTTGGGTGATCACAGTCAATTGCATTGAGTTCTAGTCATTGTTATTGATCAGTTATAACTGGTAATACTTTGATATAGATTCTAACAATACTGTACGACAAAGTGGACCTGGATGACATAGAAGCTTGGCTCCAAAAGAGTGAATTCAACATCAAGTGTTATGTGCACAATATCTTCTATGAAGATTACCAGGAACTATCTTCTGTAGAGAGGCAGTGATATCTGGCCAAAAAGCCAATTATCATTAGCAATGGTCTCCATTCTGATGACAAGCGCACTCCGAGAGACATTGCAAGGTCTCTGGGTAGCATGGATGTCCCAAAGACTGTTCATGGTAAGTGATTTTGCACCAACAGTGCTGATGGAGCTTTATTGACATGTATCTACTAGATCTCACTCGTCGGGGCTTTTGATCAATGTAAAGGTCATCCATTGGGAAGGGAGTCTACATGATATGGTTGAGGAGGGCAAAAAAGGATGACCCATACCCTTACAATATGATCAATATTCCTGGCACTAGAACAAACAGCTGTATGCCTACAGGACTGTGTTCTGACGATGTGGCCTATTGCCATTGCAATGACCTCTGTGGCAACTCCAACGACATTTCTTATCTACCACTGCAGGTGCAAGAGACCACATGGATGCTAATAGGAATGAAGCACACCTTCCATGGAGGCCTCATTGACTCTTGTGGCTACAGTACCATTATATCTGTTGTGACAGGTATCAAGTTGGTGATCATTCTGTCACCATGAGATACGAATGACTGGAGTGATGCCAGTGAACTGGAGTTCTTCTGTGGCCTTGAACTCAATATTGAAAACTCCATTGATTGGGTCCCATTGTGCATTGCATTATCTCCAGGAATGGCAATGTGAGCACTTGGTTTGTCTATCTATGTCAGAATAATACTTACAGAGTATACAGAATCATGCCCCCCATGATGGTCCACTTCATGGTCACAGTGGAAATGTCAGTCTGCCAAGATGGCCACTTCTATTGCATGTCTACTATGTGACATATGTGTTGGGGCCTGCTTCACTTATGCCACCATCACAACTTTACCAACACCACTCACCTGTGGCACCAGATAATGCTGACCTGCATGGTTCATTTTTGGCACGATGTCATTGTAAAACACAGAAAACACTACATTGCTAATTGCCAGAAATCACATCAAGGACTTGTGGTAGACTTGCCAAACCTGTTCACCTTCACTGGACTCATAGACCTCCTAACTGTGCTGAATGTTATTGATTTCAGTAGCAATCTGAAAGGAGTCCTACAATTCCAAGGAAGAGACACCAAAAGAGCATTTTGAAGCACATTGCATGGCCCAGAAACTGGGCAAAGAACTTGTCGAGTGGACCTGCTCAAATGTCAAAATCTGGGAGTTTGATTTTAGTAGTCCAGGCAAACCTCCACAAGCTCGCTGAAAGGTCTCCGTGAATGATATCCACACATCTCTGCTTGTCTAGCATATATGCACATTGTTGCGCCAAGCAGATGAATGCAAGAAACCAGCGAAAAGCAGGGTGAAGACTGCTTTGGGAAAGGAGATATGTGCATAGTATCCAACAGTGGACATCCATGCTGGTAGCTGACAAATGTGACTCCAAACAGAGTATCCTGGTCGCAGGTCATTTTGCCTACCTCCTGGCCCATGGGGAAAGCTATAGCTGGACATATGAATGCACTCAGAATGGTCCTTGGTTTAGTGCTATGCCTATGTGTAAGAGCTTTGGTGTTGTTGATTATGCCTATCTGAATTTGATTGGGTTGAAAGCAGGGTACAAGCCTTGCTCCACCATCATCAAATTTTGTCCTGGTAGCACCCCCAGTGACTTGGATGACTCAACGGGAGATTCAGAGAGCTCAGAGGAAGAAACGGACTCTGACAAAGATTCCATTGCCTCAGCGAGCAGCCGCCAAAACAGGGGAATGATATGCAGTCACCAGGGTGCCAGAGTCTCAAGCATCGATTACTGCTAATGCCTGACGATGACAGGGAGGACCATCCATCGAATCGATGTCGACAGGTTGTATTATTATAGTCAGCTCACTCTACAAGTATCTGAACAAACTGTATCATGTATTTCTGATATGTTCATTATCTGAATAAATCACATTGACAAACCTCATAACAAATAAAGATGTGATAAGATAAGATAGTGTTTGTGGAGTAAGTTCTTTGTTGATGTCCGCAACAACGTTAAACTAATCAAAGCAATACTGTGTACAGTTCACATGCTTGTGGATCATGAAGCGCCCTAGTGCTAATCGTTAAACAAAATACATGCATGGCACAAGTACAAGTAATACAGTTGATTAAGATTGAAGTCCAACTCTTCAGCAACACTCTGAATGAGTGATTCAAGCAGGCTTGACTCAAATCTTGCATTCCATTCTTCATTGTACCCTTCTTGGACATCTTTAACAGACTTCTGGCTGTAAGGATATTATTGAGTGCACAAAAACATGCGGGAAAGTGGAAAATAGCTTACATTTCAATACACATTTTTGTTAGGGATGTTCTATTAGTCTTGAGTAAGTGTTTGGGGTCACCTTTGAACACAGAGTGTAGATCAAGCACTATCTCCTCAATGAGGAGCTGTCTTACAGCCACGGATAACTGGAGAAGATCTACCCATTGCTCTGCAGTAAGCAACAGAGACAAGAGATGGTGCAAGGGAGAAACACACCTTTGCTCAACATTCTTACTTTTGATTCCATCCTTTCTTGCTCTTGCCTCTTGTAGACATTGTGGGTGCTAACGACAAAGTATAACTGATATTTATAGTCTGGAACTCCAGGGCACTAACACAAATGCATCTGTAAACATGAAATGTGCTTCCAGAACTCACTCCATGGTTCACAGCAGGGATCATCTACTATAACCAACTGGGATCATGAACCAATTGCAAGATAGGCATTGGTAACAAATGAAATACATATCTTCAAACATGTATAGTGTCCTGATAACATTGTCACATCAAATACCTGAAGAAATTGGTGATGTTTGCGCTGTTACATCCATGATACGGAAGTTTAACTGCCAGAGGTGTAAGCAACACCAGTCTTCAACAGCAAAAAGCACACTGACGTACCATGGATCAAAAAAAAAACAAAAAAATAGGCACAGACAGGATTTTTGGATCTCCAAAATTCAGTAATAAACACGACCAGCCAAGGACAGTCATAAGTGACATTGGTCTTCAAGAGCGATGGACCTGACATATGTGAAATTGGACATGTGTCTTTCATGAATGAGATCCAATCTGTGTTGAAAGGATGTGAGTCAAGACTGGGAAAAGGGGTTACTCACCAGCAGAATGTGTGGTAGCAGTCCATTGTAACAATCCTTCCTAATTGCAGTATATGTTCCTTGCCAGCCAAGAGTGCTGCAACATTGCAGTTTAACTTCTCCATTCCTAATCCATTTATTCTGCCATTAGACATCCCAAATTCCAACGGATGAGACTGAGAACTACCACCCTAGAAAGCAATGATATCAGGAGAACTGACTTGAAGGTTACACATGGAGAATACATCCAGCATTACTTACGCCGTTCAATGGTATTTGTTTCATTTTTTATTTGTTGCTTCTATGCCAAATGTGATGTATTAGAACTATTGGTTCTACATACTAATTGCAAGATGTGTTTTTACAGTTTTAGCTATACATTGATACTTTACTTACCTTGTAATGGAAAGAGAGGAGAGAGAGAGATGGTGAAGGTAATGAAGCAAGAGTAATTGAATTCAAAGTCCACCCAAGATGCATACTTCAGTGTAATGATTTAATGTTGCTTGCAGACTGGGGCCATCATGTGATGGTTTCCTTCTAGAGTTGTGAACCTCATTGTCATTCATATGACATTCAGCAGACAGTATGTAACTTTCCACCTTCCAACAAGCAACAACATAGTAGTGCTTCAGAGTGAGTTCCTTACCTGTATTATAATCTAGGTACCAGTACTATACAGAATAAAAAATCTGGGATGAAATGTGCACACATGGACAAGAGAAATAGATTTTTTCTAATTCTGCTTTGCTACTAGGAAATTAGTGTGCTGAAAATCATTCCTTTACTAGGCCATACATATCCTCCAAGGAGACCTGAACCTGTCAATTCAGCGGCACCCATACTATGACACAAGGAAGGAAAATATGAAGAAAGTGGAGATGATTACGAGTAGCGACACAGAGATGGAGACAACACTCTTCCAAGCAGCACAAGCACCTAAGTCTACAACCCATGTGGATGCTGACAGTACATTGGCAAAACAGAATTCCAATCAAGGACATGAGTGCCTCATGGGTCTGGATACTGCATTGGAAGTAATTCCTGTCCAAAGGAAGTCAAAGAAGAGAAAGCACGGTATTAGGGCCACAGATGACATCTCTAGGTTCCTTGATATTGAGGCAGAGGTTAGCCATGATAAAGGGGAAGATGATGATGAGGATGATATGAGTATGTTATGGTGGTTTTATATGCAATTCATGTTGACTCTTTGAGCAGGTAGATTCATTGCAAGCGAGAATGAGCATGAGGATGCTCGTCCCTTCATTAGCCATCATGCTATCACTACCATCATGGATCAAGCAGACATACCAAAGCCTGATACAGACTGCTTAGACTTCCATGAGGGCAAGTTGAGTGCACTGACCTATAAGTATATAGATAAGCAAATGGTTGAGCTATATGGCAATGAGCACAGTGGATCTATTGAACACAGAGAGAAAGCATGACAGGCATTTGGAATGCAGATATGGCTTCTTTATGCCCATTTAATTCATGCAAAACAAACTTTCCTACCATGAAAGGACATTTTCTGAATACAAAAAATCACATTTTTAGGGGTTTTTTTGTACTGGAGCATGGGGATTGCTCCTAAAATCACCAAAAATGAATGACAGACAAGTGTTACTGATGTGTTACTGATCTGTGACGTCCCCTATTCGGCCTCATCGGAATCCGAGGAGTCTGTCAGACCTTCTGTGCAGACCGTCACTTTTGGCTTCTTCGGGCACACAGGCTTCTTTGGCCAGTCCTTCTTTGGAGCGTTTTGGGCTTTGAGTGACACGCACACTCCTTCCCATGCCCTTAAAGCCTCCTCATGCTTTCTCTTTATCTCTTCCCACTCTGCCTCAACCTGCTGGCATGCCTCCTTTGTCACTGCTCGTGCGTCTGCCCGTTCTTTCTTCTGCTTTTGCTTCTCATCTCTTTCTGCCTGCAGCCGTTGTTGCTCCTCATAGAACTCATCACTTGTGATGACTAATGCTCCACCCGCAACACTGGAAAGTTTTTGGCCGCAGTCGTTCTTCTTTTGCTCTTTGATGTTAAGGGCAGTGTTCAGCTTCCGCAGGTGTAAGTTTTGATATGTCATTGTAGCATGAGCCCCTTCAATGATCATATCCCTCACATCGACCTGAGCCTTTGCAGACTGAAGGTTTGCACGTAAGCATGCGACTTCTTGTTCATACTCGGCAATTGTTCGCAGGCGGTGAACGGGGGTTTTGGTGAGGCTCCAGTCAGGTTGAGGGAGGTTTGCCAGGGTTTTTTCGAAGACAGGGTCGAGGATAGGAGTATCGGAGGTGATTTTGGTCTTTGAAACTAGAATGGAACCTGACGACGTGCTTCCAAGGTTGCTGTATAAGCTGCATAGCCATGAGGTGGGTGTGTAGAGAGTGAGGTCAGTTGTCTGGTCAGCTAGACCGTGATGGTGCCTCAACATTGACGGTGTTGGTGAAAATGTGAGCCGTGCTGAACGTGACACTCTTGTGTGTACAAGAGTACCATGTCTGCCAGTTGGAGTTGAAGGAGAGAGTATCATGGTACGTGTCAAGAGCAGTGATGTGGTAATTGATGCTGACACAGGACTCTGTTGATAGGACATGGATGTGACTGGGGTTTTGTGGCGGAAAGGTGATTCTGGTGTTGAGGGATGATGTTGGACATATGCGGGAAGTCGATTAGAAGGTGAGATGTCGAATGCTGTTGGTGGTCTTGTGTCCATTGATGCCATGATTGCAAGAACAGGTGATGGTTGAGGTAACGTAACGGGAAGCTTCCCTTTGTGGAATGAGGCAACAAGGCCTTCATTTGGGAAGGTTTAATGACATCTGGGTTGAAAGGGAAGATGCCTGTTGCCCTGAATGCCGCTCTGACCATATCCGCGTCAAAGGCCTTGTTGTAGGCAATTCCAAATATGTGAGTAAAGTTGCTTTTTGTGACTTTACCCCCAGTCTCCTTCTCAAACCTCTTGACTTCATCAAACCAGATCCTCTTCATTTTCCCAAAGCAGACGATGTCAAGACCTTGTAAGGCATGAGTACAGTGTGGTGGGTAACCCAGAATAATGATTTTCTATATTCAATAAATTTGAGGGTCCAATGAGAGGAATGGCCGTTGAGGAGTAACACACGTGGCCCCTGAGCTGCCTTCTCCTTCATCTGGTCATCGAATACATGTTCCAGCCATTGAAGACCAATTTTTCCATCTGTCCATCCCTTCTCTGAGTGAGCGATACTGGTAAGAAAAATGTAAGATGCCTGAAAGATAAGTATGCATGAAACAAAACTCACTGTACATTGGCAACATTGTTCTCCACCCAAGCACCCATGAAATTTTGGCCACGATAGATCAGAACTGGCTGTACAGTAGTACCGTCTGTGCAGATAGTGATAATTGCTGTCACGTTCTCTCGGTCCCTGTTTCCCTGTTTGTGTTGTGTCTTAGTTCCTCGTGCTGTTACCACCCTCTCCTTCCCAGCATTTGCGGGAATGAAGCTGCTTTCATCCATTCCCCACACTCACTCTGGAGGTATCCCAAGATCAACAATGAACTTCTTCACAATATCAAACCATGATTTGACAGCTATCAGATTAAGACACTGTGTGTGTTGAGTGTCAAGTGGTTTGCTCCAGACAGTAGCCAACTTGTCGTCGTGACGGTCCATGAATGAGTTGTACCAAGTCAGCCCAACAGTGGTGTTGGAATCATTGATAGAAAGGATAGCATTGGCAAACATTTCGATCTCTGCATGCCCAAGCGGAAAACCCTGCTCAGCAGATTCCAAAATGAGCTGGACCAGCTTTTGCTCCTGTGTTGGGTCTAGAAGCTGCTTTGTGGCATTGAACGCAAGCATTGAAGTCTTCCCATGCAACCTATCCGCAAGAGTTGACGAAGGAACCTCCCACTTTCCTGCAACATCCCGGATGCTTATTGTGATCCCTGATTCCTTTGCTGCTCTGTATTCTGCTACTGCTGATTCCATCCTGGCCTCCTTGTCTCGCACCACAGCCAGCTTCTTGACATGGTCCGACTTTGCCTTGTTTCCCATTGACACCACACATACGAAAGAAGAAAGAAGGTGCCAGGACAGTGGATGTAAAAAAACTGTTCCCGTGCCGAGGTGTTTTGGCAGGATGTCACGCTGCTGTCACTCTTTTGTCACTCCATCAGAAATCCATCAGTCCTTCAACCGCCAAAAATGAATGTTTTGTTTCTCTATTCACTTCCATCCACAATCTGGGTGCCAATTGAATTCGAGCAACTTCCTTGACAGTACCATAATGATGTCCAATAATTTTTGTACAGGTAACTGTGATATCTAGTGTACAAGATCCCAAACAAAAGTATAAAATCTGTCCGAATGATGACCCGCTGACATTGCAACCTCTCATTTAGGTGTTATTTACGTTCGTCCACTTCATGGTTTCTTTATGACACTCATATGATATTATACTGACTGTAATACATGTTATTTAAGTTACAGGCAGCGTGAAAACTTGAGTAGGAAGGTTTGTCCAAACGACCCCTCAGATCCGAAGGAGCCCTTAATGCCTGTATTATATGTAAATTTTGGTATTGAGCTTTCATTTCTGTAACTAAAGCCTATTTTTGCTTTTAATAGCTGAGTTTTTCTGCTAAAAATGCAGCAAACGAACCCATATTTCCAGATATATACCCCCCTAATATGCTGGAAATATTGCCAGGCATATGCCTGATCAGGCATACTTGGGGCATATGGGACCTTAGAGGTCCAACTATCACCACTTAGGAGTTGGACCTAAGAAGGTCCAAATGGTGGTTGCCTGAAGTGATTATTGGTTATATAAATTTGTTGTCTAGCTACATATTGTATGCATTCCAACTCTTCAACAAAAGATTGGCGGACTCTACTTCAGCATGAGTAACCAGATGCTCGTCACCCACATCATCAACCTCCAGGTTTCCCAATACATTGCCACCAGTACGCTCTTCCCACTCTGAACCACACTGTGCCTGAAGTTCCTCTTGCACAATATAAAGACCCCACTTCAAGACCTGGCACTTGGCATGAGTGTTGTTAATTGCCCCTTGGAGCCTTTTATTCTCGACTTCAAGCTCTGGGATAAGGAGTTAAAGTCTACTAAGCTCACATAGTAGCCCCTCACCCCACTGATGCTGATTGATATATTTACACCTGCAAGTGCAGTCAGTATGGTCTAGTCTGCTTTTAAGAAAGCATGTGCATACCAAATTTGAGCTGAATCTCTTGCCGTAACTCCACTGTCAAAGCTAAGGCACCATCCCTGAGCCCAATCTCGAGCTGGGCCTCCTGAAGACATAGTATAATTACCATTGGCATGCCACAGGTGCCAGCAGGTAAAGAACAGTGCAACACGCGTGCAATCGTACTCATCCTTTGCCATGTCAAGTTGACGATGAAATGCTGAGTTTGAATCTTCAACAAATTTGATGAGTTTGCGGATGCAGTCTTGTTCTATGAGGAAGGCCTCAAAACCCAGGTCCCTGATGTTGAGATACTCGCAGCTAAATAGATCAATATGGATCAGCCAGAGTCAATGAATTACTTGACAGTTGATGCACGGATTGTTCCCTGATCCTCGGTTCTCTCTATGTTCATCAACATCACTTTCTAACAGGTTGACAATCAACTCCAGGAGTTCTTTGCGTGCCTTTGATACAATAAGGTGTGGCTTTCCCCTGTAAATATGATGATGTCAGTATATTGTATTCTGGGAATGGAGGGCCTCATACCATTCCAAGAAGGGACCTAATTTGGTCATGAGAGGTTGAAGAATGGCGAGAAAGTCAAGAGAACGCAAAAAACATTGCGTGTGCAGGTCTGCTTACATACATCATCTGATCATTCCTAATTTGGACATAACATTTATTTCTGAACAATGCTAAGTACATACATTTACAATGTCTCCCGAAAATTCTGTAACTTGCATAATGTATTCTAGATGACTATTGGAACATGTCTATAAAAAAATTGAGGAAATGTGACGGAAAACTCATGTAACAGGCAGAAACAAATTTTTGTTGCGCGGCCTGGATGACTGTATCTGTGTGAGATGAAACATGTATATATGTGTTCATAAGTGATGTATATGTGCGACTAAGTATCTGTAGACTGTATGTATGTATGTACTTAGGGCAAGAATGTTGTGTGTATACATTCACATGGTGCTGTAATTTTATATACATACTCAAAAATAATTTTTGAGTGTTTTGAACGGTATAGGTGTTAAAATTCTGAAAGACATTACACATGAGTTTGAATGTATATGAGACTCGTTCTTTATGGGGGGAGAAAATGTAGCATCTATTCGACGAGTTTTTCCCACAGATTCCGCACCTTGGGCATTTTGGTCTCTCTTCCTCATATTCTTGCTCGACTCGCTTTTTAGCCTGTATAAACCGGATTGCTATATTTACGAGTTTACGAGTGTAGTACATAGACAATAGTACGTATACAGCGAATATTCATATTGAATTTTTCACAAAATGTGGTCAATACTCAATGCTTCTGGTCTCTCTCCAAGCTGATTCTAGAGACAGCTAGCCGTAGCAACCTTTTCCCTACAAGATGTTGGAGATGGGTTCGCCATGTGCTTCCTGCAGAGGATGCAGTCGTGTATGAGTGTGCTGGGAAGGGAGAGAACAGGTGATTGGGCGGTCACTCCTCCACCCATAGCTGTAGCAGGAAATGCGGTCAAGGAGATGAATATTGAAAGATATGGAATGCTCACATCTAGTCGAGTGCAAGTTGAACGTCAACCTAACCCTCTGCAACCAGAAGAACCTCCAGTCTCCCTGTGTTCACCATTGACCCCGGCTTGCTGTGAACATTCTGATGAAGTGGCAGCAATGCATCCATCAACAGAAATGCTGGAAGCGGCGGTGATGATGGCAAGGTGTTCGGATCGTATCAGGAAGAGTCCGTGTGCTGTGCCGCGAGTGGTAGCTGAGTAGCGTTGCGTGTAAACCCCCAACAGCTAGCATTCCAACCCAAATACACTGGGTGTATTGATTGATAAGATATGGTGATCTGTTAATTATCTATCAATGACTTATCAAATTCTTGTTCCAAAGAAAACAGCACAAGTTATCCATGATATATCATTAAAGAACTCTCATTTTCCTCATGTATATATCATGCTAACATCTATAGATATTACAAGCAGTATATAAATTAGTCTAATTCTTAAGTACAGTGGTTGATAGATCAAATATTCATGAGATATTAATAAATGTCATACTTTATATAATTGATAATCCAATAATATAGCTTTGAAAAAGCACATTTTATACTATTGGCTTATCTATTACCCTAAACTTGGTACTCTAGGACTACTCCCATTATTAAGCTCTAAATAATGCTTATGTACTGATTGATAAGCCATCTACAATATTGATGAATTGATCAATATATCAGGATATACTATGATTGACTAACTGTTGGATTATTCATGGTAAAGCAGTATTAAATGATGATTATACCATTCATATTTCATATTGTCAAAGTAATAAAAAATCAATTAAAATTGTTATTAAATAACACATGTCAAAATATTAATCAATTATCAATCAGGAGTTGCCAAAATAAATTCAATATATACAAAGCAAGAGTAATTGATATGTATCCAGTATTATCACTGGATATTTTGTACAATTTAATAGTTATAAGCCCAAAATTGTCTGAAATTTTTTAAATGGTCATAGTGCTAGATGTGACGGTCAAAAGGCTGCCAAATTTGGCTGTTTTTGGTCTACTATTGTTGATGGTCCTGCCAAACCATTACTTTCAGAATAGTTAGAGTTTATAATTCTATCTAAATTAAATACCCCAGTATGTTATGCTACAAGTTGCAGACTATATAGATCAAATGGGTTATATACAGATGTAATGTATTCTATACAGGACTAATTACACTGAAAATTGTAATATACTTGAGGCCTACGGAAAGTGACAGGGAATATGGGCAGTATGTCTGTCCAAAAAACTTTCCCTGCAGTTACAGTGAAAGACCATTGCACTCAATCACTTTACACCAGTAAAATAGATTATACTGGTGAAACAGATTCTATACCAGTGAAATAGATCTCATACTAATAGACCTGATGCATTCCATTTAGGTTGAGAACAATACAATACCAGTGAAATAGACTCTATACTGATGAAATAGATCCCATACCAATAAAATAGATTCCATACTGAGGAAACAGATTCCATACAGATAGACCTGTCACACTTTGATATAAGCAATTCTTCTTGATCTAAACAGAATGCATCACATCTATTGGTATGGAATCTGTTTCCTTGGTATGGTGTCTGTTTCCTCAGTATGGAATCTATTTCACTGGTATGGCATTGTTTTCAATCTAGATGGAATGCATTAGGTCTATTAGTATGGAATCTATGGAATCTGTTTCACTGGCATGAAATTATTCTTGATCTAAACAGAATGCATCAGGTCTATCAGTATGGATTCTGTTTCCTCGGTATGGTGTCTGTTTCCTCGGTATGGAATCTATTTCACTGGTATGGAATCTGTTTCCTCAGTATGGAACTCATTTCATTGGTACAGAATCTATTTCTTTGGTATGAAATCTATTTCACTGGTATGGAACCTGTTTCACCAGTATAGAATCTGTTTCCTTGATATAGAATCTGTTTCACCAGTATAGAATCTATTTCACTGGTATGGGATCTATTTCATCAGTATAGAGTCTATTTCAGTGGTATTGAATTGTTCTCAATCTAAATGGAATGCATTATGTCTATCAGTATCGATTCTATTTCCTTGGTATGGAATCTATTTCATCAGTATGAAATCTGTTTCCTTAGTATGGAACCTGTTTCACCAGTATGGAATCTATCATACTTGCCAGAATCACACATGCACAACTTATGCTCTCTCATACTACACAGAACCTTTGAAGAGCCATCTTCTGCCTCAGTTGTATTCAGTTCAGATCATATCATTGATAGCAGTCACACATTCCTCCCACATTTGGAAGTGTTGAGGTTTATAATTGTTGGACAGAGGATAAACTCAGCTTATATCAAAGTGTGACAGGTCTATCCGTATGGAATCTGTTTCCTCGGTGTGAGGGTACCAGAATGAAATCGCTGAAAAACAGTCGTTTTGACACTAATTGTTGTGTTCAGAATTGCACTAGTACATCATACTAAGTACTATATGGACTTGGTATCACTGCTAGGAACCTAGTAGTGAGCATATGACGAAGAATAAGATAGGCATGCACTGCATAGTGAATACTAGCTGCATGCACATAGACGTTGATGTTGTCATTAGCCCTATATGATTGCGCTAGAATATGCGTCGAAACCTGTAGACCATATCTATACTCTATTATCAGGCTGGGACCTTACAAGGACATGCTACTGTACATGGTAGACTTCCTAGTAGGTCATATGGCTACACTATACTCACGCTATGGGACATATGAGATGGGATAGTGAATGAGGACCAACTACCACAGCATAGAAGGACCCTAGGGGACGAATCAGAGCTATATACCAAATATGGTAGAAGCTGGAGGTGCGAGTCACCTTTGAGAGCAAAGTTGCCTGGATTAGAAATGTCTGAGTGACCGGGTCATCAATATGAGGACCATATGGGGGCTTAACAGCTTTCCCATATCGATTGGAATATCTCTCAAGCTTCGAGTTGGGATTCCTACTGCTAGTACAGACACTAGCGAGGGACATATAGTCCTATAACAAGGAAACAGATAGGATTCTGTGCCAGGACTATCCTAGGACATAGAAAATATAATATAGAACTACAAGGGCACAGAGCCTACCTTCCTCAGATACAAATCCAATGTGTTTCAGTCGAGATCAGACTCCTAGCAAGTTCCAAGCAGAATAACTATGTCCTAGCACCAATATCCGAAACACACCACGCGGAACAGTGCCTCTGCGTGCCATTTCCTAGCAACCAAAAAGTAATATTACTTGCAGTCCTGCAAAATAATGTCGAATTCCAACCAATATATATATCCAAACCTTCCTTTTCTGGTAGATACTTACTTCATATAGACAGGATCCTCTCCTCGTTCTCGTTTCTTGCATAGTTACTCTTACTTTATTGTGTCCACTTTCACTTATATGTAAAATATGTACGCTCGCAGGTATATAAGCAGCAGGGTTTCCCCTAGGAAGCTCTCAAGCAATTACCCCGCTATATGCATAGCCCTAGTGCACCAATAGCAAAGTTCTTGTCTTCTATTGTTGACCATAGAGGCGATGTGTGCTTAGAAAATTAACTTAGAAAATAAACCTTTGAAAAGCCCTTCTCTATATTGAACTAGAGTCATGAAATTAGAACTTTGAGATACCCATAGGACAGAGCTAGTTTATCTAGTCTCTTTGGATAGGATTGATTGTTTCAGGACTAGTGTGGAGCCCCACTAGATCCCTTGTCACTTGGTGTAGAGCCCCACCAGTGATTGTTAAAGCTTAGTGTAGAGCCCCACTAGCTTATAGGTGGCCTGGTTGTCGTGCTAGTTCAACTAGTGTAATCAGTGCCTTTCATAGGAACAATAGGTCTTTACCCTTGTCGGGTTCGATAGGTTATTTTGTGTCATAGGAACGTATAGGAATAGTTTAGATAGGTTTATAGGTTGGGTCGTGTTGTCTTGATTATATCGAGACCATATTATCATATTACATTGTTTCATTCATCGCTCGTACACTTCCCTTGTGTCCTAGTGATTTGTAGATGTTCAACTAGTGTGCTAGTTGATTTCTTGTGTTGATTGTACAGATCCTTTGACAACGTCGAACCCTGCTTGCACAACTTGGCATATATATTTTGCTCGTTCACAAGCGTTTTATAAGCCTCACATCGGTATGGAATCTATTTTATTGGTATGGGATCTATTTCATCAGTATAGAGTCTATTTCACTGGTATTGTATTGTTCTCAACCTAAATGGAATGCATCAGGTCTATTAGTATGAGATCTATTTCACTGGTATAGAATCTGTTTCACCAGTATAATCTATTTTACTGGTGTAAAGTGATTGAGTGCAATGGTCTTTCACTGTAACTGCAGGGAAAGTTTTTTGGACAGACATACTGCCCATATTCCCTGTCACTTTCCGTAGGCCTCAAGTATATTACAATTTTCAGTGTAATTAGTCCTGTATAGAATACATTACATCTGTATATAACCCATTTGATCTATATAGTCTGCAACTTGTAGCATAACATACTGGGGTATTTAATTTAGATAGAATTATAAACTCTAACTATTCTGAAAGTAATGGTTTGGCAGGACCATCAACAATAGTAGACCAAAAACAGCCAAATTTGGCAGCCTTTTGACCGTCACATCTAGCACTATGACCATTTAAAAAATTTCAGACAATTTTGGGCTTATAACTATTAAATTGTACAAAATATCCAGTGATAATACTGGATACATATCAATTACTCTTGCTTTGTATATATTGAATTTATTTTGGCAACTCCTGATTGATAATTGATTAATATTTTGACATGTGTTATTTAATAACAATTTTAATTGATTTTTTATTACTTTGACAATATGAAATATGAATGGTATAATCATCATTTAATACTGCTTTACCATGAATAATCCAACAGTTAGTCAATCATAGTATATCCTGATATATTGATCAATTCATCAATATTGTAGATGGCTTATCAATCAGTACATAAGCATTATTTAGAGCTTAATAATGGGAGTAGTCCTAGAGTACCAAGTTTAGGGTAATAGATAAGCCAATAGTATAAAATGTGCTTTTTCAAAGCTATATTATTGGATTATCAATTATATAAAGTATGACATTTATTAATATCTCATGAATATTTGATCTATCAACCACTGTACTTAAGAATTAGACTAATTTATATACTGCTTGTAATATCTATAGATGTTAGCATGATATATACATGAGGAAAATGAGAGTTCTTTAATGATATATCATGGATAACTTGTGCTGTTTTCTTTGGAACAAGAATTTGATAAGTCATTGATAGATAATTAACAGATCACCATATCTTATCAATCAATGCACCCAGTGATACATCAACAACAACTTGCAACCCCTTTTCCCCTGAGCCCCAGATATTGCCCATGCCCGCGACAGTGTCGATAAAACGATTAGATATGCTGGATTTAAAGAAGCTGAGGTTCTAGATGCGTAGTAGCTGGGTAGCATTAACCCTAAGTACGTTCCTGGTGTTGAGATATGCAGATGTTCTCCTGGTATCTACACGTCCCAGGATGCTCCTCGCAGCTCCTGAATGATACAGTTTTCAGAGCCTCATTCTTGCCAAAGCTAGAAACATGAAAACAAACGGTTCAGTCTGAGGGTATTCATCACGAGGCGAGGCTAAGACACCTTACCCAAGACATCCACATTGGCGTGTATGTGATCTGTTCATAGCTTCCCTTGAGAGAATGCGCTTTGGCTCTCACCATCAACTGAATACGCAGGTGCTTCAACACCTTCCGCACCAATGTAGGCTGGAGCCGATAGCGTTGATATCTAGAGTAACTGTAAGCAACAGTGGCTGAAGAGAAGAGTGAAAGATCCCAACATACTAATGCCCACGTCTTCACACTCTCTCAGAAGCTTGTTCCATTACCCATTTGAGAAAAGTATCGTGTCGTGCTAAACATGAATGTCAGCAAAAGACACCAAGAACATTTGGGCATACTAACCGCATTATTGAATGGAAAATCCTCGAGTGATCAACCGTCTAAAGGTCTACAATATGTAGCCGCGAGGAAGCCAGATCGCAGGTCTACATATTCGCAGCTGTAGAGGTTGCATGCCTCTCATCCATACAAACACCAATGCCAAAAACCGAAAACCACTGCTGAGATTCCGAACCCAAAAACAATGGAGATATTGATGTTAGGTAAGGATTTGGAGCGCGGTGTCATCCGTTCTTAGCGAACTAATGAAGACTCCTGCAGCACGTAACGTTAGTGGGCAGGTAACCTCCTGGTGGCTGGATAATAGGATTCGAGAGTACCAAACTCGAAAACGTTGACCGACGGTACTTTTGTAACTGAGTAAACTGATGATGAACTAAGCTTCGCTACACTAGCGTTTCACTCTGGAAACTACTAACTAATGTATACAAAACCAAACTTCTGATACTTGACTGAAACTGGACTTGGCTATACCAGTATTTCACTCTGGAAACTACTAACTGATATATGCAGAACCAAGCTAAATAAACAAACAGTGGACTAGACTTGACAGTGACTAGTCTAAAACTTGGGGTGAGGAACAATAGCTGTATGAAGCTAAGATATATTTTCCTGGGGTGTACCTACGATTACAGCTCCTTATATACTTTTTTAGTGTGCTAAAAATAGAACTATGGATCAGTCAGCAAACTATCTAACTGAGTCAGAAACTATAAATCGAGGGTGCAAACATGAGTTTTGGGGTACAAAGTGTTATAAATCAAGGGTCCATTCATGATTCTAGGGTTCTTTTGCTTATAAATCAGGTATTTCTCTGTGCGACTCATGCACTTGAGTAATTCTGGATCAATCTGAATCAATCTGAGTCATTCAAAAGCTGTGGCAGCTATGAGGCTGTGTTGATCCCTAAAATAGAATAAGCATAGAATATCATAGAAAGGTAAGCATAGGGCATAAGGCATAGAAAATAGAAAGGTTGGGCATAGAGTACTTGTATCATAATATCAAGAAAAAGCGCAAAACTTTGGGTCACTATGTAAATACCATTTTGTGGTATTACAGCGGAATGAGGAAGGTGAGGATATGGGCAAAGAGCTAGCCACAGATATCCTTGAACCGACTTGGGTAACTGGTTTTGAATCAATGATGAAGTGGTAGATGTGTTGGGTGTAGGAAGAAGTCCCGAGTCAACTGGTTTCACTGAAGGCCTCAAGCTGGGACTCTGCAAGACACCGCTGTGGATAGGTATAAGCAAATCATGCTGAAGAGCTAAAGCATAATGAATGCTTACCCTGGACGTTACATAGTGGAACCAGCAATCTCGTCTCCAAATCGTTTCTAACATGCCTGTATCTGAGCCTATCATCATCACCACATAATCCCACAGGAGCGTTTTCGCGACTTGACGAGATAGGCTGGTCAAAAGGGATGGTTTGAATGGGTTTGAGTTGGCAAGAGTGTTTTGGCATTGAGAGCAACAATTTCCAGAGGCGGCGATGAGAGTATATGGGGGATGCTTGAAAGACAAGGCAAGCTGCATGCCGTATCCCATGAGAGATATGAATTAGGCTGCAGTACATGGACAGTAGAAGGTTCAATAAGCCCCGATGAAAGCTGTAGGCTGAGATTAGTGTATATACCAAAGTTAGGATAGTCATATCGCTTTGGCTAGTTCAATCTGGGAGTTTATCTACTTAAAGGTGTGTTAGATCCCAAGACAATGCACAAAAACACTTGAGCGTACCGCTATAGGCTGCGAAAGGACGAACGACATGACTGTTTTTGAGAGAGGTCAAGTGCCGGTGGCAAACATGCTTCCGCCTCGAAAGTTGACCACCACCTCTTTCCTCACCCAACTATAGGATCTTTTCCAACGCTACAATGGGTACGCGTTTTTTGTCCTACATCCCTGGTAGCTCTCTAAACCTATCTCTTAGCGCAAAACTACATGTCATGCCCATCAGCCTCAACAATCCGACTACTTTTGTTGCTCACAGTAGGGATTTCCCTGGTTAATGGCCACAAAAAGATATGTATTAACAACTCAACTCATTTCCCGCTCTCATAATCTCAACTCTGCCTAGGGAGTGACCTCGGAATACTCAGCTGCAGCGTGCCTACAGCTTTTTTTTTGCTACAACACCCTTCCCTTACTTAGCTCCAGCCCCACCATCCTCCCAACCGACTATACCCTTCCTTTATGCCAAACTTGCTCTTGGCCAGAAGAATCAACACATCATGGAATTGATGAAACTCCACTTGCGACTGATACCAACACCCAATTCCATACCCTGAGGCTTCAAGAGTCCAGTTCTGGATTCATTGTAACCAAACCTAGCGTATGATAGATGGTAGATGCGTAGTTAGCTCTATCAACCAGGGCATGGGCTTGAACAAGGTCAGCACTGTTCTTCTGTAATCACGATTTTTATTCATTCTGCATGGTAGCCCCCAAGTCCCAAAACTTACATGTACATCTCAAACGCGAATGATTACACAAATGCCAACACACCCCGTCCCCCGCTGCATTGAATGTTCTAGCATTCCTGCATCTCAGCGGTCACCTATGGAACCTCCATGGGAGATGTTGGATGTGCAGGCAATTTTGAGGTAGTTAGTAGCCGAGATCTGTGTCCTATACCATCGTTTGACAAGGTCGCTAGTACAGATGGTTGTCGAATTGGTCCTTGGTTGGTTGAAGATGGAGATCAAGGTGCAAGAGGAATGTCGAGATGTAGCGAGGGCGTCTCTGGCTGAGGGTTCATAGAATTGAGACCTAAACTGTTGCACGTCAATACCTCGTTTGAGTAGATCCTATTTGTGCGAAACTCACCAGTTGTTGCCTAGGTTTGTTGCTAGCACACTGGTTTCGTTGTACTTCTCTCCTTGTCCCTTTCTACGGGTTATTCTTCGTTGAGTTACGAGTCTGTGTTTCGTAGACGGTGGGAACCAACATACCTTTCCATTGTTGTTGATGTTGGTGCAGGATGCTAGTTGGGTGCAACCTGGGCGCTCAGAGTGCTCAACACGTGCGTGTTTGTTTTCGGCTCTGCAACGTCGACTGTATTTGTCATCGAGCCTCGTGTCTCTGCTGTCCCTCATTCTTTGTTTCCGACATCGACAACCTCAACCAAATATGTGTTTCTCACTGCATCGATTCTGTGTTGGACTTGCACTCGGCATTTTAGGTGTGTCATTCATTAATTTCTCAGCTTACAGGTGCTCATGGTGATAAATTACAGTTCTCATATCCTTTTGCTTGAGCCAACATGCTCGAGCTTTCTCACAAGAGACCTCTGTGGTCCCTGCCTCCTTGGAGGTCTTCAATATAAATAGATTATACTATAACTCTTCTGCCCATGCAATCGTTACTGTTGATCTGCAGTATTGCACACGATACACTGCATGGTGCATCCAATCACAATGCTCTACTGCCCTGACTGAAAGGGGAATTATATCTCATTCTTCACTTCAAAGGGAATCCTCATTATACTATGATTCTCTACCCCCTGTACTACCTCTTCAGAGAGGACTATCATTTTACTTCAATTACGACTACTGTGTTGAACATCAAGCTCTGTATTTCACTCCTCTGTTTCTCTTGGACCATCATAGCTCACTGGGGGCTCCTTTGATTACCTATTCTTGTACCCCGGCTAATATGCCTCTTGATTTGAACCAGTGGCAAGATGCCAATGTTTCTTGTATTCTCGTCGAGGTGAACAATACCTCGTTCACCGTATCTCTCAGCCTGCTTCTTGACGTTGTGTCCTGTCACAATCTGTGGCCTATTGGCTGGATGCATGATGATATAATTGATCTCGTACTTTGTCGATTGTACAATGCTGGTCTATTGGTCGTGAGTTGCCTATGGTTTATCATAGAGCTTGCTCATGGCTGTTCACAAGTTCTGGCATATGCTTTCTATGATATAAACTCATTGCACTATAGGATGTTGTGGCTGGTGATGTATATCTGCCTCAAATTAAATCAGAATTCAATGTTGAGGCATGATTACCGTGCTGTAATGAGTTCATTATTCTATAAACAATCACTGCAACCATTGAACCCCTGTGAAACTGGTAGGTGTTCTCATGTGTATGGTGGTGGTTGAAAGGCCTTAATACCATGGGACATCTTTGAGTCATATATTGTCTCAAGCAATGTCCCACAAACCTATGATAGCACTTATAGGTTTAGTGTTATTAAGCATGATCTCATGCCCTATCTGATGGATTGTAATTATCATAGCCATTTTATGGTCAAAGTTCCTGTTGAACAACTTATACCATACATCAGTGTACGTGATGCTCAAAGGGTAGCAAAGCTACATGGTGCAGCAAGCTATTCTACTATGACATCTGACAAGATTCACAAGTATTTTGAAAATCATTACTGTGATTCTTGTGCACATACAGCAACTGTTATCCATTTCCAACCTTCTATTAAGGAGCGAAATTGTGTGAACATTCAGAGGCATCGTATCCAAGAAAAGTTGTTACCAGTAGTTTCAGATGAACAGAAAGCACAAGTTATTCAAGAACTATTGCTATCTAATGCTGAAAACCATAATGAATGTTTTCCATCCTTACCAGTAGATGTCTACTTGACTAATACTATATTACATAGTGCATGCACTAAATTTGATCCTACACACTTTGAAGAGGCTGGTTGCACTGTTTGTGGTCAGCTTGTACCATTGACATCTTTGACACCTATTTGCCATGTCAAGAAGCTTTTGAAAGTACTTGATGTAAATGGAGTTACAAGAAAAGAGCGATTGTCACCCAAAGATGCTGTTCTTGAATTAGATGGCCCTATATATGCCTCTGACTGTAACTATGTGTGTAAACTATGTTGGAGCTCTTTGTCACAGGGAAAGATACCTAAAGTATCACTTGCAACTGGACTTTGGCTTGGTAATGTTCCATCAGTACTTCAGCACCTTTCATATGTTGAAAAGCTACTTGTAGCTAGAGTCAGACATACAGCATGTTTTGTACGTATTTCAACTGGTGGTAAAAAGATGAAGGCTAATGCAATGGCATTTGAAGCACCTATTCCAAAGGTATATGATATACTACCACCTTCACGTAGTGATATAGATGAAGTCCTTGCAGTTCTGTTTACTGGGCCTACTCAGCCAACAGTTGATGACTTCCATCGAACACCTCTATTAGTACGACGGAATGTTGTTAAAGAAGCACTGACATGGCTGATTCTAAATCATGTTGAATATACAGATATTAAGCTATCAGAGGAGCATTTAAATCAATATGATGAAGATACACCTTCATGTGCTGTTATGTGGAAAGAAGCTGATAGTAACAAATTTGCTGAATCACATGCAGTTCATGACAATGAAGAAGAAGATGGCACTGAAAGTGGCCCATGTGCATTTACTGTTTATGGTATAACTGGAGAGCACCTAGAGGGCCGTACAACTGATGAGCTTAAAGGAATGGCAGCTCAATATTTCAACAGTGGTGGTAAAGTACTTAGCATAGGCCGTAAGGATTTTGGAGAATCTATCTGGAAAAACCCTACATTATATCCTCGCATGTTTCCTTGGCTTTTCCCATATGGATTGGGTGGCCTTGGAACTACTAATCTAAGTGAGTCAGCACATAAAAAATACTTGTTAATGTATTATGACAAGTGGTTTCAGCTTGATGAAAACTTTCCATTTGTGAGTTTTAGTCATGAACAAGTAAAATCTGCTACTCAGTCAGGCTGGCTACTTGCCGATAGATCATCATTTAGTGCTGTAGCTGATCGACTTCTTAATCTCAATCAGAAAGTGCTAGAAGACTTAAACACCTGATGAGATTGCATGTTTTAAAACATTGTCTGATCTAGATCGTGTAGCAGGAAAAGTTGCAGGTTCAACTACAACTAAACGGTATATGCGAAATGAAGTTTGGTCACTTATTGCTCAGAAAGGTGCACCTTCATGGTATATTACAATTTCACCTGCTGATAATTGACATCCATTGTGCATATACTGGGCTGATAGTAATGAGGAGTTTAAGCCAATGCTCAAAGACTATAAGGAATGGTTGAATTTAATATGTGACAATCCTGTTGTATGTGCATGCTTCTTTAACTATGTAGTCCAGGTTTTTATAACAGATGTTTTAGGTTATAATGCAGATCATAGAGGTTTATATGGTGAACATGATGGACATTATGGTACTGTTGAACAACAAGGCCGACTAACTTTACATCTTTATTTACTTTTATGGCTTAAAGGTGCACTCACACCACAACAGGTTCAAGAACGACTTCTCAACAATATGAAGGACTTTGAACATAAGCTAATTGCATATCTTGATAGTGTGTTTGCTGGGCAATTTATTGGAGCTTCAATGGAAGATATACATAATGAAATATCTGCTGTTAACAATGATCCCAATTATTGTGATCCAACTCTTACACTTCCAGAATGCCCACCAAATAGTTGTATTACTCATGCATTAAATAGTCTAGATCAGCAATGTCATATGTGTCAGCCATACTTGGGATGGCTCATTAGATTCAAGGATTGTGTAAATGATCTGATATATAAGACTCATCGGCATGAATGTGATCCCAATTTGAAGTGGGATGGTACACTGAAGAAGAAACATATGTACAAAGGATGTCGTGATAACAAGTGGGGTATGTGTCGTGCTAGATTCCCTAGAACACTTGCTAAAGTAACTTCAATTGATCCTGAAACTGGTGCAATTACCTTTCGAAAAGATGAAGCATGGGTTAATACATTTTCATATCCTTTGACATATCTCTTGAGATGTAACACTAATGTTACATATATTGGTTCAGGTACTGTGATCAAAGCTGTTGTACTATATGTTACTGATTATATTACAAAAGCATCACTAAAGACACATGTAGTTTTTGATGCAATATTATCTGTATTCTCAAAGCATACAACTATGGTTTATGGTGAAGAATCAACACAAGAAAAGGCTTGAAAAATCCTAACTAAGATTGTAAATTTATTGACAACTAAAATGGAATTTGGTGCACCATTAATATGTTCATATTTACTTGGTTTTCCTGACCACTATACAGACCACTACTTTGTTCCACTTTACTAGCAACAATATATTGCTCGTGTTCAGGATGATTGTGGCTCTGAAGGCATAGAGACTAAACATGAAAAGGTTACTTTGATTAAAAGAGGCAATTGAATTGTTGGCCTTTCACCTGTTGTATACTGACAGATCTATAGAAGCTTCTGCACTATATGCTTATATGACTGGATCTGTATAGCCCATCGAGTTACTTTGAAAACTGCTAAACGTCAGAAGAAAGGGGATAAATCTGATTCATTACCAAAGAATCATTATTGCTTTTTAGCCTCACATGACCTGTCAGATACACATGTATCTCATCTTCAAAAAGACTCAGAGAAAGTAGTAGTCAACTTTCTTGGTGCTAATCTTCCACGTAGAGATCAAGGAGACTATGAGTATTATTGTTGTGTTATGCTAACTTTATTTAAACCCTGGCGTAATGGCAAAGATCTTAAAGATGATAGTATGAAATGGTCAGATATGTTTGGTCAACATAACTTTTCTCTGAGACAGCAGAAGCTGATGGACAATTTAATGATAAAATACCAATGTCTTGATGCTTGAGATGACTATCATGCACAAATGAGAAAGAACAATCAGCTTCAAAGCAGCTGGGACATTATGTATGATGATATTGAAGATGAAGATAGTATACCTATTGAACTTCCAGATGAATTAGCTGATGCTATTGGCTCAATTAAAGAAGTTGACACTAATGACTTTGAAACACCAGCTCAAAATGCAGAGTATTCATTAAACTACCACAGGCTTTTAGCTAAGAAGCTAGAAATATGTTCAATATTAGGTGATAGTGGATGGAATCAGACTTTATCATCAAAGTCAAGAATGTCATGTGATGATGAGTCAATTGCTATATCTAAACACACACGAGATCATTGGAAGACATGCTTAACAAAGAAACACAAAGAAATGTCTGATCTTCGAGCTGGAAATGTTCCACAATATGTGTGCACTGAGTTTATTGCACAGCGCAATAATAAGGGAAAGCTGTATAGATCAACTGATACTGTAAAAGTTATAAACAAATCATACTTGGACAAGTCCTTCGATGCAGGAGTCAGTCAAAACTATATTGATGACACTTTAGCTCTGTTTAATCTTAATGATGAGCAAAAGAGAGCATTCCATATTATAGCCAATCATGCATCTCTATCTGATTCAGGTCAATTAAAAATGTATATTGGAGGTATGGGTGGTACTGGAAAGTCTACTGTGTTAAAAGCTCTGATGCATTTCTTCCAGCTAAGAAATGAAAGCTATCAGCTACTTGTAGTTGCTCCCACTGGAAGTGCAGCTGCTCTTCTAGGAGGGTCAACATATCATTCTGCATTTGGAATTAGTGAATACTCTAAGAACACCAATCTATCAAGTGTACGAGAGAGACTGATTGGTGTTCAGTATGTGTTTCTAGATGAAGTATCAATGCTTTCAGCATGGGAGTTATACCACATTAGTAGACAGCTATGTCTTTGTCTCCTTAAGGAAGATATTGAATTTGGTGGTTTAAATATGATTTTTGCTGGTGACTTTGCTCAACTACCTCCTCCAGTAGGTGGTGAAAGTATATCTCTTTATGGTCGACGAATTGGTATGCTACAAAGCACAGTACGTCAGCAAGAAGCTATAGGCAAGTCTCTTTGGCATCTTGTTACAACTGTTGTTATACTACATCAAAATATGAGACAAAAGACCCAAAGTGAAGCAGATTCATAGTATCGAACAGCTTTAGAAAACATGCGGTACAAAAACTGTACTCCTGCTGATATACCATTTCTCAACTCACTGGTAACTACAACATTAGAGGGTGGTAGTTCAATTTGTGACCAGAATTTTAGAAATGTTGCAATTATCACAGCATTGAATATTCAAAAAGATGAAATCAATTCAATTGGTGCTGATTGTTTTGCACAAGAGGCTAATCAAAGGCTTCATCACTTCTACTGTGAAGATACCATCAAGGCTGATCCCCACTCAAGTAGAGAAGAGTCTCAGTATATTCAACTTAAACAGATGACACCAGAGTGGCAAGAATACCTTTGGAAATTAGACCCATGTAGCTCTGATACTCTGACACCACCAAAGCTAAGTCTGTGTAAGGATATGCCAGTAATGATTCGAAAGAATCTAGCTACTGAATTAAACATAACATGTGGACAAGAAGCTACAGTTTATGGATGGACCTGCAGAGGGCCACCTAATAGACAGAGACTTGATACATTATTTGTTATTTGTTAAACTTAAAAATCCACCATCTGACATACAAATTGAAGGATTGCCTCTTAATGTTGTTCCAATTACTCCAACTTCTGAACAATGTATTGTTAGACTTCCACATGGAAAGGGTAAATTCTTAAAAGTATTTCATACACAAGTTGATGTTGTGCCTTGCTTTGCTATGACTGATTTTTCATCACAAGGCAAAACAAGAGGTTATAATCCTGTCCACTTGAATAATTGCCATGACTTTCATGGATATTACACTGCACTTTCCCGTAGCTCATCAGCAGCAGGGACTGTGATTCTTCAGAGCTTTGATCAAGGGAAAATTACTGGAGGCTTACAAGGCTCTGCACTCAGACAAGAATACCGTGAACTTGAATTATTGGACGATATCACCAAGAGAAGATATGAGGGTAATCTTCCAATTACAGTTCAAGGTGATACAAGAAATACTTTAATCAGCTCTTTTCGTAAAGTCATGGGTGATTCATATGTACCATCAACTGTCTACTCTACGATCAGATGGAACAATAGAGATCCACTTACTGAATTAGATGTTGATCAGCTGGGATGGGAAATCATATCTCACAGTAAAAAGGCTAAGGATAGCAAAAAAGATAGTATATCCTTACAATCTAAACAATCAACTAATACATCTGGTATAAAAAAGCGAGTTTATTCTGACTTAAACCTGAAGGATTCCACTAATAGTAATAAATGTCTGCGAGTCAACAATAATAATATATCACATATAGAATCATTATCAGCACCAATTTGGTTAGACAACAGCTGTGCATATGATGCTACTATTGCCATTCTTTGGCCATTGTGGTGTTCTGATTCTAATTTATGGACCAACAAATTTCAGACACTTGGCAATCCAATTTTACATCAAGTTCAAAGCTATTTCCAATCTTGTTTAGATGGCAATATATCTATTTCAGAAGCACACAATCTATTTAGAAGCTGTCTTATTGAAACAAATCCTGCTAAGTTCAAATATAGAGAATTTGCCTCTGTGGCAGAGATCCTTGAACTAATAATTTGCCACCAAAGATATACTATAAAACGATTTGATAGATATATAAGGTGTGAGGTTATCAACTCAGGACAAATGGAACTTCAGCGCTCACTGTTGATTGAACAGCCAAATGAACTCTTTCTATCTATTTCACATTTAATTTGTAGACTAACTTCTGATCGTACATCCAACCATTTAAGTGCTTGTAACCAATGTATGGGTGAAGTAACATCTTCATACTCTTTTGAAGATGCACTACCACTACTTGTCTTTTCAATACGGGAATGGGGTCCTGAAAGAAAAATGCCCTATATTGATGTTGAAGTTACATTACCAGTTAACCAGTCTTTGAGATCTTATAGACTTGCTGGAGTAATCTACTATAATGGTAGTCATTTTATTGCCCGTACATTGGATAGCTATGGTAAGGTATGGTTTCATGATGGGCTATCATCAACTGCAAGCCAGCGTAGCAAGTATATATTAAATAAAGATTTGTCTAAAGGTACATTGGACTTTACTATATGTTGTGGTTATAAAGCCTCATTTGCATTCTACATAGAATGTTAATTGATATCTTACTTATCTTACTTATCTCACTTATGTTAAGAACCCCCTAGATCGAACTCGGCTCATTGGAGGTTTACTCCAACCCACTTCCAGCTAGTTACATAGGATATCTCACTCTGAGATAACATTGGATGTTATATGGGGGACATTGCTCTGACATATAGTTGTATAGGCATGGTACTCCAATTTTATTCTGAGCTGTTATTGTAATGGGCTTGTAACTACCTTGTACACACCTGATAACGGTATTATAACCACATTATAACCCCCTTATAAGATGATAGAGGATTATAATGTATGTCAGAATTATTCCAGGCTGTAATGTTCATAATCCATTGTCATGCCCTTATCATACTGAAGACATTTTGCTGGTGTTCAAGCTTAGTTTTTGGTGTGAGAGACAAAGAGATAGATGGATCATGGACAAGTAGACGTGGGAAATTGGCCTTGAATCTTACACAGCAGAGGTACTGGGGTATTTCATTCAATTCAGATGGTCACACATCACAAGCCCAAAATTGTCTGAAATTTTTCGGATGGTCACAGGTCACGGAGGTCTCATCCGAAAGGTCACTAGATGTGACCACCAAAAAGCTGCCAAATTTGGCAGTTCTGGGCACTAACATCTGAAAAATTTTCAGCAGTCACAGACCTCCAAGATCCCATCTGAATAGTCACTTCCAGATAGCGAGGTCACAGGTCACTATGCCAGTTTTTGTTGGACAAAAATCGTCCAAAGTCATCTGGGAATGTCCAGGAAGTTCGTGGACGGTGATGGACGGTGATGGCTGGTGATGGACCGGAATGGACTACTTGATATACATCCATTCACGTCTGTTATCGTCCTAGCACATCCAAGCATGTCCATTGCCCATCCGCAGGCATTCCGATACAAGGAGAAGAAACCAGGTTACGAGAGTCCATCGAAATGTGAGAAAAAATGGGACTAGCCGGAGACGGAGACATCAAATGTCACAGCTATCTCTCAATGATATCGCATAGTAGCCAGATTATAACAGGCTGTCATGAGTTCCATTTATGGTACCCTCTTGTCACATGTGTAATGGGTTATCAGAAGTTCCGGATTCCTCTGATGCATGTATCAGTGCTGATCATATCCTGCTTTAACAAGACCTCAAGAAGTCTTTCTGACCCGTGTCTGAGAAGGATAGATGTATGGAGGCAAGAGCTCGCGTTTTGGAACATTTATATCTATCATGTGTAATTTATTCTTGTTTGCCATTGCTCCTGTTGGGTTCCGTGTCATTCTTAACGCAGCTGGTTACATTCAATCTTAAGGCTATCTGGAATTGCTCCACAGAAATGTTCTACTGTCACATTCTACTGTCCCTTTGATCTTGTTGCACCTCAAATGTCAAGGGACATGCGAAGCAGGTAGATGGAGTGACTTGAAAATGTCACTAGCAAGAGGGGAGTCCGATGTTGCTTCAACAATCATGCATCTTGACGTCACAAAGAGTATACAAGGTTCATTGAGTGGCAGCAGGCCGCCCCAGGAATACTGCTATGAATATACAACGCAAGTGCCTCTTATTATTAACATCCCCGAAGCATCATACTTGTGATACAACAGATACATTGTTTGGGATCTACAAGAATACGCATCATATAACAGTACATGATTGGCATTGAGGGGCACATCTAGATCTACAAAGTTATCGTGGTACAATGTCAATTGGTCATAGTAAGAGTACATGCTCTTACTCAGGTATCTGTCATGTAGCATCTAAACTTGGTTCAAATTGAATTTGGGATCACTAGTCTGAATGCAAAGTCATTGAAGGCATGGAGGACGTTGCACACGCAAAAGTATGCCAAAATTTTATTACTCGACAAACATATAATTATTACTATTACATAGTGTATGTCTTCAATGAGAACGAAGGGAGGTGGGGAATATCTAGCCAACACAGTGTTCAAGAGAGAGTAAGCCTTTGACCAAGCTCCACTTCTGCAATATCAATGGGGTGTTTGGGCATAGGTGAATAAATAAGGGGCTGGTCATCATTCCCATATCTGTGGCTGGCTCCTCTGGCTCCACTGGTACCCAATGCCCTTCCACTGCTTTGACTTGAACTTTGTGGGTTCCTTGGAGAGTTATGAGGGGCTGGAAGAGTTTGGGGGATGTATTTCTCGAGACTGGAGAGAATGTCTTCAGGCTTGAGTGCCTGGTAAGCCGATAATGACCACTAAACCTGGTACGAAAGTAACCAGGTAATAGATGCTAATAGTAGGTCTAGCACTACTGTGGACAGTGTGTGCAAGTGTGGTTCGATGTGATCAGAGTTGCCGTGCTTAGAATTGCACACAAAACTAATAGTTCAAGTGATAATACGCTTCTAGTAGACTAGAGCAGGTTATGATACACCTTTTAATAGGGTATGTACGTGTGGGTTTGGGCTTATACAAGCTATATGAACAATGCCAAGGGCTAATACTAGCTTTCTTGGGTGTGACCTAATACTGCCTTGAGTAGATTGTCCTTACTAGAACTGAATCAACGACATGTGCACAAGCAGGAATCCAACCGACTCTCCAATGGTCGATCTGGGCCTCTCTACGTCACAAAGCTCTCAACACAAATAGTCAAAAGCTTCTAGAAGGTCTTTAACAGACAATCTAGTACGAGGTTCAATCTCTAATAAAAGATGCAATGCAACCAATGCCAAATGCAACAGATTACAAGCCAATACACTTGGTCTCTATCAAACTCGACTCAAGCTCTTGTCTGCAATACAGGTCTCAACTAGACTTTTAGATCTAGGGCTCGTCCTGATGAAGTAGAAGTTGAATACACAGATCAACAATAGATCAACTGAATCAGATGTCTATTCGTTTGATAGCCACATACAATCTATAGATATGGGCGGGCAGTGCATCTCCCTTCTTCTTCTTCCGCTCTCCTACATGATAGGTAGCTTATATACTGTCTGAGAAGTGAAAACAAGAATTTTAGGTAATATAAGTCAGAAAATAGACGGAACGATGAGGAACAGAGATGGAACAGAGATGATACGAGGAGAAATATACATATGAGGGAAATAAGAGTGTCACAACGTCCATATAAGTCGTGTAAGCGTGACCAATAAATAGGAATTTCTATGTTTAGACTCAGGAGTTGAATCCTGTGCCTGTGGGTTGGCGTTTAGCCTCTTTAAAATTTTCTTTTCTATGCACCAAGGCGCTTTTCCACCAATGATAGTCGTTTCTGACCAGTCCGCACGCCAATCATGCTCAGTCATCCGTTATCTAGACCTGGCACATCTTTTATAAGTCTCCATAGTCATATGGGACCCTTCCATAAGTGGTATATCCACTGTATCTGCTTCCATGCTAAGTGTTTCAGGCGTTGCCACCGTTTTAACAGCTTTGCCTCTGTGTCCGATCCAAAGGAACGCTTCGGAATATCAAGTCCGATAGGTCTGCCCCCGGGCCATCGGTCATTTCCAATCAAGCCGTGGTGATCCCCCAAAGCCCTCTCTATCTTATAGTAGGTCACGAAGAATTAATAAAAGCGTAAATGTCTCTTGAGTATGCCAACTAGTAGCATGGTGACCTTATACAAGGTAAGTTCCACCTTATATTAGCCCCTACAGGTTTCGGGTAGGTGTCTGTGAATTTGCAGACCCCTAGTATATGCATAGCAGCAGCCAGATACCCAATGTGAGGCGTACCATGTAACTGTTCTCTGCCAGCATGACATAGTCCCATGTACCAGTGACAATGACTAGCTATTCAGGGCTCATACTAGTCCTTCAGAACCCTTTTTATAGCATAACAATAAAGAAATATGCATAATGCGTTCAAAATTAAAGTGTTATAAAAATCAGTGTATCACCGGAACCAGAACGGTTTCAGTATATTGGCGTATACGATAGAGAACAACCATCCAGTTCAAGAATCCCCAGGGCATGTCCAGGGCAAACCTGAATGATCTGAGATCTGAACGGATACTTATCTCTCCTTCTTCCTGTATGAATTGAACGTTCTTAAATACAATTACCTGAAATGCATCAAATGAACTTACTGAAATACACCCCTGATACAAGGTAGCTTTGTGGGGGACTATTGTCATAGCAAAAAGGCAAATGTTCCTAAGCCCAATAGCTTGGGCACAAAGGCAAGCAATAGCCAAGTCCATTGTTGCCTGGCGATAGACGCATCGATCTGTAGGGTTGAGCTTGCACTCGGCAGACAGAGGCATGAGCTCAAAAATTGTGCACAGCTGTTGAGCAAGAGGCGAGAGCCTGTCATATATCGGATAGTCTCTTCGATCAACTGCTCTAGTGACTAGAATGTTGATTTTGCAGTGCACTGGGTATGGTGCTGCAGCCACATTGTCGGTTGTCCTGAGAGGCATCGCAGTAGTGGCCTCTGACCTAGGTGAAGGGTTCAGTTATCATCTGAGAGGTCAAGAAAGGTTAATACTAACTTGACGGTGTGAGGGTACCAGAACGAAATCGCTGAAAAACAGTCATTTTGACACTAATTGTTGTGTTCAGAATCGCACTAGTACATCGTACTAAGTACTATATGGACTTGGTAGCACTACTAGGAACCTAGTAGTACGCATATGACGAAGAATAAGATAGGCATGCACTGCGTAGTGAATACTAGCTGCGCGCGCATAGACGTTGATGTCGACGTTAGCCCTATATGATTGCGCTAGGGTACGCGTCGAAACCTGTAGACCGTATCTATACTCTATTACCAGGCTGGAACCTTACGAGGACATGCTACTGTACCTGGTAGACTTCCTAGTAGGTCATATGGCCACACTATACTCGCGCTATGGGACATATGAGATGGGATAGTGAACGAGGACCAACTACCACAGCGTAGAAGGACCCTAGGGGACGAATCAGAGCTATATACCAAATACGGTAGAAGCTGGAGGTGCGAGTCGCCTTCGAGAGCAGAGTTACCAGGATTAGAAATGTCCG
The DNA here is from genome assembly GCA_037176845.1 of Paramarasmius palmivorus. Classification (NCBI taxonomy): domain Eukaryota; kingdom Fungi; phylum Basidiomycota; class Agaricomycetes; order Agaricales; family Marasmiaceae; genus Paramarasmius; species Paramarasmius palmivorus. The sequence goes on along the minus strand of JAYKXP010000041.1, from coordinate 12,121 downwards.
AGTAACCGGGTCATCGATACGAGGACCATATGGAGGCTTAACAGCTTTCCATATCGATCGGAATATCCCTCGAGCTTCGAGTTGGGATTCCTACTGCTAGTACAGACACTAGTGAGGGACATATAGTCCTATAACAAGGAAACAGACAGGATTCTGTGCCAGGACTGTCCTAGGACATAGAAAATATAATATAGAACTACAAGGGCAGAGAGCCTACCTTCCTCGGATACGAATCCGAAGCGTTTCGGTCGAGATCGGACTCCTAGCAAGTTCCGAGCGGAATAACTATGTCCTAGCACCGATATCCGAAACGCACCATGTGGAACAGCGCCTCCGCGCGCCACTTCCTAGCAACCAAAAAGTAATATGACTCGCAGACCTGCAAAATAATGTCGAATTCCGACCAATATATATCCAAACCTTCCTTTTCTGGTAGATACTTACTTCATATGGACAGAATCCTCTCCTCGTTCTCATTTCTTGCATAGTTACTATTACTTTATCGTGCCCACTTTCACTTATATGTAAAATATGTACGCTCGCGGGTATATAAGCAGCAGGGTTTCCCCTAGGAAGCTCTCAAGCAATTACCCCGCTATATACGTAGCCCTAGAGCTCAATAGCAAAGTTTTTGACTTCTATCGTTGACCATAGAGGCGACGTGTGCTTAGAACAATAACTTAGAAAATAAAACCTTGAAAAGCCCTTCTCTATATTGAACTAGAGTCGTGAAATTAGAACTTTGAGATACCCATAGGACAGAGCTAGCGCGTCTAGTCTCTTGCATAGGATTGATTGTTTCTGGACTAGTGTGGAGCCCCACTAGATCCCTCTTTTCACTTGGTGTGGAGCCCCACCAGTGTCGTTAAAGCTTAGTGTGGAGCCCCACTAGCTTATAGGTGGCCTGATTGTCGTGCTAGTTCGACTAGTGTAATCAGTGCCTTTGGTTGTCGTGCTAGTTCGACTAGTGTAACCATAGCCTTCATAGGAACAATAGGTCTTTACCCTTGTTGGGTTCGATAGGTTATTTTGCGTCATAGGAACGTATAGGAATAGTTATAGATAGGTTTATAGGTTGGCTCGCGTTGTCTTGATCATATCGAGACTATATTATCATATTACATTGTTTCATTCATCGCTCGTACACTTCCCTTGTGTCCTAGTGATTTGTAGACGTTCAACTAGTGTGCTAGTTGATTTCTTGTGTCGATTGTACGGATCCTTTGACAACGTCGAACCCCGCTCGCACAACCTGGCATATTATTTCGCTCGTTCACAAGCGTTTTATAAGCCTCACAACGGAGTAATCTTCTCCTTGTTCAAAAACTCTCACAAAGGCACTTCTGCAATTGCCTTTAAGGTCCGATTCACTTTTGGGCATAGCCCTCATGTTTGCCCACTCATGAGCAATGGCTGCCCAGGTGATTCCGTAACTTTCAATCTCTTTGCCAGTGTCGTCAAAGGTAAGCTGCAGTGAAAGATGGTCGTAAAATGTTGAATTTTCAAAGGGAGGGGGTTTCCGGAGACTCAGTAGTACTGCAAGTATGGTGTCAAAGGTTTTGTGTTGGTGGGTTGGAGGTGCATATTGGATATTGAGTTGGTCAAAGCATGCTACCCATGCTACGAAACGACCCCGGTCATCGCACAGGCTAATGGAACTGTTAGTGGCAAGAAAAATGTAGACATGAGATAGAGATAGAGATGACATATGTAGAGGCTCTAGTATCCAGTGGAGATGACCTTTGAGGTGTTGGCGTTGTGGCAGGGGGTGTGAGAGAGATGTTGGAGGTAATTGAATCAGAGGCTGATATATTAGCCATAGGTGGGGGTGGTGGAGTTATTGCGAGCCTAGATTTATAATCAGTCTTCTCCAAGTTTAGTCAACCAAGGTGCGTAACACTTACGGGTCTTGAAAATTTCCACTAATGCTAAAATCAGTCTCTGTCTTGAGTTGCCCAACAGTACATGACACTTACTGGAACATGCGATTCTGAGAACGGTGAGAGATGTTTGGAATGTCTGTGTTTCCATAGTTTCTTCATCATCGTGTCAGTACTGTGAAAAATGTAGGCCAGAAGTTACATACCTTGGTGTTGCCCCTCCAGATAATGACTGAACGGCAACGACGCTTAGTCTCTGATTGACCAAGAAAGTCTCTGCATTGTGCATGTGTACATCGGAGGCGCTGAATGAGGAGTCCATCCTGCAGGGTGAAAGGAGCAAAATGAAAGGGGAACCAAATAAAATGGACCAAAGTGGTAATGCTGTTTTAGGCTATGAGAGACATGCCCAGGATTTTCATACAACGCTGTTCTTTTCGTTCTCAACGGCAAGAACCAGGGGTGTTGAGCAGTGACGCTTCGGAAAAAGTCAGAGAATGAGACAGAGACCGCGGTTAGCTGTGGGGACGCGTCTCTCGGCAGTAGTACTTGTGTATGTATTGCACTTACCAACAGGACACCTGGGACTTACTCCTCCCTCTGGCCAAGTTTGCATACAACAATGCACCCAATGCTTTGACCAGTATATCTCCTTTCTTTGCCAACAAGGGATATCACCTGAACATCACTGTGCATCCTGAAGTCAACCTCACATCTGAGAAAGCCAGGAACTATGGCACCAATCTTGACAAGGCTCATCAGTTCTTGTGCAAAGAGATCAAGGCTGCACAAGAAGCTTATAAGGCTACGGCCGACACCAAATGCAATCCAGCTCTGGACTTCAAAGTTGGTCAACAAGTCTACATACTCACCAAACACATCAAGACTAAGAAGCTGACTAAGAAGCTCACAGAACAATACCTCAGACCCTTCACTATCCTTGCTCAACCCAGCTCTAATGCATTCACTATCAAACTTCCTGATTACATGTCTATCATACACCCTGTATTCCATGTGTCCCAACTTGAACGCTTTGTCCCATCTGAAATACCCAATCACACTCTACCCTGTTTGACCCTTGTTTGTGCTACATCAATGGCATATTCATACAGCATGGGCATGGGCGCTTATCCTGCCTTTCTCTGTGACATCGCGCTCTGACAACTTCTCTGATTCTTACTTGCCATGTCAAAAACCACCAATGTTCTACAAGCACTCAATAAACTCCTCTCCCCATCTGAAGAACCCAGCTCTATCTATTGCTACCTTCTTCAAGACATGCACAATGGCAGTTTCCAGTTTAAGATCAGTAGGACAAGGCAGGAAGTGAAGATTCATATTGGGGAATGGGAGGATTGTGACTATAAGATGGTAGAGTGGTATGAGGACGTAGTGTATGTGGGACATTGTCATCAAGTTGGTGAGTGATTTATTCTATTGTTTTTCCTTAGCTTTTCATTGTATTACAGAGAGCGTCGTGCACAAAGTTCTCATGGCCATGGATTACCAACACATTGAGAAGGACTGTGATTCATGTGAGTATCATTTCCAGTGTTTGACCTTTGGCTGATCATCTAGCAGGTAATGCTACTCATTAAGAAGTTTTTGCTATACCAAACTGAAACACATGGAAGGAGGTGATCAAGCCATTGATTAAAGAGGTGGCGGTGGAGGTGGAATGTAGGGCTTAGAGTGGAACAGTTTCAGTGTATCATTTCTTGCTCTGTATCAATGCTTTGGAACAGGGAATTGAAGTGTATATCAAGTTGTACAAGTGTAGTTGTATCAGAATAGTCCTGAATTGTTCATTAAATGCCAGATTTTGTGACAATGCTGATGTAGTCAGTTAATTTTCTTTGGGATGTGTTGTAACTCTGTGAATTGTATTGTAACACGTCCCAGCTAAGATAACACTTGTACATCTACAAAAAAAAACTGAATGCCACATATCAGCAAAATTACAGGGTTGAGCTGTTGGCTTAGCTGGTTCAATGCCAAGCAGCTAAGTATGTTAATGGCCCCAGGCTGTGAGCTGTGCTGAGGCTCACAGTTCAAACTGGCCACAACCATAGCTGACCTGTTGGCATCTATACCATTCAAAATGCTCAAAAAATAATTTTGAGTATGTATATAACATTACGACACCGCACAAACGTGTACACAACATTTTTGCGACAGTACATACATACAGTCCACACAATTGGTTGCGCACACATACATAACAATCATTCACTTATGAACACATATACATGCCAAGTTCTGTCTCACATGTATACCAAATTACTTCTGCTCACACAAAGCTTACAGTTCTCTTGTAGGGGAGCAATATTAGTACAAAATCATGTATTATCATACCAAGTATGTACAAAACAATATCAGTATACTATTGGTACATTAAAGGGGTATCATGAACTAGAAAGGAATGCCGAAGAGTATCAATGATGGTGGAGGTAACAAGCCTAGCTTCAAGTTGAATGGAAACCCCGAAGGCATCAAGAGAAGTTGGAAAGAGTGGGGTATGGGTTTTGAAGTGTTGGTGGTTGCAATAATGAGTAAAGGAATGTTGATGGGAGTGGTGAGGAAAGGGAAATATTGAGGGAGATGTCAGGGGAATATCAAAAGAGGCTGTCAATGGTGTCAAGGAAGGTGTCGAGGGTGTTGAGAGAAGCTGGAAAGCATGCTAGATGATGGGGGAAAGAAGCCAAGGGTGCGTGGGAGTTTCCAATGAGCTGGCAGCACCGTAAAGCTTGAGCGCTCCGCCCAGTGTCTGGATCCAGTCTGGCATATTATGACATAAAGGATACTCAGCAGTGTTGGGAGAGCGGTGACTCACGTGGGGTCAGGGCGGTGACCAACTGGAATTCCGGTGGAATTCCCATCGACCTTTAAATGCCCCGGCCTGTCCCTGCCTCTTATGTTTTGCCGTTGCCGTTGCGCACGCCCAGACCTTTTCGACTTTCGATCAACAAACTGGGTTTCAATTTACCAACGAAATGTGTTTCAACGATTAGAGGAGGAAGAGATATTGTGTGAGATAGTTGATAGCTATAGGGATTCAGTTGGTCATGGTGCTGATGGATTGCCAGTTGGCATTGATGATTGAATTGAGGCATTGATTGACAATCTCACCGCTATCAAAAGGTCGCTGAACCGGGGCGGTCAACAGTTGATCAGATGGTGCCCCAATGCCCTTGGTCAAGGTCACCGGAATTCCGCCACCTTTACCAACACTGTAATACTCGGCGCACAAAAAGTAATTACTTTGCTGTTGCCTCAAGTTGGTCCTTAGCCAGAACATTTTCATTAGCACACAATTAGCTCTGGTGCCACATTTGAAGCTTTGGGTATAGGAACACAATTTTTTAAAATGTTACAAATGGGTTGTATTCAAAATTACAGTGTTTTCGGGTTTTCCTTCCACTCGACACTTGGTATCTTTGGGACAAGGTTTTCCGAAAACGGTGTAGAGTCTAATAGGCTCAAAAAAGCTTGCAGAGTCGGAATATCATAGATGCTACTCTGGCGCCAATTGCACACTAAATTTCTTCCGTCCTGATTTTTGACGACTCTCAGCCTGGTGCAATACCTTGGATGCTGGGCCGAGTAAATCCCGCGTAATTCTTATGTTACTGTATGATTCATCGGACCAGATCCAGATGCTCAGCAGAGCACTTGAGGTTTATGGCACTGCCAGCTCATCGGAAACTCCCACGCACTTGGCTTCTTTCCCCTATCATCTAGCACACTTTTCAGCTTCTCTCAGTGCCCCCGACACCTTCGACACCCTCGACACCCTCATCAATCCCCTCAACACTGTTCTCAGCACTCCGTTCATTGCCTGTGAGAAGTCCCCTCAATATTTCCCTCAGTTTGCGCCCACAACAATTCCATTAACATTCCTTTTCACCCCACAACCAACCAACACTCTTTGACACTTGGTCTCCTTTCTTTATCATTACCTCCAATACCCTTCATGTTTTCTAGATGTTTAACTCAATGTCAGCCTCAATGATTACACACTCAGTGATATCTCTTAGCATCAACACCCCCTTTCTATTCCATTGTCTTCAATATCCCAACCTTCCTAAGTATTTAGCTGTTATTTAGTATACTGATATTGCTTTGTATGTACTCGGTATGATAATGCATGACTTTGTACTAATATTGACGAAAATTGTAAGCTTTGTGTGAACAAATAACTTGGTATCTGTGTGAGACAGAACTTGTATATGTGTTCATAAGTGAATGATTGTCATGTATGTGTGCGACTAAGTACTCATAGACTGTATGTATGTACTGTGGCAAAAATGTTGTGTGTATACGCTCGTGCAGTGTCGTAATTTTATATACATACTCAAAAATAATTTTTGAGCATTTTGAATGGTATATTATGCCAACTTATATGCATGGACAGACATCTGACTGTTTGCTGGAAGATTCAGTGGCTCAAATCATGAAAGTGTTTGTTGGAAAGTGTGTTGGGACACCAAGGAGGTATACTGTTGAAGAGAAAGATTGGAGATATTATTATGTCAACATGTGAGCTCACATTTTAATTACCTTGCCCTGTACTAAAGTGGTTCAGGTTTCTTGATCATGATATCTTTATGTGATTCTGTGGGAGAGGTATAGGAGACACATCAACACTATCTATTACAAGCCAACTTGAAGCAGAGGCAATGATACACAATGAACCTGTTCCAGTGTATGATGGGGATGGAAATGTTGTTTTGGAAGATGTAGAGATGGGAGAAGAGCATGACAGAGAGGAAGAGGAGGAAGGGAATGCCATAGATGGTTCATTGCTTTGTGATGAATTTTAAAAAAAGATTCATCATATTGACATGGAGAGTGATGATGCGAATGATAGAGACAAGAGTGAGGATGAAGATGGAGATGGAGATGTCAGTAAAGAAGAATTAGACCTTACAGACAATGAAGAGCAAGTTGATGATAATGGCAATGGTGATATCTGATATATGTATCCTAAATTATAACAAGGTTGTAATAGAGTATCAATCATGTTGCAAGGGTGTTAAAATTCTGAAAGACATTACACATGCATTACATAAGATATCTCACTCTGAGATAACATTGGATATTATATGGGGGACATTGCTCTGACATATCGTTGTATAGGCATGGTACTCCAATTTTATTCTGAGCTGTTATTGTAATGGGCTTGTAACTACCTTGTACACACCTGATAATGGTATTATAACCACATTATAACTCCCTTATAAGATAATATTATTCCTACTTTCAGCTATAATACACATATAATGTATGCCAGAATTATTGCAGGCTGTAATGTTCATAATCCATTGTCATACCCTTATCTTACTGGAGACAATTTGCTGGTGTTCAAGCTTGGTTTTTGGTGTGAGAGACAAATAGATGGATAGATCATGGACAAGTAGACGTGGGAAAAAATTGGCTTAAATCTTACACAGCAGAAACTGCTTGCAAGTTGATCGGCATCTATGTGATGCGCTGAGCGATGGGGAGAGCACTGAGACAGGAATCAAAGAAGGATCTGCCTAGTAAGCCGGGCAAGCCGAACCGAGCATTGCCTGCCACCAGTGATTGGATGAAATGAATAGTGGCGTCGAATCGGACCGATAGCCGAAAGAAAGCCGTCAAGGAGAGCCTTTTACTGGCCGGATCGCTCAAGCTCAAGTGCTAAGCGCTAATCGCTAATCGCTAAACTCGAAGCACATGCTGTGTGGTTTGTCGGGGATTTTACTGGTCAGCAGGGAGAGTAGTGACGCTTTGACGGGGATTGACGGAAAAAGTCGGATATGAGAGAGAATGACACGGAGACCGCGGTTAGCCGTGGGTACGCGTCTCTCGGCAGTTGAGTCATCTAAAACGAGAGGTAATCCTGAAAATTTCTCTTTCCCTTCAACCAATGCGTTTGGCAGAATGTTGCCAAAAGTCGCAACTACTATCCTCCACTCGACAGGCAGAGCTGCTGCTGCCGTCCATACTCAGTCGACTATAAGAAATGTGTTACATCCACATTCAACTACATCTAGCACAGGTCACGGTTACTTCAACTCGAACAACAGCAGCAATGGTCGAGGCGGTCGTTTTACGCACGGATACCATGGCGCATCTCGTGCAGTGACTCAAGCAAACCCAAGCTTGGCGGTAGACGACGGTTCGTTTGTACAACTTGATGAACAGGAACAGCCACACAAAACACCTTCGGCTTCCTCTTCACGTCGTCCTTCTTTCCACCGCCTGTCTCAGGCGACTCGCTTGACTGTTCTACGGTCTGTACAGAGAATACACAGTCGCTCGTTTACTACTCCTGCAACGGACGACTCTCTGCCGCCACAAAAGACGCTACCTCCTCCGCCTCCGACGAAACCTTCTCTTTACACCGACCTCCAATCACTCTCCACCTCCACAGACACCGAGCACATTTCCCAGGTCATCTTTGCCTTTCTCTCCCATCTATCCTCTCAGTCGCCTATACCTCCTTCCCCAGAGCACTTCGAGTACGCCTTGACGGCATTACAACGCACTCGTCAACCAGGCGAACCTCTCACACTCTTCCTCACCCTCTACCACTCTCTACTTTCCTTCAACCTCGCTCCTACTCCAAAAACCTGCGTTACCCTGCTCGACGTGCTCACTACTCGCTCAAACGAGCTCCAGTTCTCTCTTGGTGACATTGTAGCAAAGGAATTCTGGGAAGATTCCATTGCCTTCTACATTCCGCCCAAAGGCTCGCCCTACGCCGAGTCTCGCTCCCGTAGATCCGTTGCACGGTCCAAACGTAAAGCAGACTTGGAAAAGGAGGTATATGGCATTCTTCCTATTGCGTTACGCGTCTACAACACACTGCTAGCGCTTTCATCTCCCGTACCAGAGAGCTTGCTAGTGTCGTTACTAGAAGTGTGTGCCCTGCATGCAGACGTCCAATCTGCCCTTCAGGTCTACAAATCTCTCCCCGACACACTCTCAGCTACCTCTCTCGCATCCATCCACGTCTCCCTTCTCAATACCCTTTCCAGAGCGGGTATGTGGTCCGACTGTCGGTCTTTATTCGAGTCCTACACCAGTGACGCGACATTACTGGGTAAAACCCCCTACACGGAAAAGGTCAAGGTCTACAACGAAATGATCGCTGCCTCTTTCCGATGTGGTCACCCCGACACCGCAGTCTCCATCCTCCACGACATGCTCTCCCCTTCATCTCCCATCAAACCTGCATCCTCAACGTACACACACATCATCGCCGGTTTCTCCATCGGCGACTCACCTTCTATCCAACTCATGCCTCCTCGTATCACCTCCCTAGAACCCAAGGAAGGAAAGACCGACCTAGACAGCGCTCTCACCTGGTTCAACAAACTCCTTTCCCAACCTACACCTCCCCACGCCTCACCTTTCGAGCCTTCAGACGAACCTACACGTCCAGAACCTACATCCTGGAAACTCATCCTAAACTCCCTCTCCTCCACACACCTCGAAGCCGGCAACGACCTCTGGGTCCGTCTCCTCGATCTCGCTCCAGTCGATGGTATCCCAGTTAGGAGTATAGACCGGATACGACTCGTAGAGCGCAATCTCTCCGCTTTAGATACCCTATCCCCTGCCGAACAATTAGACAAACTCTCCTTCCTCCGCGAACACGTCATCCAAACCCTAGGTGCAGGACCCTGTCGTGGCATCTGGGAAGCCTATCTCCGTCTTGGCCATGTAGACCAAGCAGTGGAATTCGGTGTTTCACTATTTGAAAAGGGCAAGGAAACAGAACGTGGACGTGAGTTGTATTTCATGCAGCTTGCACTGGCGGCGTTTGAAGGAGACCGTGTAATGAGTCTGGAGAACCTCTGGAGATTGTTGAACGTTGCAACGGACATGGGGATCAAGTTGACCAGGTTTGATTCCGTCAAGAGCGGGGTTGTACGTGCGTATTTTGCTGAACAGGTATGCGAGTTTATCATTTGGCAGGTGTTCGTGTACTGACGTTTCCTAGGCAAAGGACAAGCTAACTCTCGAACAATGGTGGACCGTCCTTTCGTTCGCAACCGATATGCCAAGTTCTCCGGTACTACAGATTCTTGGTGACGTACCACCTCACGTCAAATGGGAGGATGTACCAAAGGAATTGGCCGATGCCATCGTTGGACGTGTAGAACTCGATGGCCAGGACATCAAAGCCATGGCCGACGGTAACATGAAACAAGGTTTATTAGAGGTCTTCGGTCAAGGTGAAGTCGAGAGTGTAGCCGAGAGTGTCAGCGCTGAGAGTGCCGAGGAAGTAAGCACGGCACCTACCAGCCCACTCATCGACACCACCCAACCGCAAGACGACCTTCCACCTTCCCTGCGTATCGACAGAACCTTCACCCGTCAACTAGACGAATTCATCTCCAAGCGTCTCACATTGAACATCACACGCACCGCTACAGATACTCTCTACAACACCTTCACCCGTACACTCCTCTCCCGCGCTATCGCTCCTTCCCCATACACCCTCTCCAAACTCGCATCCGTATTCGCACGCGCTAACCAACTCGACCGTGTCATGCACGTCTACGCCATCGCTCAACGTGTCCTCGAAGGTCTATCCAGCGACGCCAAAGCACAAAGCGAGAGCTGGGTCGTCATCGAAAACGGCATGTGCGTTGCCTTTACCGCTTTAGGCGACATGGACAAGGCCAATATCCATCGGTTACGCTTACTCGAAAGAGGCACAGCGCCTTCTGCAGATGCGTATGCAGGTCTAATCCTGGGTGTCAAGGATACCACGGATGATACCTCTGCTTCCATGGCCTTGTTCAGAGAGGCGTTGGAGAGGGGTGTCAAGCCGAACCTCTACCTCTACAATAACATCATCAGCAAACTTTCCAAGGCACGTAAAGCCAGCGCCGCACTCGAACTCTTCCACTCGATGCGCGTACAGAGTTCCCCCGTACACCCGAGTGCGATCACCTACGGTGCAGTCATCGGTGCGTGTGCTAGGGTAGGTGATGTAACGAGTGCAGAGGTGTTGTTCAAGGAGATGGTGGCTTCTTCCCTTGCTGGGTACAGTAGAGGCAGAGGAGCGCTCAGGGTTCCGCCATTCAACACGATGATGCAGGTCTATGTGAGCACGAAACCAGATAGGGAAAAGGCTTTATGGTATTTTGAGGAGATGGGCAGGTGTGGAGTTCGACCTACGGAGCATGCGTACAAGGTATGATTATCTGGTTTTTCTGATAATCATATGCTAATGAGTTCTTGGGTAGTTACTCATGGAAGCCTATGCTCTCGAACCAATTGATTTGCCAGCGCTGTTGAGGACCTTTGCACAGTTGCAGCAAACACCAGGTCTCAAAGTCCTCTCAACGCACTACGCGACGCCATGGGTGTATACTAAAGTCTCTTCCACATGGACTAGAGACATTCGCGTCTATCCTAGCAACACCTCAAATACTCGACGCATTGGTGTTTGAAGCCCTCATCAACGTCTTGGTCGCCCATCGTAGGATGGATCTCGTACCCGAATACGTAGCCATGATGAACGAAAAAGGAGTACACATGACAGCCTGCGTATGTAACGGCCTCATTCGTAGATACGCGAGTGTAGGGGAGATTGACAAGGCAAGAGAGGTGTTTGAGGGTATGGTTGATCCCGAGGTTGGGAGAGCTGGAAGGTGGAATCATGCACAAAGGGCCGAAGCTGAACAAGTTGAGGGTGTAGCGCCGATAGCACCAATTCATCGTGAGCCGTCAACTTGGGAGGCCATGGTGAGAGCGGAGCTTGGGTCTGGTGAGAGGGAGAGAGCGGCTAGATTGGTACAGAGGATGGAAGGGAGAGGATACCCCGAGGCGGTGGTTAATAGGGTAAAGGGGATTATGGTTGATTGGAGTCAGGTTTTGGTATAAGTTTAGGTGAGAGGTTTTGAGACGTCTAGTTTCGACGAAGTACTAATATGACTTAGATTATAGCTATTTGATTACACACCCCCACTCAGTTATCTGCTTATTTACTTGTTGTCGATGTCGCATCACCAGCATTTGTGTATTATAGCGCTAGTCATCGTGTATACTAGGATACGTTACATTACGATTACAGTGAAAAAAGTACGTTAGGTAATGAATGAATGAATGAAATTTGACGCCCAGGCCGATGTTGTTTCTCTTCCACCAGCATGTCCGCCCAAACAGAGACTAGTGACATCCAAGTCCCCTCACTGACAGCAAAACAGGACTTGCAAGATCCAACAGCACCTCTTTCG